>JALJCO010005684.1:0-24328 GCA_023101725.1 Atherinomorus stipes
GGTCTCTGGTGGTGTGTTTTTTTTAAATGTCGCATGCTCAAACCGTTTTTACAACACTGCCAACCCTAGCTTTAATACATTATCTTGAATGCAAGGGCAATATTAGATATAAGTAAAACTTGAGAACAGAAGTACTGGAAAGAAATGCTTTCAAAACAATAATAACTTATATTTATGGGTAAATTAAACAAAAATAAGATTGAAAACTTTTTTCAATTATCAATTACCGTACGCACACTTTAAAATTATTTAAAGGCCTCCTTCCACTGAAAACCCATTTAACTTGCTCCTTCTGAAATATGGAGGGTTTCCCCTTGTTTACTTACACATGCTGACTTGCTAGCGTTGCGTTCCCCCAGTCGGCTGTTCTTTCTCATCAGAGAAACAAAATGAAGAAAAGAGCGAATCGGGAACAGCCTTGCACTTCTACGTTACATTGCAAATAGCGTGTCCCACGTGGGGTTTCTATCTGTCCATTGGAAGGCAGGTAACCCTCCACTACACACTAGAAGTAAAGACAGCACGACTGTAGCTTCGGAGTTGAGAAGCTAATTAGCTAACTGTTTGCTAGCATGGCGGAACAAACTTGTTTGTCGGCTCTATTTCCTGTCTGTAACAAAAATAAGAGCGGAGGGCGGAGCTTCCTTCATACACTTATTAGAGGCAGCCAATCAGACGGAAATTCATGAGAAGGACCCGGAAAAGCCTGCCGTTGGACCACAAGCCTCTCTTCTAGTATACAAATACAGCTGGATACAAAGATACCAGAAGGTTTTTTATAAACAGAAACTATGCAGAATGCATTCAATAATAATGGAGAACACAGAAATATTAATGAAATGACCATGGAAGTACAACTTTAAATATATCCAGTGGAAAATGTTCAAACATAAAATGATTATATTATTAATTTACCAAAAATAATGTGCAATAACCTGCATTAAAGCATTGGAAAGTAACAAAACATCAACAACAGTAGCATCATCACCTCTGATTGGCTACCACCATCATGTGACACAGAAGCTAGAATCTGGCTGCTTTCACATCATTTCATTGCCTAAAACTCTCATACGTGGAAACAAATTGCATGTTTTGTATCTGTACGGTGGTATCACGACACTGAAAAAAAGATTGATTTCAATATTTTGTCTGGCTGGTTTCAAAGTATCGACTCCAGGGTATCGATATGCTCATCCCTACCTCCAACATCTCATAGAAAACAATCAAATCACAGTGAACACTTTATTAAAGTCATCTCAAATAAAACGAGTTCGGTGATTAAACATTTTCCACCTTCCCAGAAAAACATGTTCACAGGATGAACAGGTAATTTTCTCAGTCTCTCTCTCCCTTTCACCATCTGCCATTAGCTAAGACACTTAATGTCTTGCTTCAATTTTGGTTGAAAGAGAGCCCTCCTCCCTCTGAAACAGTCCTGCACTTTCACGCCAGACTTCTGATGATAACACATACGCGCTTAAAATACTATTGAAGGCTGGAGATGCAAATCTCTCTGTAATGGTCTTGTTTGTTTATGGTAATTATGGTAATGGAGCAAAATGACTGTGATTTAGCAATGGACATTTCATTTTGATGAATGTTTTTCAAGGAGAACAGAGAGAATGGAGAGGAGGAAGAGGAGGGCAGTGAAGAGGCTGGTGAAGCTGGTGGGGTAGCGACGTAAATGTAGATGAGAATTATGAAGAGGAGGGAAAGAAATGACGGGCATTGGTGTGCGGCATGAAATGAAGAGGTGAGAGGAGATGGAGGGGTAAAAAAAAAGTGAAACGTTAAAAGGATAAAGATAGATGGGATTAGGATATAGATATGTGGATCGGAGAAGAAACAAAGGAGCCACAACAGAAGTAAGAAAAAAAAAGGAGAAAACGAGAAGACTGCATCTTCTTGTAGCTCCTACAGCCTTGCATTCATTTAATTCTCCTGCATCAAACCTCATTCACTGATCTCAGCAAAGGATTTTAACGACTGCGTTTCCCAGTATGCACAGAAGCAAAAACAGCTTTTAAAAGCAGCAAAGTAAGAGCTAATGCCATCAGCCTGGATTTACCTGTGCGTTAACAACAGCAGATAACGAGGGATAATAAAACCGGAATTTTATCACCGTAGCGCGGCAACTTGGGAGGAATACTGGTTCAGGATCTACACCCTGGATGTAGCCGTTTACAACGGGTGTCCACAGTGAGCCGTAAGAAGCTGACCAGGAGTGAAAATGGCTGACACTTTGCAGAGTAATTACCTGTGTTTAGAGCTCAGTGTGGTTGTGCGACATTAGAGTTACGAGGGACAACTGTCTCTCATCTGGAACCTTTGAATTAACAGGATTTTAGGGCTGATAACACAAAATGTGGTCTAAATAAGAGTAATTGTTCTCAGTGAAGGCTGGAAAAATGTTTCTCCTTTGAGTTTCCCTCAGCAGGAACAACCCCCCCACATGATGTCTCAGATGTGGGTGAAGGTGGCATTGATGCTGGAAAACAGCTAAAACCACAGGAATGCCACTAATAATCATCATAATAATCATAATAACATTACAACCACCTCCTTGTTATTGTGTCTCAGCTGTTCTCAGGACACTGCACACAAACATTACTCAGCTTCAGATGTGATTAAATGTTTTTTTCCTGGCTTCTTGCTCCATCCAGATTTGGAGCACCTGGAACCTCACAGCTAAAACAACCCTGCGCTAGCTACCTACGTTCACCGCTGGTGCATGAATGTGTGTGAATGTTCCGGTGGTGGTTGGAGGGGCCGTAGGCTACCACGCTTCCGTCAGTCTGCCCCAGGGCAGCCGTGGCTACATACGTAGCTTACCATCACCAAGTATAAATGAGGAGTGAATGAGTAATGGATCTACTGTGAGCGCTTTGAGTGCCTTTTAAAAGCACAACATTAATCTAATTCATTATTATTATTAATATTGTCATTATCATTGTGCAGAGCTTGATGTCAAGCTCTGCACAATTACCCATTGATTGGAGTCAAGTGTGTTGCACCAGGGAAACTCCTAATACCTGTAGGATGCCAGCCCTCGAGGACTGGAGTTGCCCACCCCTGCTATAGCATTTGTTATCTATGTAGCATCTTGCTATAATGTTAATTTTATTAAGTGGCTGCCTCTGTCTCTGAAGCTAAACACACCTTTACCTGCCTCAGCAGCAGGTGAACGGCTGTTCAGCATCCCTGGTCTGGTCTTCAGCCCAAGAAGAGCGAGACTGAGTTATCGCCATTTTGGGAAACAACTTCTTTTGAGGTTGAACAAAAAGTTTTTCAGGGTTCAGTAATGACTGGATGGACAGTTCAAGTGCTGTCACACTGCAGTCACGTTAAAGTTCAACCAATCAAGTTTTTTGTTTGCTTGCATCACCTCCAAGCACCAAGAGTTTATTAGGAATGATTTTATATTGAATGCACGTGGGTATGAATGTTGGTAGGCATGCATGCAGGTCTTTAAAGATGTGTTTGTGTGTATTTTTCTATATGGTTGGGTTTATGTAAGGAGGTATTGAAGGTCCTTTACACATTGCAAATTAAAACTTAAAAACTAAACTAAACAGAAATAAAGAAAATGTTAAACTCAAATTTCTGATTGCGTTTTAATAACTGTACCCGGCGGCCCGGGCCCCTTTTTACTTTTGATACTTAAGTACAGTAAATACTAGCTACTTTTTTACTTTTACTCAAGTAATATTCTAGCAGACGACTTTCACTTTTACTTGAGTCATTTTCCAGTTAGGTACTTTTACTTTTACTCAAGTATGGCTTTTGGGTACTTTATACAACACTGCATTTGCGACTTAAAGGTGTTATAGAAGATGTTTCTTTGAATATCTTTCACAATATTTGATGAAATTGGGTTTACTGCCCCACAAGGTATTATTAATTATGATCATGATTAATTAAGATGGAGATGTCCAGCTCTGGTCCTTGAGGGCCGTGGTCCTGCATGTTGCAGATGTTTCCCTGCTCCAACACACCTGAAATGGCTCTGAAATGAAATGGCTCTCCTCAACAGCCTGTTTTTAAGTGATGCCCAACATATTGATCCATCTGATTCAGGTGCTGCAGGTGGAAACATCCAAAAGCTGTAGGAGAGCAACCTGCGAGGACAATGCCCGGCTTAATACAGTAATAATAATTTTTACTTTATTAATTCCAACTGGGAAATTTGACTCTGCTTTCAACCCATCGCTAGATTAACCAGAGTGCTGCCAACTACAGCTCCTGGGGAGCAGTTGGAGGGGGTTAAAGGAATAGTTCAGCCACAGAATGATGTGACTCTGGAGCACTTTTTTAATATCTCAAATGCAGCCGGCGATCAGGAAGGCTTCTCGTTTTCCCCCAACTTTCATATAATGGAGTTCGCCGGGGCCTGAGCCAAAAAGGTCCATGAAAGTCCACAAAAACTTGTCAATATTCCTCCATACTGCTGGTCCAATGTAATCCAAGTGTCCTGAGTGGGTAGCATCCATAATTTACTCGAAACAATGTCATTTAGTATATTTTTAGAGCCTAAATAGTACTACATCACATCTCCTGCGAGCACGCCGATGCGCGTTCACGAAACTACGGAAGCCGCAGCAGACTTTTTCTTTCTTTCTTTTTTTAAATCAATATCCAACCCCTCTTGTGTTTGTCCCGGTTTGTCTGCAGCTCTGGCGCTCTTAGCACAATGTAAAAAGCAAATTTCTTCTTCTACGCTTGCATTGTCGGCAGAGTAGGCTCTGAACGCCAAGGCTTCCGTAGTTTTGTGAATGCGCATATGCATAAGATGTACTACTGTTTAGGCTCTAAAAATATACTAAATGACCTTGTTTCCAGTAAATTCTGGACGCTACCCACTCAGGACCAAACCTTACAACATTAGCCACCAGGCTATCCACTCCCCTTTAAAACATAAAAGCTTCATTCTCTGCTCTCTGCTCCTTCCTATCAGGGCTTGGTTTGTTTTTGGTTCCACTCACTTATTTTTAGACTTCTGATTTTACTGACCCCAAAATCTAAGTCTCACATTTGTAGATCAATTTAATCTAACTTTTATAGTGTCCTTTTCCATTTCTATCAGAACTCAGACGCTAAGTTGTGACAGTATAATCAGATTTCCAGAGTGCTGTACGTGCAGTTGTCATGTTCCCCTCACAGCACAGTGCTGTGCATGGACCTTGATGCACAGGCTGAAACAAGTCAAACACAAGTTGTTTCAAAGGTTGTGCAGTTTTTTTTCTAATTTAATCTAATTTTACTTGTTAGACCTTTCCATGATGTAGAAAAGCCTTGCACAGGTTTCAAATGAGTGATTTCCCTTGTTTTGTGTGGAATAGGATGTCAAACCACAGCTGAGGTTGATGTAAGCTTCGACACCGACGGGTGGAATATGCATACAAGTATTTCCGTTACGTAGTAATGTTATTTTTAATGTGTTGCCGTTGTGGCATTGTGTGGCGTGCTACTCAGGTTTGTAGGTTTAAGGTTCACTGAAAGCTGTTGTGATTTAGGTTTCGCTCATACAAACTAATATTCCACAAGAACAGACTTCAGCTTTGGTTTGATGTACATCTCTAACTCATAGGAAAGGACACAACAGCTGAAAAACCTAGATGTAAGCAGAATATTAAAGAAGCAAATAGAGAATTTATGATGTTCCGTAAAGAAGCATCAACTTTTAGAGCAAATTCAGCAAAAACCTGAAGCACAACTGTTTGTTTTCAATTAGTTTCGACCATTTCATCTTTTTATAAACCAGTTTGAACTTGAATATCTGTTAAGTGCAGATAGAGGAGAAGTGTTGGCCCCGTTTCCACCAGTGGGTCTGGGCTGAGACGGGTCAGGTCGGTTTGAATATTACATTTTTTTGTTTTGCATTTCTAGAGGCAAAAGCTGGGACAGGTACCCCTGATATCAGACCCGGCCAGTCCTACTTTTTTGGGACTCTGCGTATCAAGCTTACCAATCTGACCCAAAAAGCGAAGCTTGACACACAACTATCCACTGATTGGTTGAAAGAGTCATCACTTCCTGTGCAACTTGCACCAAGAACAAAGCGACATCAGCGCTATAATTAGATGTGTATGGTTAATTTTTTTGTGATTTAAAGCCACAAGCCAAGAATAAATAACACAAACTGCTGGACGTCAGCCATTTCCATCCTTTGTTCCTGTGCGATGTTCTTCTTTATAATCCAAAGCTGGCATCACGCTGCGTTGACATCATGCTATTATGTAGCTAATGCAGCTAGCCCTATCTGGAGGAGTTACCAGAACATCCTCCACCCAGCGTGGACCCGGTGGTGGGTTATAGATACTGTCAATCACAATATCCCCCACAATTAAGCAATTATTCAGCTCTTAGCTTATTACACTCATCTCTTGAAGTAATTTTATCTAATACTGAATAAGTTCACCTTTGCAGTAGCCCGGCATAGTTGTGTCATGCCACAGGACTCAGTCCTTCATCCTCCTCTGTTCTGTTTACATCAGGGCTCATGCAGGTTTCAGCAAATTCAATTTCAGACCTTTTAAAGACCTTTTAATAGCCTGGTACACCAGCCTGACCAGCCCCATGTATGAGATACACAGCAAGTCAGTCTGGGTTTCCTCCGTTGGAAACTGATTTCCACACCGGTAAAAAATTAACCGGACCAATCACAGTGCAGGAGGCGGGACTTTACGATACGTGTTTTTCGGCGACTCTGCTCTCTAACCATAAACTGTCAGAATGGCGGCCATAGAGGTGCGACAATATAACGATGCTCTTTCTTATGTCTAAAATGAGCTGCAAGTGTCCTTAAAACCGTAACAGCTTGCAGCTCTGAGGGTTTTCCTCTTACAAAAAGACACCTGTGTCACCTCTGTGTTTCTCTGATTGGTTTGCTCCAGTTCAATTTGTTCCTGTTAGTCCCGCCTCTTGTCTTGCATTGGAAATCATTCTCCAATGGAGGGAACCCAGACTGACTCGCCATGTATCTCATACATGGTGTTGGTCAGGCTGGTGTACAGGCTAACCTTTTAAGGCCTTTATGAATTCAATTCAAGGCAAACATTACCAGAAAAATGCAAATGATCCCAGAAATTTAAAACCTTTTACTTTTTTAAGTTAGTGATGAAATAAGAATAAAATTTCTTTTGCATTACAAACAGACTAAATCAATTCAGGACTAAAACTGGTATAAAAAAACGCTACCTTCTGAAATCAACTTAGGGCGCATTCACTCATGATTCATGATTCAAATCAGAGTCTGTTTGCTCGAAAAAGTCCGCTTCGTTTAGGGGATTTGTGAATGCGCAAATGGACTCTGATCCGGAACAAACAACCGAACTCGGTCCGCCTGCAATCGCAGGTCTCGGTCCGATTCAAGTGAACCAAAGACAGGAAGTGGACCACAAATTGCATTGGCATTGTGGGTCAAACGCTGGACAACGTGGGTAAACACCACGACAACAAACACACGTGTGGGACTGCAGTGCTTTAATCGATATTTGATCTGATGAAACCATATCCCAGCTCCTCGTACAAAAATAATGTTGCTTAGTGGAGGGAAGAGAAGTTGCAAGAACCTTCTTGTTCGTGCATCTTGTCCTCACCTACGGTGAATCTGAAAGCAGCACCACCTGAGATTCTCATTCTTGGCCCGTTTGGCAATAGTGCAATGTCCGGAAGACCACCCTCGCCCCCAACCAAACCGAGTCATGGGTGAAAGAAATAATTCAGGGAAACGTGTTACTGGAACTATGATGCTGTCTTCTTCTTAAACTGGATGTAATCGCGCTGCGTCTGTCAGGCTGGTGACGCCGTATTCCCTGAATAGGTCCGCAGGTCTTGCAGCAAACTTTTTACTCCAACACGAGTGTGTGGAGAGGCACGTGTCTGCAGCCCTGGAGACCGCAGGTTGCTGCTGAGTGTATGGGCGAGTGTCTCCAGGTGTTTGCGTATCACTCCGCCTCCTCTCTGCGAGAGGACCAGAACAATATAGTCCCAACAAATGTGAAACTTCTGTTCACTAGGAACAAAAATGAATCTCACATAACAATAGTAACGCGCTGTCAGTGAAGGCCAGTAACGGTAACGGCGTTGTGATGATAGACTTAGTAATTAGTTAGATTAACCTGTTACTGAAAAAGTAGTGCCGTTAATAACACAGTTTATTTCTAACGCTGTTATTTCCATCACTGGTCACCACAGGATTTGTAGTTTAATCAGCACGTACCAACACTCAGAGTTATTCAAGCCACTTAGAAAGACGGACACAATAAACTTCTGATTGCGTTTTATTCAGCATATTCTATGTGGTCAACATTTCTCAGGAATGAATGGAAGTGAAAGATTAAGACTGGTCTAAATCAAATTTAAGACTTTGGATGAAAAACTGTCTGTTTTTAAGACCTTTTCGGGCCTTGAATTCAAAGTTTAGACTATAAGACATTTTTAGAGTTTTCAAGACCCTGCAAGAACCCTGTTACATGCTACCTCTTGGTCAGCTTATTCAGGCCCACGATGTAAATGATCAATTATTTTGCTGATGACACTTGGTTGTACATGTGCATAAAGTCCACAGATCCTAGCAGCTTTTAAAGCCTCACAGCCAGTGTTTCTGATGTTAAATCCTGGAAGGCCAAATGTAATTTTTAAGAGAAGATTTCACAGAAGCTTATCTAACACAGCTTGTGCTGCTGTTCAGCTGTTTGACTCCTCTGAGGTGCAGACTCTCTCTTAGTTGTCTGACTGTCAAAGATCTGCTGTCATTTTTTTAGATTTCACAGCAGCAGGTGAGATGGCAATAAAAGATGATGCGCAAACAGCTGAGGCCCTGGACACATCTTTTAGAGAAATTACAAAGATTAGTGTGTGACACTGCTGGCAAACAAGGCTGCACGGAGCTGCGGTGAAGCTGCTGCATCTGAGCCGTGACAGCAAACATCTCTATCTGCAGGTGGCAGAGGAAACTGCTGACAGACGAACGGAGATAAAGCTACGGACAAATATAGCAGAGATGAACACAGAGATAAATTGCAGCAGTTTTTCAGTGAATTAAAGGCTTAATGAAAAAGGCAAAGCTTGATTATATGGACTTTTATTATAAACACAGTTTGAATTTATCTGTTGGATAAATAGAAATGAGTTACAGAATAACAACTTATATGTCCATACCACAGGAAAACGTGGGTTTAATTCGACTTTTTTGCTCATCTGATTTTGTATGACAGTCTGAACAGTTTTTTTCCCCCCAAATCAGATCCGGTTTCTACTTTCATATGCAGTCTGAAACCCCTTGGCATTCCTGTTGGATCCCAGGAACACCCAAAGGAAAAGCATACCCCAAATAAATCTAATGCTATTTCTGCACCAGTTACAGGGATGGTTGGGTGTCTTCTGAAAGGTAGCACTGAATTTTTCACCCAAACAATCAGATTCTGTCCAGCTACTGGATCTGAGGAACAGGGGTTTGAATTCACTACAACAGAAAATGCCTAATTCTTATTCAAACACATTTGCCTGATAAATGGCTGTGTCCTAGGGTGGTGACCTGGGAAACACAACAGACTAACAGTCTGAAGTCTTGCAGACTCACATTTCAAATATTACTACAATACATCAAAAATGAGGATTTTACAGAGGGTTGAACAAAGACAGGCTCAGGTGTCTTCTGTTACGCGCAGGTTTATATGGATGGTCTGAAGAGCCCTCCCACTATCATTGTTTTCACCTTCTCATTAGCCATTCAAACACCTGAGTCAATATCTGCCGATATTGACTCAGGTGTAATTTGTCAGAATAAGGGAAGCTCCTACAGGGCTCAGCCTCTCACTGGCTGTTGTGGCGATGCAAATAGAGGAAGGGGCTATTTATGGGATGAGGGAGGTGTCAATCAAAAGTTCAGAGGGTACAGCAGCTGCAGCAGCACGGTGAGGCTAACAACTGTAAGCTAGCTCATGATGTGGCCAAGAAAGGCATCAGCACACGTCAGACCAATTTGGGCTAGCACTGGCTATTTCTGTATGCTGAACTGGACATTCCCTCTTCTGCTGTTAGCCATATGCATCTTGCCACTGGTCTTCTTTTTTGTCTTTTTCGTTTTGGAGAGGGTGAATCCTTAAACGCGGCCTGGACCCAGTGCTCAAACTCCCCACACTCGCCAAAAATGCTCAAGTTAATTGGGAAGTTATCCATTTTTTTTTTTTACAACAAAGTGTTTCTAAGTGCTCGCTCGTTGTTTTTGTTGCTGTTAAAGGGACTTGAGGCAGGAATTTGAAAAAAACCATGAATGTCCCTTTTTTCATACTAATGGGTGATGAAGCGCTAAATACCAAAAATAACGTTTCCACCCATGTTTCTCTCCATTGCCTTGAACAGGCTGTGTGCTGCAAAATGCGCTGCAATTCAGTGTCCGAATTTCCTGCGCTGCCCTGCGGACGTGACGTCAAATGACCTACATCCGCAGTTTTGATGCAGGAAAAAGACGGTCACGTTAAATAAAAACACTGTAAGTGATAGTTATGGATTCTTCTGCCATCAGCAAACGATCCAGATCAACTGAAAGACACTAAAAAGTGTAACTACGGAGAAAAAGGTGAGCAAACAACATTATAGCTTCAGTTTGTGCACGCTCCCGTGACGGCTTGGCTCGTGGCTGTAGTTACCTGAGGCGCCAGTCGCGAGTTTCGTTTCTTAATCTTACCTCAAGTCCCTTTAAGTGACCGGACTACTTGCGATGTGGAGAAATATTAGATTAACTGTAAGATCACAGGTTTAAAAACAAGGAAAAAGATCAGTTGCCCTTGACATTATATTGGTCAATTATATTGTTTCCGTGGTTATTATATGAAAATAATGACTGCTGAGACGTTGGGAAAACCCATTTAAGTCAACGGAGCATTCTAAAGAGCTGTATAATAAGCATGTCCAATGGACATTTCTAACATTTACAGCAGCAAACTGTCTGTATGGAAATAAAACTTGCTGCGGGCGGACTATCTTTCTGTATTTACTGAACCCTTGCTGATGTAACAGGACTGGAGATAAATTGGCTCATGGAAGACTGTAAGCATCAGAAGGTAGGGAAGTCATCGTCTCTGCCTTTTGACAAAAGTGCTTACTGAGACTAAAGTAGCCTATAGATTGTGTGCTGTAACGGTGTACATGGTTCGAATCGTCATAATCTCAGCTTTTTAACAGCATGCAGCATGTGTCGGTACATTAAAAGAGGACCTGCATATAACTCCGGCTTTGTCGAGAAACACGTTGCGTCCCGCCGGTGACCTGCTGGAATGATAAGAGGCTTCATCAGACACATATCTGGTAGTTTTCAAATGATCTCAATCTGAACCGTCGTGACGCATTTCACCGGACTTTCATGCTTTTAGAGTCAGACAGACGCCATTATTTCTGCTTAACAGAAGGTCCACCAGCTTTCTCTGACCGTCAACCACATCTCAGGATCATAATCAGCAAAGAGTTTGATTATATATGCGAAGGAGGGGGACATGAGGTCACATTCATCACAACGACCAACATAACTGAGGAGCTCCATCAATCTGACCCATCTCGCTGTGAGCCACTGACTTGATATTTCATGTTTCAGACAAATGTATCACCATGAGAGCATGAGCCATATCGCTCCAATCCAAACAAAGATGCTGTGAAGTCTCATAGAGCTCAGAGGAAATAAAATGGGGTGTTTCTTTTCATTTCTCATAATTATTTGATTTTATTATCATAATTTAGGACAAATTTGGCCGCTTTGAATGATGATTTCCAAAGTGAAGACTGAACTTAAAGTGCTGATGACATGATTTGGACATTTTTTGCCATGTTTTATGGACCAAAATGTTCTTCATGATAATTTATGTAGCAGATATTGTACAGGCGTGCTGGCATAAATCAGTTATTAGGAAACACTGCTGCATTTCAGCACATTTGACCAAACTGTGGCGCTGTTCGCCGCAACAGGATGTGATGTTAGTGCAAGATTGTGAAATAGTGCGGTAACAATCACCTCATCTTAAATACCAGCAAGACTAGAGAGATGATTGTTGACTTCAGGAGGAGCAAGAATAAGCTGCATAGTCCTGTCTACATCCTGGGAGAGAAGGTGGAGGTGGTGGAGAACTACAAATACCTCGGAGTTCAGCTGGACAACAGACTACAGTAGACTGGAAATCCAACACTCTACATCCACAAGAAAGGTCAGAGCAGACTCTACTTCTTAAGGAAGCTGAGATCATTCAACATCTGCACCAAGATGTTGCAGATCTTCTACAAGTCTGTTGTGGAAAGTGCAATTAGCTTTGCAGCATCTGCTGGGGAAGCAGCATCAGAACCAGAGACTTGAAGAAACTAAACAAGCTGATCAAGAAAGCTGGTTCTTTGCTGGGAATAACTCTGGAGCCGCTGGAGCTGATCGTTCAGAAAAGAATGCTGCACAAGCTGATGAAGATGATGGAGGATTCTTTCCATCCTCTCCACAACACGGTGAAGAATCAAGAGAGTGTGTTCAGTGGGAGTCTGCGTCAGATTCGCTGTAGGACGGAGAGATACTGAAATTCATTCCTACCAGCAGCCATCACCCTAAAAAACAAGACTTACTGACCTATTATTGTTAGATTATTTAATGTTTATGTTATATTGTTAAAAACAAAAAAAAAAAAAAAAAAAAAAAAAAGAAAGAAAGAGAAAAAAAGAGTGAGCTTTTTACAATGTTGAATTTTCCTCCTGGGATGAAGAAAGTATTTTTCATTTAATTTCATTTCATACACTGCAGCTCATTCAACATAGAAGTCAATGGCTTTATAGCAGTTTTTAAGTTCCTTTTACAGACAGACAGTAGTGGCTCAGCCTTCAAGTTGTATTGCCAGTTAATGTTTTAAAGCTCGTAAGGATGCATTAGTTTTTTTTTTTTTTAAAGATTCTGAATCACAGTGGAAGCAGGTCGGACTTACCAGGTACCAGTGGTACCAGTTGTAGCCCTCTAGCACGTCTCTGCCTGTAAAGATCTCCTGTCCGCAGCTTCCGTTTACTGCAGCTTCAGCCACCAATGTGTTGAGACTTCTAACACTTGGAACTGCAGACATGTCTGCTGGAAATGATTCCTTCACCAGCATTGGATAATCAGATTGGAGATGCAGCTACTGTATGGACAGACAGCTGCTGCTGGGTTATATGAGGACTTCTCCGGTCATCAGATCTACTCCAGCTGCTTCCAAAGATGCATCCTTCCCTCCATCCTCATCTTTATAACTATTTAAAACTCGGTTGTAATCATGTCAGTTGTTATCTTCTCATTTTTAAAGGCTAATTATTTGCCACGAGTTAGCTGCAGGCTAACCGTTAGCCCACGGCTACCACATGGAACGAGTGCTTCTGCATCATCACTCCTGATTCTGTGTCATACCAGTGCAATTCTAAGCCGCTCCTTACCCTGTGTTCACACCAGACACAAATAAAATGATTTGCACAAATGAATTACATATTAAGCCAATAAACATGCATTTGCTTGGGGTGGCAAGTTTGATGCAAATTTGCAGCGTGACAAGCCTCAAATGTGTGTCTTGTTTGCACAAATGTTGCGTTTTACTCGCGTGAATGAGGCGTCCTACTCGCGCGGATTGAGCATATTTAGCCTATTGATTGATTGAACTCAAGCGTTTTATACGCGCGAACAATATGAGCCCCGTTGTTGAAAATGAATGAGACGTGATGTGAACAGACAGACACTCTGCAGCTTGCAGCTCTCTTCTTTAGTAAGAGAAAAGCACTTTTCACAGATAAAATCACAAAGTGCTGCACACAGAAGCGGTGTGATAATACCATAAATTTAGGTCTGAAAACCTGGTCAGACAAAACCTCTTTAACAAAAAGCTGCTTGTCTCTGCAGCCGGTGTTTGATGAGACAAGATGTCACAAGGCCAACACTCTGCAACAGAGAACCTGTAGTTCCTGGAGGAAGATGCAGCTCTGTCCTCGCAACATAAATAAATTGGGGTTGTTTATTATCAAACGTCCATATAATTCAATATGAGTCTGTGTTCAGACTAGTGTAGTATTCAGTTTGGTCACTAGATGATGCTCCAGTACCAGGAGTTCAGCCTCAGCTGATGGTAAACAAACACTCGCTCTGTGTTGTGATCCAGAAGATGAAAACAGCAGGAAAGCGGTCAGTTATGAGTTACATTTAATCAGCTGGTTAAATTCTGAGAGGTGGAGGCGAGGAGACGACAGAGACTCGTTAAACTGAGCTACAGCAGCTAGCGACAGCAGCCACGTTCTTTTGCTGGAAGTTGTTGGAAGTTTAGCTGGAAGCGCTAACTAGCTGCAGCTAGCTTACTCACTGAAGGCAGATGGACAGACGCTCAGCAGCTGGAATACAGCGCCTGTAGTTTGTATCCTGGAGGGACATGCAGCACCGATCCTCTCTGACAGATCATCAAACTGGGCTCGGGAAATCCCCCTGGAATCCCCCGCCATCCAGACGTAACTCCTGGATCAGGTGATGAAATTCACCGAGCTCCGAGCGCCTCTGGAGAATCTGGTGGACCCAAACACGCCGGCGTCTTTGGTTCTCCGACTTCCAAAGCAGGTACAACGCCACAACTCTCAAATTACTAAAATAACCGGGTTCTGCCATGTTCACCTGACTGAAGTGACTGACGTGTGACAAACCACCATCCCACACTGCAGAAAGTTCAACCTGACGTGCGAATGAAGCGTTATTCACGAAGACTACTGTATATGTTTCAGTCACGCGATTTATACGCTCTATTCACGCAAAAAAGAAGAAAAAAAACAAAAAACGCCCGAAGCAAGAGAGTACACATCCATCATTCGTGCATTGAAATCTAGGCACATATGTGAATGGAGGCGTCCGATGTAAAAACGGGGTCACAGTTCTGAGTCCACTTAGTGTGGGTCTTGGAGCTGAACCGAATGGGCTCGGGGCTGGGAGAAGAACAGTCCGGTTCTAACCTGTCAGGTCAGATGTCCCCAAATTCCTCAGCATCATCAAACTCTTCAGAACTGGCTGATGATCCCACCACACAAACCAGTTCCAATCTAGCTGCTCTGGAGCATCGTTCATGTTTTCCACCACTATTCTGCATGCAGAACAATCAGCCGACCGCCGCTGCTTCTGACTGCTCTGCTCCGTTTAGCATCTATTATAAAACAAAGAAGCATCTTTATGTTAACTAAAGCTTTACTGTGCCACACCTTCAGATTGTGTTGTACATGTGTCTTTCCAGCTGTGTAGAAAGTCTCATGTGAACAGGACCGCGGTAGACACAAAGGCAGCCCTGCAGCATTCCTCCCCAAATCCCCTCAATGGGCCCGGTTCTGCCCAGTTATCACTGTTTGTGTTGGAATGGAGCTCTGTCTGGAGGGATTCTGCGACGCGAGGTGCTGCATTGTCTTCCCAGACTTTGTCTAATAAAGGAAAATGAGCCTGGGGACTTTGGGAGAAGGTGTCTAATAAAAAATCAACACTGCACTAATGCAATTACAACTGCACAGAGACCGAGGAACAGACGGATGACTGGGGCCACTGCGTTGTAACCCAGTCGGATGAATTCACAACTTGGGTCAAAATGCAAGAACACACACACACATCATGCTACACAGACAAACGCTTTTGATAGTTTTATCTACGGGCGAGTACGTGAGAAAACAATCCAACCACATGGAAAAAGACTTTAATTCCAGCCATCCTGCAGGATCTCTTCAATCATCTGTCAAGTCTTACCTTGCAGATCACGGCTGCAGCTTTATCAGCTCAGAGGGTTATTTATCAACCACCTGTGGTGAGGATATGAAGCCATGGGCTAAGCTGTATCATCTGTCCAATTACACTGTAATTTACTTGTCCCTCAAGCAAGCTCCTGTGATTGTACTGTACAAAATAACAGCCTGTATTCGCCTATAGCAGAAACATAAACTGATTTCAAATAAGCAAAGCACATATCTGTGTTCCCTACAGGGCTCCCCAGCTCCAACCATTTAATGTGTTTTTCCCCACATCTGATAAATTCTGACAAGGCTTGTGTTGGAAATGTTTCTAAGTAATGAATTAATAAAAAATACACGCTGGGCCTGGAGATACTCGTGTGTTTATTCAGATCTTCGTTGTATTCCAGCAATTTCTGTGAAATTTGAACCAAGCAGTCGCATTAAATCCACAGTTTGAACTCCCATGTTGGAAACATCACATTACAGCTGAGTGCCTCTGACTAGTTTTCCTAATAGTAATGATGGCAGCTCAGATGGTACGAATGCGCTGCAGTAATATCAGCACATAAAAACACGCTGTTTTATTTGATATAACCGATTAAGTCCTGCGACTATTTCAGAGGAAGAACTTCCAAATGGTTTACTGTAGGAGTAGGATTAATAGCCATAATATCTGATGATGACACCCCCCCCCCCACACACACACACACATAAAAAAAAAAAAACCTACTGATTTTACATCATGTTCTTTATAAAGTCACTCAAAACATGGGTTATTATAATAAAGTAGTATAATGAAGTAATTTTTAGTTATGCACAATATGAACAATTTCAACCGATACCATTAAACCATAATTTTTTGCTTCTCATGGCTGATATGATACCAAAGCTGAAAATGATGTAATAGTCATTCTTTGTGCAAAATTAGAAAAATAGTTCTGCTGCAGAGATGGGATTTATGGCTCTTTGAAGGGAGCCGGATCTTGAGGAGCCGTTCCTTCTGAAGAACCATTCAAGAACACGTTCTTATTACCTCTGCCAAGGAGGTAATGTTGTCGGCTTTGTTGTCTGTCTGTCAGCAACTTAACAGAAAAGTTCTGGATGGATTGACCTGAAATTTTCACCAGCCGTGTGCCTCAGCCCAAGGACGAACCCATTAAATTTTGGTGGTGATCCGGATCACCTTCTGATCCAGGAATGTTTTTAAAGGATTCTTTATCATTGTGAGATCAGCCATATTGGAAAGGCTGTTGATGAGGCGTGAGTGGCCCCTTGTGGCAAAAGTGTGCAGCTGCCCTACTGAGCACATGATGGTGAGGATGCAAAAATGAAACTTATGAGCAGCAGTGAGCACGAGAAGAGAAGACTGTTGGACAGACTTCTAGCCAGTTGAATATGGTGAACCGTGTGCGTCTGTGAAGAACTGTAAGTAACTAGTTGTATTTCTGCCTGAACGTGATGTTTATTTAGCCTTTAATGTTATTTAGCTGATTTGCTTATTCAGAAATGTTCCTCCATTCACCATGTGCCTTTTTATGCTATTAAGCTAGCTGACCTTTTATATGCCAGTTACTGTAACTGTTAGCCTTGAACACATGTGCATGTTTAGTCCTAACTGGAAGGGATTTATTAGTAATAATTAATACCTTGAATGTGTTTGTTTGCCGAACGTTTGTTTGTTTGTTGCATTTCTGTGCTGTTGTGATTAAGAGTGACCAGTAAAGACAGTTAACTGTACAAGTGAGTCCTGTGTGTTCTGACCGACACCCCATGGTGAACATCAAACCTCCTTACCAACACCTAAACAGTCTTATATGAACTTCACCTGAATAGGCCAAGTTTATGGATTTTTTTCCATATAACTCAAATACAAATGGCCCGAGTGTTTGGTAAAAAAAAAAAATTACAAGAAAGGATCTCGATGAGTTTTGCAATGTTTCAAAAGTTTATCCGGATCTTGAGAAAATTCTGGATACGATGATCCAGAACACACAAAAATAAGGGAGTCGAGCTGCTTGGCAGAGGTCTGCGCTCAAAGAGTGCTTTTCTAGTTTTATTTGTTTTCTGTAGTTCTGTGTTCAGCTGTTCATATAAAGGTTTGAGTAAAATATTAAACTATAGTTCTTTTATTGTAACATGCAAAAAAGAGAGAGTTTTATAAAAATAGAGTTTCCATCAGACCTATTTATCCAGACAGATGTGAGGCAGTATATGACATCATTCCTCCTTTCAAGAAAGGCGCTGGTAACACTGCGCATCATGTGAAACATAACTGATTTACTTATGGTGAGTCAAAAAGTAAAATACACAAATAATGTCCCATACACTTCCTGTTGTTTTAGCTTCGTGTTTTGCGAAGGTGCTGTAGTGTGAACACCTTTTTCCTGCTGTGTGTGTTTCAGCTCCAAAATGCGTGTGTGTGTGTGTTGTGTGTATCTGTGTGTGCATTTCCTTCCAACCCGCGGGCCTAGAAATCCATCACACCAGCGTCAGGTGTAATATGTGACACACTCACCTGAGGAAACATCACATTAATCAGCATGGATCATTGTGGAGCTTCGTCTTGGCGAACCTCTGTGTTTGTTACACAGAACCAAACAGCTGCAATTAATAACGGCTGAGGAATGAGGCGGCGAGCTGCTACACAGCGCTCTGTGCAGGCTTGTTTATACATGAACATCATGCTTTTATGAGGAAAAACACGAGCACAAATACAAATCATCCCATCTCTTAAGAGCTAATGAAACTCTTGGTGGTGTAAGGAGATGTTTTGTTTTAAATTCAAAGTACTCTGGGAAGATGGATGACTCAGCATAAGCAAAGAAGTTATTTTCATCATCACCATATAAAGAGGGAAAAAAAATGAAAACATGTTCAATGAGAGAACAGAAGAAACAGCACAAATAATAAATAGATATTGTCATTACAGTGAAAATAGATCAATTAGCTTGAAAGCGCTTTTGAAATGAAGGTCTGGTAGTAGAAGAAATGCGGGCGCTTCGGTGGAAAGCCTTTGAATTTGCATTTGAAGTGATGACGACGTTCTAACGGCTGCTGTCCAGCTGCTCATGAGACGTCTCAAAGGCTTTTGGATGAGGCGCTCAGGTTTAAATCTAACACATCATTATCATCAACATCCACGGGAAGATGGGGGGCGGAAACAGAGAAAAATCCTCTTATTAACCTGTGTAATCTCATGCCGCGGTTTTTGGAATAAGGGTCTAAAACCTCTAGGGGGGGCTCTTGTCTTCTCCCTTTTCTTCTTCTGTGTAACTCAGAGCCTGCGGCGACTCGTTTCTCGCCATATCACGACAGTCCTTCAGCTCAGGAAAATAATTTCCGGTTGGTTTTGGGTAAAGAAACATTCTGACATTCTTCCCCAAGGTCACGACGGTCGCTGTAACCGCAATGGGCTGCAGATAATTGATCCTGACCGCAATCTTGAGCCTTTCTTTTGCTGTCATTTTGGAGGGAAAGGTAAAGGTCAGTATGTACTCAACCGTGAAGAGGTTTTTCGCCTCTGGAAGCTAAAGTGATGATTCTGAAATAGCCTCAGGCAGTTTTGTGTTGCATTTGTAGTTGACTGACTCCTAAATTGAGCTTAAGTGGAAAAAATAGGCTGAATGTTTAAATAGCCCCTTTAAAGCCATTTCTTTCACTATTTACAGGTAATGATGATTGTCTTTTCCCTTCGCTGTGGCAATGGGGAACAGACAAGTATTGTTTGTTGGAGTGAGAGACATATATTGGCTCTAATATTCGTTCTAAGAGGATAACAGCCTTGCATTTCAGATAACCTGCAGTATTCTGTACTTTAGTTTGCTTTAGATTAACTGCATCTTTTTCACTGCAAGACAACTATAAACTGCTTAGAAAAATAAACAACTGTACCAAAGTTGGGAATATTAACCAGCAAAAAAAAAAAATCTCTCATTTGTGCCTTATTTAAAATAGATTTCTACTTTATGCCAGCGAGTCTGAGTGACTCTGCCACAGGCAAAAGTCTGATTTGGCTGTTGCAAAAAAATAAATAAAAAAGAAAGAAAGAAAGAAAGAAAGAAAGAAAGAAAGAAAGAAAGAAAGAAAGA
Source organism: Atherinomorus stipes (assembly GCA_023101725.1). NCBI lineage: Eukaryota > Metazoa > Chordata > Actinopteri > Atheriniformes > Atherinidae > Atherinomorus > Atherinomorus stipes. The sequence continues at coordinate 19,818 of JALJCO010005684.1, forward strand.
AAGAAAGAAAGAAAGAAAGCCATAAAGATTTTGATGTTAAAGCAACACTACACAACTTTCTGACCATGCTTGTTTTGATGAAACACTGATGTTCATTACGCAGGTTGCCTGAGTCCTGCAGCATCCCCAGGTTGAGAAACTGCACATCCCTTTTTTCCAGCCCGAAGGATCACATGACAGCTACGTTTAGCTCCACATCACATGCCAGTAGTGATGTTCCAATACCAGTGTTCCCTCCCGAAACTGATTCCAATATTTGGGCTGTGTACCAATACCACTATGTCATAAAAAAAAAAATCATATTCCACTTGCCTGACTGTGATTTGATTATCTGGCTCAGGTAAAACATGTAAGACATGAATGAATACAGCAGATTAAAGCCATTTATCTATAAATGCAGTTTTGCTGGTGGGAGAATCCAGTGTGAAATACTGCCACACCACCGACATGATCACTATTAGCTCTAACAGATGTCTTCTAACGGGTGTTCTTCCTCACCCTCTAAACCAGCAGGCTGCAGATGGCAGCACAGGCTACAAGGTTTTAAGAGCAGCAAAGAAGAAGTGTCACAGAGCTAATCAGTAAATAGATTCCTGTTCTGATAAATTATGTGTGATCAGTATCTGAGCTGCAGTACTCGATACAGATACTAGAATTTTGGGCAGACATTTCCGATACTGGTATTGGAGCAACTCACATGCCAGCAGCCGCATCAACACACTGGTCGTTCAAGCTTCTGATTTACTAAAGAAATGCAAGATGACATGATCATCGGAGGAAGCAAGAAATAAACAAGAGGAATTCACAGTCAGAGATGCACCAATCAAGTTTTGTCCTATCCAACTTAATCCTATACCGATACCTGAACTGAGCGTATCGACCGATACCCGATACCGATTCATTACTACTGAATGAATGATCGGTGTACCTCGCTATGTAAGTGACAGCATCCGGCTTGACATAAACATTAAGCAGTGAGGTAACAAATTAACAAAGATATAAATGTACTTAATACTATTTATTAACAATTAAAAAGTACATTAGCATTAGTAGCAAAAATAAATAAATAACACGCTCTGCTCTTTGTGATGATGTAACCAGGTTGTAAACATAGAACAGAAGTGACTAGATGGCTGAATTGCTGCGTATGATATTAATGGAAAAAGAAATGACTGAATGGGAATTCTGGATCGGCCTCATTTATCTGATATCTGATCCATTTAATTAGTCAATATCAGAGCTGATATTAGATACACACTCAAAAATAGAGGTACCAATTTGTAGTTAAAAGGGTACAAAGCTTGTCGCTGGGGGTGTTCCTTTTTGAAAGACATTTCTGTACCCTTCGGTCCTGTTCCATTTTTGTACCTTATCAAGCTATATGAGTTAATAAAGGACAATTAAACCAATTAAGAATGATGAATAAAAGTCAATAAAATACAGATTATAACAACAATCAAAGATGCTAATAATAAATGAATAATTATTATATAGATATTAGGCCAAACACATATAGTAATAATTACATGTATAATTATATGATTATTATGAAAATCATAATATAATAACTATAATTATACTGTTTAGAAGGACTGCTATTTATTGTACAAGCTACGCACATTTTTCAATGCTGCAGGTACCCTTAGGTTGAAATAGTACAAATTTGTTCTTTATATCACTTTGGACCCTTTTTCATAGCATATATCTACACTTCTGCAAAAATGTCAGAATCTGCCAAATATCAATGATGCTGTAAGTTTACAGAAATTCAGGTGTGTGTGATGATGGTAGCGCATCGTTGCGTTGTAAGCTTCAGAGATGAGGAGGGGAATTCAGGAGAGATATAATTACCTCCTTTCCATTTTTCAGTCCCAGAATAAAAGAGAAGCTACTTCACAGAAATACGGTGTCCTGAAAAACAAACATGGATTCAAACAACCTCGTGCGTTTGTTGGCAGCACTGTTTTGTTAAAAGGTTTGCAAGATCACACAACTGACAAAGTCTTTTCTCTCTGTAAACATCAGTGCAGTCGTCCTTCAGTCTCCTGAGTTAGGAAGAAAAAAATGTTGCAGCATAAAATGACCTGACAAACTATTCACAGACTTTACTTTCATAGAAGTATTACTACAGCAGCACAATACAAATTTACATTTCCTCCAGTCAAAGGGTTACATAATATCTTTTTTTCAACCTGGACCTTATTTCTAGGAGTTTGTATTTGCATTTACTCACCGGTAAAATTTATGTATCACTTTGACGCCTTCAGAAGATATTACGTTGAGTCGCCCTTCGGTGTACATCCATATACAGTAACGCAAGAGATGGGGTAGCGTCTCTATAAGGCATTATCTGCTGCAAAACTCCTTGATTTCATCAATGCCTGAAGTAGAATGAACGAATGAATGAGTACTACTGTTCAGAATTAACTCTCCGTTAGGTATTGCTGGTTTCTCTACACAGCAGGCGGTGCGCGTTCCCGATGCACTCCGCTGCAGTGCAGCTGAGAAGAGCAGCTTGCGACCCAGACACCACCAAACTGAAAACTTTAAACCTCTGAACTCACGGGACAAAAGTACTCATTTGTTCATTCATTCTTCTTAAATTATTAGAGAAATGAGAGTTTTCTGCAGTTGATGCCTTATAAAACTGCTTCATCTCTCGCGTTATATGGGTCACACGCTGAAGGCCGGCTCAATGTAATATCTTCCAAAAGAGTCAAAATGATACAGAAATTTACCGATGAGTAAATGCACATATAAACTCCTAGAAAATAAAATCCAGGTTGAAAATAGAAAAGATATCCTTTAAACTAAAAAGTATTAACACCTGCCTTTCATAATTAAGCTTGAATAGAAAGGATCTTTCCCTCATGTCTGCTCGCGCTCCCCGGTGTTTGGGCTTTTCATGTTCCCCTCTTCATCTCTTCTGTTTCCCACGCTGTCAAACAGACCTCATTTTTTAATTCCACTCCACCTCTTCAGCTCCAATGTGGTCTTCACCTGCTACATTTTGAGCCAATTACTTTCATCTTTGATCTTTAAAACTCGGTGCTTCGGTTCTGTCATCCTTCTTCAGGCTGATTTCCTGCAACCCATCTTCTCCCCATCGCTGCCTCTTCTACACGAACATCATCTGGAGGATCCGACAGCTTCTATCTCTGCTCATCCATGCAGGGGAGAATCTATCCTACTTCCTTCATTTATTCATGACACCAAACAACAAAATTGCTTCTAAAGTAATTTCTTCACATCAATTAATTTTGCTAATAATAACAATAGATTAGGCTTACATACTGGAGTGCTTTTCAAGGCATCAAAAATGTTTTACAGTGAATCGATTAATCATTCATAGCACATTCAGTGGTGGTAAACCACATGTAGCCACAGCTGCACTGGGATAGATGGAAATGCAGCTGTCTGCACCAACGGCCTCCAACACTGAACACTCATTCACATTCATGCACCAGGAAAAGCCGGCGCTGGTGGGAGGGTGATGGCATGCCCAAGGACACAACAGACTGGCAGGATGAAGGATTCAAACCACCAACCTCCATTGGATGATAAACTTTTCTCCCTGAACTGCCCCCATTTTGATTAATACACTTTCTCTTTCCTTATTTAACAAGTGTATGCTTAATATTGCGGTATGTTTTTGCATTTTTAAGGATATTGTACTGTTGTAGTGACAGACATGGTACATGTAAAGATTTAAAAATAACTTATTCTCACTATCAGAAAGAAAGTCAAGCAGTTTATCGTTCCTCCTAAAATCTGGCCCAGAGAGGTTTCACTGTGAAGGATGACTGAGGTCGGATGGAGAAAGACCAACAGATGGGCCTGATTTACAAAGAATCAAATTGCGAGTCTAATGTCTTTGCCTCGCAAAAAAAATAGCGTGCGCTGTCATTTTAGCGTTTGCGGGTGATCTACAAAGATTACACGCGCAATCTGTAACAGGCGCAAACAGCAGGATTTAAATGAGGATTTGGCGTGCGCTCTCCCTGCGCCACGGAAAGTTCAGAAGAGCATGTGGTAAACGCGAAATGAAATTCATCCTGATAGAGAGATGTTAGTTTCAGATATATAATGAGGCAAATAAAAAACAGAATATAAGATAAATATGAAGAGTTCATTTGCAAAAATAGACAAAACGCCATTTAGAAAAAACGGAGTTAACTGCGAATGCACATAAACTCTTCATTTACTTTATGAATATTTTCAGCAAATCAAGCTCACATGAAGTGGAGGGTTTTAATGATGTAAAATGGAGATATGACGTTTGTACCGGACAGAAACAAAAGCAGTTAACTCCGTTTTTCCACAGTGGTGTTTGTCTGTTTTTGCAAATGAACTCTTCATATATAATAACTATAAATAAAAATAATGCAGCAGGTTTTCCTGTGGATCGTAAGAAGAGGTCAGTTTAAGGACATGGATAAGGACACGCTGTTGAAGATGATCTGATTTACGTACAGATTGCGCGTCTTTGGCACAATGCCAGGCGCGGGACC
>JALJCO010005685.1:0-491064 GCA_023101725.1 Atherinomorus stipes
TAAAGAAAACATCTTAAATGTGACTTCAGGTGCTCACTCTATCAACAGCTGTGTGTATTTACCTTTTCTGTAGATAAGTCTCAATACACCAGAAATCGGGTGCTTGATTAGCATCCTTCTTGCCTCTCCAGCTAAGTCTGACGTAAACCAGGAAGAAGGACCAGCTTGGGTCAGGCAAAGATGTTAGAGAATGATTTTAAAGGAGAATTTTAGGATTTTTGACATCGGGCCTCATTTTGGAGTGAGCCAGGGTCCTACTTATCCCTGGAGACAGTTCCATCTTATTTCATCTCATGTTCTTGTTCGCGGTGGTCCTTGATGCTAACGCTAGCATAAGTCAATAGGAATCTGCTAGCCTGTCATTAATAACAATCATATCCACTCCACAGAACATCTGAGCAAATCACTTATAACACAAGACTATCTGTGTAAATGCCGTGATAACAAAATAATGTTACAAATAAAACTTACCTTAGGTTACATTTTGATAATAAAGTCTCTCAGCAGAAACACATTTTTACTTCCAGTATTTGTCAGCAGGGTGATATCATCTGCCATTAAGTGTACAAAGAAATCTGATTAGTGGCTACTGTGAAAATGAACACTTATAATCATGTTGCCTGTTACTGTTCTTAATTCTGTTACCTGACAAGCTTTTGAAAATGTGCGAAGACTGTGGCACATTTGTTTAGAAATGCTTCGCTCTCCTGTCTTACCACCAGGAAGTAATGTATCATTCCGCTGCTGATGAGAAACTAGTTCCTCAAAATGTAATGTGTAATTTGTGATGCAAGGTAAGTTTTATTTGTAACATTATTTTGTCAACACGGCATTTACACATAGTCTTGTGTTATAAATGATTTTCCTCAGATGTTCTGTGGAGTATACGATTGTTATTAATGACAGGCTAGCAGATTCCTATTTACTTATGCTAGCGTTAGCATCGGAGACCACCGGTAACAAGAATATGAGATGAAATAAGATGAAACTGTCTCCTAAGTAGGACCCTGGTTCACTCGAAAATGAGGCCCTATATGTAAAAAATCCTGAACTTCCCCTTTAACTGAATCCAGTGTGTTGTAGTTGGGGAACATCTCAATCCTGCAGGACACTGCTGGCTCTCCAGGACCGGAGTTGCTGATCCCTGCCAGTCAGCAGGTTTTCCCATCATCAATACAAGATGTTGGAGAAAAATGAAAGCAACTCTTGACCAAGTTTAAAATTTGCATCAAGCTAATTCAGACGGTGTTACTGTGACTGTTTGCTACTCAGGAGGTTGTGAAAATCCAGACTCACAGATTCCCATAAAGTAAAACCTTGAAACTTTTCTGTCTAGTTTAGAATATTGTACACCTTCAAGATGACAGTGCTTGCATTTAGATAAATCTATTGTATTTTTCAAAATTCAGTAATAGTTTGTAAAGAAATCCAATAAGTGGCACACATTATATCATAAAAACCAACCGTTGTTTTCTTTCTTCTTATTATTTACTTAATTCAGAAAAAAGCATTACAAAACAGAAGATCTTTTTCTTTCTTGGAAGTAATCTCATTAAATCAGAAAAAATATAACTCTTTTGGTAATTGCAAAAAACAGATTTTTTTTTTTTACTAAATATCAAGTGAATACAATGCGTTGCCATACTAAGTCAACTCTTTGCCACAGCAAAGATGCTGCAGAATTCATGTCTCCAGTACTTGAGATATGAACATGTGTTAATCGATTAACACTTTAAAGGGACATTCTGTAAAAATTGAATAATGCAAGCAACTCGCCAGTACTTTTCATGCTGCGTTTACAAACACATAGAGACATTAACAAGCCTCTATGTGAAGACGTGGTCTGTCAGTTACAGTGACTTCAGTCCACATCTCTGATAGGTTGTCATGGTGATTTCGTATTGTTTTCCCTGACCAATTTTTTACCGTCTTTCTCTCGGCTTCTGTGATTAAAATTACATCGGATTTGTTATTGACGGCCGTCTGCCCGACTGCACGTGAACCAGCATCAGTGTAACGCTGGGTCCTCCTCACTGCACCCGCGGTGACTTTTCAAAGGCATTACCTCGAACTGAGCTGACAACTCCGGTGTCTCCGGTGAGTTTCTGTGGTTTCCTGCTGTCACGCTTCTACTGAACGTAAAAACATGGCGACATGACATAGGAGCCACAACGGAGCCGACCTGTTCGATGTATGTATGAATGATACGAACGGCAAATTCAGAGCTTACAGGAGCACTTCAGTTTGTTGATGGGAGTGATTACTGATTAATGGAAAAATACTTTTGAACGAAATAATACATTTTTATGAATAGATAACAGGAGAACTTACACAATATCCCTTTAAAGAGCAATAGGACATAAAACACTTACAGTACTTTTTGTATTACAGTATATACCCAAAGTGGTGCAGATTTTCAGATTTTTTTTAAAGTTTGGGAATCAGTTTTAAAAATGTGCATTTCAGGCTGCCAAAACACCAGTTCCAGATGGATTGAATGTCCAAACAACACTGAACTTTAGCAGATACACCTCAGCTCATGTTGATGAGAACAAGGCCTTTATACACACTGAAACTCACTGCTGGTTTTAAAAGGGACCAACTGATTTCTGGGTAACTTCAACCCAGAAGATTTTTTTTACCCAGCTTTTGGGTTGAATATTTGTATTTGACCCAGAAGTTGGGTTATGTTGACTACAATGTTGGGTTATTTTAACTCAGCAGCAAGGTTGTAACAGTTTTGGATTTTTAATTAGTTTCCTTTTTTTTTTTAGTTGTGACTTTTTGTTTAGTTTTAGTTAGTTTTTTGAGCAGCTTTGCTAGTTTTTACTAGTTTTTATTTTTTGGAAAATGCTTAGTTTTAGTTTAGTTTTTATAAGTTTCAGTGTTAGTTTTAGTTTAGGTTTTTTTTTTTTTTTAATTATAGGTATTTCTCTGGTGTGACATTCAAAATGATCAAATCACTCAGAGTAGGCTAAAACCGGTAGAGCAAAGTAAATAGATTAAATAGAAATAGATTTCATATTGACCTAAAAGACTTATTTATTTTTTTATTTAACCTTTATTTAACCAAGCAAAGACATTGCGATTCTTATATATAATGCCGGCCTGGCAAGTGCCATTAGGCACATGTATTAAACAAATTGGCTAAAGACTAAAAATAAGGATGTTTTTTGCAATAATTTTAGTTAGTTTTGTAAAGACACAATACAGTTTCAGTTATCATTTTTATTTCTGTTTCAGACAAACATAATATTGATCACTATTCGTGGAGATTATATTCATACTCACCAGTTCAATAATGATGGACATTTTTTGAGGAACTTGGGATTAAAATCCCAAATGCTGTTTTGGTAGATGGCACAACTGAACATAATTCTTTGGAAGTCTTAGAATTTCTTGGTCAGTATGGTGAAGTCAATCGTGACATTTTTATTGACCATAGTAGATCTGAATTTCATCAGATGCTCGTTGCTGAATATATATCGGGGTACTCAGTAGTAAAACTATCATCGTTGTTGCCACATACACATGTTTCAGAGGGTGGTAATATATTTTACGGGTTGTTACAAAAATGTTTTTTCAATATTAGTTTTCGTTTTTTCGTTAGTTTTAATTAAATATAACCTTGCCCAGAAGTTGGGTCAACAAATGTCTGAGTTGAAATAACCCAGAAATTTGTTGGTCCCTTTTAACCCAGCAGTTTGCCCCAGGAGTTTCTAGTGCGTATGCAGTAGTTGTGACACTCTAGGTGACAAGGATCCGATCAACAATGGCTATCAACATAACACCTTAATCTAGCTCTATGTTACTCTTACATTAAAAATATGTGTGTTCGGACTCATTTTAATGGCACAGTAATATTTATTACTTACATTTCTGGAAGCCATTGCTGCCCAAAAGCTAAGAAACTGCACTTTATCATTTTTTTAAGGAATGCACTTTACAGGCATGTCACTTGACAGCAGCATTTCACTTTATGACATCACATCACACACCAGCAACACCATCACACCAGCCACTCTGAACATTCACTCTGGCCGAAGCAAAAGAATGGAGGAAAAGGATAGAAAGGGATGAAGCAAGAGAGGACAAGAGTCAGCACTGGACTGACTTTTACTGGCTGGAAAGAGCTCAGGGTAGAGGTACGAATACGAATGCAGAATTATCCATCGTTAGGGGGTGCGTCAGAGGAGATCTCCCAAACGTCAGTCGTGCAGCTTTAAAGCTTTGGGAGATGTAGAAAAACAAAAAGAAACTAAGAACAAATCTGTTTTTAGTCTCATTCTTTTAATGGCGTCATCAATCATCTTCCTGCGCTACTAGTTAAGACTGAGGTTTGAGATTTTCTTTCTACACTTATCGAGTGGATTCTGTAAACATGCTGCTGTGTCTTCATTTCCAGGGGAAAGGAGTTTGGCCATGATGTAGACTTTATAGTGTCCACACCAGAGATGGGGAAGGAGGATAATCTACTCATCAGCATCACTGAAATTCTGGAACAACAAGTAAGTTGTTAGTCACTTCCAACGGCATGCAAAAGAGCAACCATGGTCAAAAATGTTAGCCTGGTACACCAGCCTGACCATGCATGAGATACACTGCAAGTCAGTCTGGGTTTCCTCTATTGGAAAGTGATTTCCACTCCTGTAAAAAATTGACCAGACCAATCACAGCGTGGGAGGCGGGACTTTACGATGCGTCTTCTGCGGCTACTTGGTTGTCTAACCATAAACAGTCAGAATGGCGGCTGCAGAGGAGCGACGGTTTAATGATACCGTTTCTGATGTCTTAATGAGCTGCACATGTCCTTAAACCTGCAACAACTTTCCTCTTACAAAAAAAAACGTTTGCGCCACTTCCGTGTTTCTTTGATTGGCTCTCAACGGTTCATTTTGTTCCTGTTAGTCCCGCCTCTCGTCTCGCATCAGGAGGGAATCCAGACTGACTTGCCGTTTATCTCATACGTGGCGTTGGTCAGGCTGGTATGCCAGGCTGCTAAAATGGAAATGTTTTAAGTTTGTAAAACAACTACAACTCACTTTAGCATACATGCTGTTGTACTACCTAAACAGAATGCAGCTGAATTTCTGACTTTACATAAAGTAAGTGATGTATGGTGGCGCAGAAGGGTGAAAACAAACAAGTCACAACACAATTAACCACAACACTACAAAATTAACCACAACACAACAAAATAAGCCACAACAGAACACAAAAGCTGCTTTTTTTTTTTTTTTTTTTTTTGATTTCCCCACTGGAAAATACATCGTGCCACAGGAAGCGACCAACTTTCAATCCCAACAAACGAAGAGCCGGAGATTTTCAGTGGCAGTTGGAGTGCGGCGTCAGAGCCCCCACTCAAGATGGCCCTGTTATGTTGCAGTTAATTTTGTTGTGTTGTGGTTAATTGTGTTATGTATCGGTGAATTTTGTAGTGTTGTGGACAAATTTTAGTTGCGGTTAATGTTGTAGTGTTATGGCCAATTGTGTTGTGTCTCAGTTAATTTTGTTGTGTTGCAGTTAATTTTGTTGTGTTGCGGTTAATGTTGTAGTGTTGTGGCCAAATGTGTTGTGTTGCGATGGCATAAGAGAAGATGAAGGCCACAAACACTAGGCACAAAGCCAAGGGAAATGAGAATTTGGGATATCGGGTAATCTACTTAATTCATAATCACAGTGACAACATAAATTTTAATTGCTGAGTGCCCAAACATTTGTACACCAATATAATGTTTTTTTCTGAGCCAAATATCTTACATAGCCATCAAGCAGAATCAAAATTATCTCAGTTTAAATGTTGGATGTGTTTTAGGAAAGTTGAATTATGGATAAATCTGTCTATCAGTGGAGGTAAATGCAAAGCCACAGATCTGTAGGTAATAAAAATAATGTAACACTGGAATATATTCATTTATTCAAATATTAAATGGCAGCTATGGGGATGTATCACTAAGTAGGAGTTCAGAGCAATGCTTTCAAAATGCTTTACTTTTGAAAATATTACAATTAGTTCAAAGTTTCAGGGGACTATAACTTTGGGGTCCATCTGGCCATCTGCCTTTTAATATCCTGAATGCATAATCAGTCATTTTAATTAAACCCAACCTATATCATGTTGCATGGCGGTCTGGTGAGCACAGCTGTCTGAAGACTGTATTTTTCATAGCATGGTGAATGGAGTAGGCCAATTTAACACCATTTACAGCAGTAGTGTCCACGGAAACGACTATTTTGTGAAACTTTGAGATAAAAAAAAGAGGTGCTCTACAAGTGTAGCTGCATGCAAAGCAAAGAAATTAGGAGTAGGTGAGTAAATCCAATAAAACTAAAATAGTCCAACTGATTACATTTAGCGGAGCTTTTAGGGACCACTGACGGCTTTGGACACTCTTTAATGGAAAATAGATCCTGAAATGGCATAAACGAAGGGTGGGCGAAAGCATGAAAGAGGTAGATTGTGAATGCAGAATAGATAAACGGATCACAGTTGATGAAAGCAGTGTGAAAGCCAGTAAAAAGTGAGAAGAGTGAGAATGTGTGAGTGACAGATAAAACACAGACAGCGCTAATAGCAGGTTATGTTTACATACACTTAATGGCTTAATTAATAGCTGTGCATGAATGATGACAATAATTTGCTGCTAATTTCACTGTAATGTGACACAAGAGTCCAATTTATAACTGAGTGCATGAGGACATTTATCCAAAAGCATTAATTGGCAGCGATAATAGTCAAACATTTTATATTATAAGTATATAGACAGGTTGAGAATCAGGGGAAATGGGACTTTGTAAGGTTTCTGTAAAAATCGGCTTGGGGGGGTGGAACATTTTGCTCCAAAACATATAACATCGTGTACTGCTTTTAAGCTGTTGGTGGAGTTTTGTTGTATTGTCAAATTAGAATTCATTAAGATCTGGTGAGAGCCTGGCAAAGCTTCAAATCAAGTGAGTGACCGTTGTAGAGGAAGTTTTAAGCACATTAAAAAATGTATTCAATTATTTATAATTCAATAACATATGCATGTAGCCAGTATTACCAGTTTGTGATTCCTCATGATTAAAAAGCACAAGTTTATTGTTCTTTATTCACATATGTGACCTTTCTCCTTGTATGCCATACTGTACATGCACTTCTGCTTAAAGCTATAGTCTACGATATCAGAAATAGTTGAGAAACTTTAAAAAAAAAGCAACCTGTCTCGTCTCTGCTTCGTGTCTGCTTTGGTGCTGCTAAATTGCTGCCTTGCTTCTGCCTTGTCTCTGCTTCGTCTCTAGTTCGTCTTTACCCCGTCTCTGCTTTGTCACTGCTTAGTCTTGTTTCGTCTCTAGTTCATCTCAAGTTCGTTGCTGTTTTGTCTCTGCCACATCTCTGCTCTGTTTCTAGTTCGTCTCTGCTTCGTCGCTGCTTTGTCTCTGTTTCATCGCTGCTTCATCGCTGCTTCATCGCTGCTTCGTCACTGCTTCATCGCTGGTTCATCGCTCCCTTGTCTCTGCCTCGTCTCTGCTTCGTTTCTGCCATGTCTCTGCCACGTCTTTGCTTCGTCTCTAGTTCGTAGCTGCTTTGTCTCTGTTTCATCGCTGCTTCATCGCTGCTTCATTTCTCCCTTGTCTCTGCCACGTCTTTGCTTCGTCTCTAGTTCGTAGCTGCTTTGTCTCTGTTTCATCGCTGCTTCATCGCTGCTTCATCACTGCTTCATCGCTGGTTCATCGCTCCCTTGTCTCTGCCTTGTCTCTGCTTCGTTTCTGCCATGTCTCTGCCACGTCTTTGCTTCGTCTCTAGTTCGTAGCTGCTTTGTCTCTGTTTCATCCCTGCTTCATCGCTGCTTCATCGCTGCTTCATTTCTCCCTTGTCTCTGCCTTGTCTCTGCTTTGTTTCTGCCATGTCTCTGCCACGTCTTTGCTTCGTCTCTAGTTCGTAGCTGCTTCGATGCTTCTTCATCGCTGCTTCATTGCTCCCTTATCTGCCTCAACGCTGCTTGGTCTCTGCTTCATTGCTGCTTCGTCTCTGCTTCATCCTCCTCCACATCACCCGATAATTACTCGGCCTTCTGTCCTGCGCTGAGCACATTTCCTCTTCGTCTTTGCCTTTTTTCAGCAGACTTTAGAATAGACAGAGAAACAGCTATTTTAACCAATGTAATGTATTTTAACCTACTGGTTAACACTTCTGCAGCCCTGCAGTCACTAGAGAGGCTGGATTTTTTTTTCTTTGCTCCTCACAATGGACTGTACGACCATAACCACCATCTAAATGAGGCTATTAATAATGATCAAACTTTCAAATACTAGACTATAGCTTTAAGAGAAGGAATAAAACACCAGATAAACTTAAGAATATTCTGGTCCTTGATTGAAATTGACTGTCTGGATGAGTTTTGACAGCAATGTAGAAATTATGTCTACATGTGAGATGTTGAGCAATTACTCTCATTTTAGCCTTGAAGAAGATCTCAGTGTTTGTACACGCAATACTTTAACAGTGACCAAGGTTGGAAATCTGCAAGCTGGTTTCAACTGGATGTTTGTCTCTTGTCAAGTTGGAGTATGATCTGCTCAACTCTCCCTCTGACATTCTGATGTCTGTTAAATGCAAGCTAGAATTCTCTGTTAGTCAGAAGGGTGTCCGCAATCTGCATATTGTGCATATTCTCCATCTGCAGATGAAAAACAAATCTTTTTATGACTGAAGAACGATGTCTGCTCTGTCAGCTCTCATTTAAATATTCCTTAACGCCCACGAACTGCTCCTGGTCTGAGATGGCAAAAACTAAACTTAAATATTTGTTTTCTTCTACAAAAAATTTCTTATTAATGAATCAGAAGCCCTACCTTTACTCCCAACCTTTGTAGTGCTACACCGTCAAGTGTATTTACTTTTTCGTCAGTAAAGCTCACAACTGAGGGATGGGGGGGATAGGCCTACATAAAGAGGGCACCAAACTGGTTCCCTCCTTCTTGTGAGCAGACTACTTACAGTTACTATCTGGTAACCTCTTCATTGAGCCTTTGTTTAAATGGCGATATGGTCAGAAGTTGCTATTGTGAACTGCCATAAACATTCTCATGGCTGCAAAGGTAAACCCAGGAATACATAATTACTGGTTTCCCACATGGAAGAATAACGGTTCCAGCTATATCAATGATGTGACAGACATCTTATGGCATGGAGTGTTTGTGCAGCTGCTTTTCTGACTGATAGTTATTCATACTTGTATCTCTACTTATTAGGTGTACCAGGCCCACCTTGATAGTAATTATTTGGACCCCCTTTTACCTCACAACTGCTTTAGTTCTTGGTGTCATAGATTTAAAAAGGTGTTGGACACATCCCTCAGAGATGCTGCTCCATACTGACATGATAGCATCGCACAGTTACTGCACATCCGTGATGAGAATCTCCTGTTCCACCACATCCCAAAGCTGCTCTGTTGGATTGAGATCTGGTGACTGTGGAAGCCATTGGAGTTCAGTGAACTCATGGTCATGTTCCAGAAAGCAGTTACGGATGATGAGAGCTTTGTGACATGGTGCATTATCCTGCTGGAAGTAGCCATCAGAAGATGCTACACTGTGGTAATAAAGGTATGGACTTGGTGAGCAACAATTCTCAGGTAGGCTGTGGTGGTTAAACCGCCACGTTGGTACTAAGGGGCCCAAAGTGGGCCAAGAAAATCTCCCCCACACCATTACATCACTAACAGCCTGAACTATTGATACAAGGCAAGATGGATCCATGATTTTGTTTCCACCATCTGAATGTGGTAGATCAAACTGAGACTTTCAGACTAGGAAAAAAATGTTCAATCTTCTGTTGTCCAGTTTTGATGAGTCTGTGAGTTGCAGCCTCAGTTTCCTGTTCTTAGCTGACAGGAATGGCACTCCATGTGGTCTTCTGCTGGAGCCCATCTGCTTCAAGGTTGAATGTGTTGTGTGTTCAGAGATGTTGCTCTGCATACCTCGGATGCAAACAGTGTTTTTTTTCTTTTTACTTGCTGTTGCCTTTCTATCGTCTCCAACAAGTCTCCCCATTCTTTTCTGGCCGCTATGATCAATAAAGCATTTAAGTCAAGACAACTGCTTATTAATCATTACTGGATATTTTCCCTTCGACCATTCTCTGTAAACCCTAGAGATGATTATGAGTAAAAATCCCAGTAGATCAGCAGTTTCTGAAATACTCAGACCAACAACCATGCCATGTTCAAAGTCACTTAAATTCCCTGTCTTCCTCATTCTGATGCTCAGTTTGATTTGGAGTAAGCCATTTATAACCATATTTCAGTCCCTTCAGAAAGTTGCAATGCTAAAATTGTAACTATAAAAATAAACACAAAGGGGTGAAATATATACAATATAAAATATAGCAATCACAAATTTCTCATATTAGCAAGAAAACAAGGTTTGTTGCTTGAATAATTTGACTTTGGTTGAATTTCTGTTAATATTTGAAATTGTAACATTGCAACTTTCTGAAAGGAACTGATATTTACACGTCTAAATGCATTGAGTTGCTGCCTGGTGATTGGCTGATTATTTGTGTTAGCAAGCAATGAATGGGTGTACCTAATTTAGTGGCCAGTGAATGTCTGTTAATTGATGGGACATGCAGAAGACTGCTCACAAAAACATTTTATTGACACCGTGTTGTTTTGCACACTGACACATTCAGAGCAGTGGGTTGTCAGCACTGTAAATAGTTAGAAAAATAGTTTTAGGCCCGGTGTTTTACATCTCTGCAGTTGTTCGTTCAAATGTAGCCCTCCATATCACTCTATTTTCTTAGACATCTTCCTGCTTCTGATGTGCACATCCTGTATGGCAAATTCCAGCTGATATGCAGATCGTAAAAGTGAGATAATGGGCAGATAAAATAATTTAGCTCTGATTATCTCACTGAGGCAACTTCTCTATATTATAATGGCTCATGTATCAGCCAATCACATTTTCATCTAGATCTTGATGGACAGCTGGTCATTCCAAACAAATAAAAATCAGTGCGGTGTGAGAAAAGATGATTAATTACCGGTAGGCTGTTGCTGAGATTACACATAGAACTTTATCAGGGGTAGAAGTATCAGAAAATGGTTATAACATTATACTGATGTTTAACGTAGTTGATGAAAATTTGTGTGAAAAAGAAGAGATGTTGTTTTGAATTCTCCCACCCTAATGTTTGTGTGTGCTGTTTCTAAACTCATTTATTAAGGGATGTTCTTTAATTTGTTAGTTGTTGTTAAGCAGTCAGCTTTTGTATTTCAACAAATGAGGCAATATTAAGTTTCATGGTGTACCTCGATAGATTGTGTCCTCTTAGAAAAGAAAATCATTAAGGCAGGGAAAGGCAAATTTGATTTGGTTCTGCAACTGACTAGAAAAATTGTGTATGCACATGGACCCCATGAAGCAGCAGTCTTAAGTATTGTTTAAAACAACACTTACTCAATTCTGACCTGCAAACTCATACTGTATATTACATAGTGATGCAACCACTGGAAACTGAGCCCAGTGTTTCAATTTGAACATGTAAAAGAAAAGTTAAGCAGGCTACAGTAAACTAATGTAATGGGGGGATAAAAAAAAAAAAAACCTTCAAATTTCTTTGTCAAAAACCAAATGCAAAGCCAACAAAGCAGTTTTCACAAGCTAGTTTTGCTATCCACATCACAACAACTTTAATTCAGAGTGCCAATTCAATGCACAAGCATTTAAATTTTGGCCCACTGAATGACCTGGGCAGTGGGTGGTGGTAATGCACCTAAAACTGTTTGCCAACCACCAGTAAACACAAGAAGAAGAAGAAGACATGTCAATGAGTCACTGTACAGAACTTAAAAGTCTGTGTCAGAGCAGGGTTGCATGGAAAACTTGAAACACTACGGCCCTTGAGGACCATTGTTCCCCACGACTGCTTTAGCAGATATGAGATTAAACTGTGATTAATTAGATTAGTTGATTACAAATCATGTAATTAATTAGATACATTTTTTAATCGCCTGACAGCCCTATATATACAGCTGTATGAAAAAGTTTTTGCCCCCTTCCTTATTTCTTACTTTTTTGCATGTTAGTCAAACTTAAATGTTTCAGATCATCAAACAAATTTAAATGTGAGACAAAGATAACACAAGTAAACAGAAAATGCAGTTTTTAAATGAAGATTTTTATTTTTAAGGGGGAAAAAATCCAAACTGAAATGGCCCTGCGGGAAAAAGTGATTGCCCCCTAAACCTAATAACTGGTTGGGCCCACCCTTAGCAGCAACAACGTCCATCAAGCGTTTGTGATAACTGGCAGTGAGTCTTCTACAGCGCTGTGGAGGAATTTTGTTCCACTCATCTTTGCAGAATTGTTGTAATTCAGCCACATTGGAGGGTTTTCCATTTGGTGGAACAGTGACGTCTATTATGTCCAATTATGGAGCCGACGCTGCCCAGCAGCACCCTGAGGCTGAGAAACCACACTATACATATTTTTCGTCTGGGATGTGGCGTGAAATTCCAGCCGAGGATTACGCACTGCATGTGCTAGCAAACGGATATAAACACACGGGCTACTTTTAAGTGCGCACCATTGTGGATTTCGCAAAGAAATGCAAGAAAAGATTGTTTGAGAAACAGAGAAAAAAAAAAAGGGAGGAAGGGACATAACAAGAGAAAAGTCTTTTACTGGCTGGAGAGATCTCACACCATTGGTAGGATGCAAGATAGATGCCAATTTAGTCATTGGTAGGGGTCTAAGAAAATTGCACAAGTTAGTGTATCTTTAAAAACACAATGAGGTCAGCTTACCCCATTTACCCATCACAGCACACCTCTCCTGCAGCCCCTCCACTGGCATTTTACCATTTTCACTTCAAAATATTACTGCTCACTTCCAAGGCTATCCACAACCTCACCCTTCTTTATCTTTCTGACCTCCCCCACATTTCCACACCTGCTCTCACCCTCAGATGCTCTTCATCCTTTGTCTCACCGCCCCCTCTTCAACTATGATGTAAGCATTCTTTTAATAGCTAATTAGAATTAATGTTACTTATATTTTTGAAAAAGGACATGCAATTCAACTTAATTCTACATTATTTTCATTAAATTTTCTCTTTTACTTTTATTTCCCTTTGAAATGTTAGGAGCTTTATTGCCTCCCTTTTCTGCTGCGAGGAGCTACAGGACAAAAGCCATGCACAAACCTTCAAGGCCATAAGACTTCAACCGCCTGAGTTAACTGAATTAAGTGTGTACTTTTATATTTCAGAAAGTTCTCAGCAATTGAAACATTGTCCGTGAAAATACAAAGGGGAGATTTCTCACTGTCAAGGCTACAGTGATGACACATCATCCATTATGTCTGCCTTCAGAGAGGCTTAATCTGGGAAAAATTCTTGTTAATATGCCAACAGATACAGACCGTTAAAATAGCCAACACTATATAACCAGAAGGCCATTAAAAATACATTAAAGACAGCATTGTCTGCTTAAAAAGTGTACAAGACATGACATTCTATGGGGCAAAAATAAAAGGAATATTGGGGGAGAGGACATGGAAGGACTTTGGTATGTAAATGTAGCTCTATAGGTAGTTGGAGAGGGTCATAAGAGGAGGTAAGTGCTTTATGAAGAGCACAGTCATGTGGTCTAGTTACTGACTTCTTTTGTCATCAGTGGGTTTAAAAATAAATCCTTCCATCCATGCATCCTCATGCCGCCACCCCATCAGAGGTCCATCCAAATGATAATTACCCCTTACTTACTCTGTGTTGTTATGGGAAGCTCTCACCTTTTGCATTAACATTCGCCGAAGGTAGACAGAGCAAGAGTGAAGGTGTGAAAGCACAGACGGAGAGGCAGAATGGATGTGAGACAGTGAATTAGAAGGATAGCCCAGGTGTTACAAAGGCTTTAGGTGTCTAAGAAGGGACAGAATGATATGACTGGAAGCTTTCTTCTCAACGGGTTGGATGAAACGGGGGGCAATGGGACTGGTCTGCAGGGACGAGGACACAAGAGACGGTGATTAAGTGGAGGTAGCAAAGGTTGACTTTAAGTCGTGTAACCTTGTCATCTGCAATCAAGCCCCTCGGGGCCAGAGTGTCTTCAGTCAGGCCTAACATCATAGGCAGCCCCTGGACCCCCCCCTTCCCAACCCATCCAGAACTCCTCTCCAGCCTGCAGGGAGTTAAAAATACATCTATCTAGAAATGTCCTTGTAAAAAGGGGTTCATCATTTTTCCCCTCCTGTCTCTATTGCTGATATTCAGGAGGCATAACTTGGGGGCAGAGGCAAGGTCAGCCAGCAGCTTCAGAGGGAGACAGATGAGATTCAACTTGGCCCTGCTAACAGCAACAGCGCAACACAGAAGGCCATCTATCATCTCTGTCTCTAAATACTGTATAAGCACTACTTTTTGAAGGCTGAGCTCCACACATGTCGCTGTCATTAGTGCCATGCAGCTTGGGCTTCATTGTTCCACATTTTGCCTGAGTTAACAGGGTTTGGAGATTGGTAAGTTGCTTTTTTGTGGAATAAGAGTTCTCAAAAGACCTGGCCATACAGCTGAGGTTATTTCAAACAAAGTTAGTCATTTTGAGACCTAAATAAAAGCCGGGTGGTAACGGCTACTTTGACCGCTGCTGAGGGGACGATTCTACAGCCGGCACACAAAATGCTCAACTTTCATTTTAGTAATCAGGCTCTTTCATTGTGGCACAGCTGCATGTCTAAGTTTGTAGCACAGTTCAAACGGCCCTGGCTAACAGACTAATCTGCAACTTGACGGCAGGTTTTGAAGTTTTATTTTTTTTGTGTGTGTGTGTCAGAGAGAATCGGAGAGAAGATCTGAGCGTCTCATGGTCCCGGATGACACTGTGCTCATCCTCCGGATGTAGGAGGCCACCACAACCACTAGTCACACTCTCAAGGAAAGTCCCAGAGAAAATAATCAAATCGACACAAATACAGCTCAACCATTAGATGATAATTTGAAGTCATGTTCATGGCAATCGTTTTTTTTTTTCCCTCCAGTGCTTAGAGGTAAAGCTTTGGGGGGAAAAGATTATCTTCCCGCTGTCCTCCTCTGTAATTCCTTCTGTAAACCGTTCTGGTGGAATAAGCCTACTCACAGATGCTTGCTGACATTACCTGCTGCGTAAGAGATGATTAGAGACCGCTGTCAGGCTAAACAGCCCCTGGAAATGCTGAGACGGGGAACTTCATGACATCTTGCCTTAATAGTGGATTTGTGAGTGAGTAGGCGTAAAACTAAAAGAGGGAAGGGAAAAAAAACAGAAGGCCACACTCCAGAAGGGATCTACATTTAGTTTGTTAATGGTCTCTGCAAGTGCCACCAGAAAATTGGGAACCCATCAGTTATTGTCTGTTAACTTGGCTGCTGAGACAGGAGAGTCAAACTCATTTCAGTCAGAGGGCGCAATTTGATCTTAAATGGGCCGCACCAGTGAAATAATAGCATTATAACCTTTATAAAAAAAACAAGTAGATTATCATCATGGAGATAATAGATGTGACATTCTCTTGCATCTGTTGCTCTATGGTGGTCTCCATTGGTCCACAGAAGCTCAATGTGCACTTCTTTGGACCTGACGTACATCCCGGATATGCGAACACAGGTACAGTACTTGGACATACTCCCTTGTAATTGGTCAGAGTGTGATAATATGTCCCTGGATGTTTGGGTCTTGTCGCTGAATAAATGCAGAAGCCGCCATTTTTAAAAACAAGCTACAATCAACCAGGCAGATGAGTGATTGATTGAGTAGATTAGGAAGTATGTGCATATCTATGGTGTTACATCAAATAAATGAACCAAACCATCGAAGCAAACATTCAGTTCTTGCAGCCACCGGGCTGCTGTGTGGTATGTGACATTGCACTGATTGTCCACAAATGAAAAGGTAGCAATGGGCTGCGTGGCACCTAGTCTGCCGGAAATCATCCAAAGAAGAAGAAGCCAACTTTCCAGAAAACTCTGCCCATTGGAGTTTACCAGTCGATACCAGCCACACTGCCACCTGCAGATCTGGAAAGAAACTGCAACTGCCTTACCCGTATGAATGAGTATATATACACACCCCATCGGCATCAGCTACGCGGACTTAACCTGACACAAATGCCAGTTAGTATCTCCCGTCCACTGCTTCCGCTCCACCTCGCTCCAGTCCGTCTTTCTGTCGGGCTGCAAAACATCCCTGCACACTGACTCCGCCAGATCCCTCTCTGTTCAGCCGCAAATCAGGCAAAAGAGCATGTGCCAAATTTCTAAGTTCAAGTGGGTAAATAGATAAATAGTGTAGATAAACTGCGGCGGCAACAAACAGCAGTAGGCTGCTGTATCCAAAGCATGACCCCCAGATTTCACATAATGCGTGTGCGCTCTGCTCCGCGCAGCAAATATATTGCCATATTAATGCCGGTAGCAGTTCCACATCATCCACTCCGCTCAGAAAAAAATATGGACCAACTCTATTTTCTTGTCTGCCCGAGTCTGGCCGGATCAAGCGCCACAATTCAGATTGTACCAAACATGAAAGAGAGCAAGAACAATTTCTGGATTTTCAAATGAAATTATTGTAATCTGATCGTTTAGGCCTCTTCTGGTACATTCTTGATATTCACATTTTCTGTAATAAACCTACATCTAGACTGAATACGTGTACATGGGCTTATACTAGCCTAATTAAAATGTATTTGCTAGATGTGATTTTATATAAGACTTCTTTTAAAACAAACTGTAAGGCAGCCTTTTAGCATTTTGTGGCCCATATATGAAGGTTATTGTATGAAACTATCAACTGAGGAGTCATACACGTATACGTTATTTTGACTGGCGCAAATGGTGTGACTACAGGTGCGACTGTGGTGCGCACCTGTCGCATCACTTCGAGCGCATGCTCTGTCGTGCTTCCTTTGGGTTCCATGTCTTAACGGAATAGAGTGACACTCAAGCAGTGAGCATTGACGGTCGCAGTCAGTCTGGAGCCGGTCCGGAGCGGATCGGATCGGAGCGCACACTGATTATATGGAATCTGGAGGTGGGGACCCTTGATTCCTGCAGCAGTTATGCTGGAAACCAGCACTGCTCCCAGTGGACCACAAACACACTTAATAAAACCCAATATAACGTTTTAATCTACATAGTTTTTCAAATCTAATTTCTAACTCATTTTTTTAACAGGCAGGTTTCTGTGGCGAACCTGTATGGTGTCTGCATGTTCTCTAACTATGCGTGGGTTCTCTCCCACGGTCCAAACTCATGATGTCAGGCTGATTGAACTCTAAATTCTTGCTTTGCGTGAGTGTGTGTCTGATTGAATGTTTGTCTTTCTGTGTTGGTTCTGTGATGGACCAGGAGCAGCTCTGGCGTAGCCAGTGAATCGACCTATACTGTATGTCTGCATATAAATATTCAGCTATTGGTTTACGAACATTTCTGCCACCACAACTTGTGAATACTTTCCTCTGATCAGTGTGATTCAAGGTTAAATCCTCTTGTGGGAGGGCCTGAAGTGTTAACTGGGATTGTGAAGTGACCTACAGATGCATTTGCGGCCTCATGTATGAGATGGACCGCAGACCTTCTCCCACAGCTTGTCTCTTTTATGGCTCAGGGGGATTTTAATTTCAGATTTATCTGTATTTAAGTGCTTTTACGGTGTCATCTTGGCCTCATCTAAGTGGGTGCTGTCACTGCCTTTAGCCACGCTATTACCAGACTTTAAAAATCCCGATCCTTGCCTATTATGGGAAGGTGAATGGTTATCTGTGATTGCAGAGAGAGAGAGTCAGGGGTGCAGACAAGTGACATGGAGAATTTTTGCCTGCAGTTGCAGGAGAAAGGAGTCCATTTTTGAAGATAATTAAAGGAGAAGCAAAGAGAGGGTTGGTGATTTCTTTGAGCTCTACTTCCGATGTGTCACTCAAAGTTTTCTTAACCGCCAGCACCTTGGATTTCACAAAGCCCTTTGAAAAACGTTGTCCCCATCTGATGACCTTTGCTCGGGCAAGCACTGTTCAGTAGAGACAGTTCATGGTATGCTGACAGTGTGTTAAATGTTTTGTGATTAACCTCACTCATCTGCTGGACAGGCAGAGTGGCTGCTCACTGGATTCACTTCCCTCATTATTGCTCTTTAAGGAGAGTGAGGCAGATTTATGGGCTGTGAGAGGAGAGCAGTATCCCAACAATTACGCTGGGCACAGGAATTAAATTGACAATTTGTAATCTTAATCGCCTTAACTCTCCTGCATCCAGGGAGAGGCGTAATCAGCCGGGGCGAGGCCCTGAGCTAATCGATTCATGGACTTTCTGTCTTTTGCTTCCCCCTCTCCCTACGTCTTTGTGCTCATTCACAAATATCTGACTTTCTCTTAAAGGCTGAACTTTTATTCTCTTGTTTTACTCGCCTCATTTCACTCACCGTTATATGACTTTGTCTCTCATCTCAGTGAAACTCTCATCTTCTTGCAGAGATATCCTTTATCTGAAGAACCATCACCTCCTTCCTTTTTTTAAACACTTCTCGTCCATATGTCACTCACTGTTCACATGTGTGCTTTTCAGAATTAAAACAATTTTACTTTCACTTTACAGAAGCAGCCATATAGCACAGGTTAGTTTGAGAGTGGGCTACACGGTGGCGTAGTAGTTAGCACTGCAACTTCACATAAAGAAGGTTGCTAGTTTTAGTCCCGGCTGGGGAGGGGTTTGAACAATTCCAACAGTGGCCTTCCTGTGTGGAGTTTGCATGTTCTCCCTGTGTATGTGTGGGTTCTCTCCGGGTACTCCGGCTTCCTCCCGCTGTCCAAAGACATGCATGTTAGGTTAATTGATCACTTTAAATATTTCCTAGAGGTGAATGTGAGCCTGAATGATTGTCTGTCTCTCTGTGTTGGCCCTGCGACAGACTGGGGACCTGTCCAAGGTGTACCCCGCCTCTGATAATAATAGCTGGAATAGGTTCCAGCAACCCCCGCGACCCTGAACTGGATAAGTGCTACAGAAAATGAATGAATGAATGATGTATATTCAAAAGGTTTCAGTAATGTTGCATACAAAGAAAAAACCTTCAACCTCATCAGCATCACACTGACAGGCTGATTGAAGTCATAAAACTCAACTTGACTGTTTGACCGTGCGCGCTGTGCCTTTTCGTTGCAGGAAATACTCAACAGTACACCAACTCAACTCAAACACACCAATCCTGGACTGCGCACTAGTGTGTTTGGCCTCAGTGTCCCGCGGTCGGCCACGCCTAGTTAATGTTACCTTTCTTATGTAAATGTATCCAGAAATACATCACACAGATAAATGTGATGAGAGATGCATGGATAGATGGATGGATGGATGGATGGATGGATGGATAGTCAGACAGACAGACAGATGGATGCATGGATAGATGAGAGAGAAATATACGATGGATAGATAAATGGATGGAAAGATGGATGATAGATGCATGGATGGACAGGTGGATAGATGGATGGAGAGATGCATGCATGGATGGATGGATGATAGATGGATGGAGAGATGCATGAATGGATGGATGGATGGATGGATGGATGGATGGAAAGATGATAACTTTATAGAATAAATAATCAGAACAAAGATATCATGACTATATGAACTGGAGGAAAAGTCAGGTACATCTTACATTTTTTTTTTCATCATCTGTTGCCAACAAAGTCAAAACTGCTTTGATATGAAAAATCTGGCATGGGTGGGGCAGACATTCAGAAGGGGAGGAACAAGCAGAAGGGGCTAAAGCATGCAGCAGAGAGTGGGCGGGGAAATGAACTCTGGTAGAGGGAGGGCAAAACTTAAAATCCTGGTAGTGCCGGGGTTTAAGTCATTTGAAAAGATAAAACAAGAATTCAATCTCGAAAATACTGATTTGCTTTAATATTTACAAGAACAACGCTTTTACATTACAGCAATAAGAAAAGGAGTTTCTAGTAATGGGGTTGACTTAATAGAAATTTATATACAGATGTCTCCCAAACAAAATTGTCTCTAAATTGTATAAAGGGCTGCAGAATCTGAATGGAAACGACACATTATATGCTAAATCAAAATGGGAGGGGTAGCAGCAATGAAGAGAATTAAAGCCCTTTGGGGAAAAGCCTTTTGAAATGATTCAGAGCATCATGACCCTATTACTAAGTATGTCTTCCTGGGACTTCAACCTGGAAATACAAGACAAATACCTCTTCAAAATTCTCATTATTGCTTCTGGTGTAAAACTGATGCACCTCATGAAGATCAGTGTCTGGCAATAATGGAGGAAATTTACTCTGTGGAAAGACTGACGTTTTACTTACGGATCAAGAAGCACAGCTTTATGAAGCACTGGAAAAAATGGCTGGACTACAAACAAAAAGTACAACTTCTGCTGTCTGTCATTTGACCAATCAGATTGGAGGAGGCTTGACCTTGCTGGCGAATCAGCAAATGAGAAGACCTGAAGTGAAGGTAAACAAACCAGATGGAGAGCGGACATAATGCAAACTCTCTTACATCGTTTGGCATCGTATTGGGATCTTAGCTAGCAGTCCTCGCTCTCTGCTAACAACAACAGGAGCAGCTTTTGTGTGTTTTCGTCTTTAAAAAATGGTCCGTCATTTCCGGTTTTCGTTTTTTGGGGCCACAATATAGATCAGCGCCACCTGCTTTTATGGTGGTATCATATTTTGCACATGCGCAGAAGGTACACCCAAGTCTGGAGTCGGTTCAATGTGTTCTTGGGCACTTTTCTTTCCGTGTCGGTGAGACTGAAGCCGATTGATCAGCTAGACCCCATTTTCTGGCGACAACAACGACGGTCGGCAGTCTGTCTGGTGTGTCTCTGCCCTAATAATCAAAGGCTGACAAGGGATGGTTGGTCTTAGTCGGCAGTCCCCACCATGATTTTCCCAGGCGTTACATCGTCCAGTTACCATGAAAACCTGTTGCTTCTATTTACAGAAGTCAGCAAATGACTGAAGCTGATTTGCTTAACAATTGGTGGCAACATACACTATGGCTTTTTGTATGATGTCAGAATGAATTTGAAATCCACTTTAACCTTTCCAGGTAAACTGAATTAAACTTTCTCTAAACTTTTCAATGCACATGTACATTGTTCAATGATTGAATATTTATTCTGCATCATTCTGTTCTCGAAAAACCGAAAGTTGAATATCCCAAACTTTTTGTGAGTAGTGTAAGTAACAGCTCTGTGAGACTTATCTGATGGCCTCCGAACACTATTTTACCCAAAACCAAAAGTTCAGGATGGTACTGTTGGACGTTTCAGAGTAGGGTTTTCCATGTGGTTCAAAAGGCCAGAAGATCGATGTTACATGGATTCATACTCATGTCAGATTTCATATCAGTCCCATAATTGTAAATGTTTCCTTCTGCTCTGAACTAATTCATACACTTACTCATTTACTGGAAACTAGAGTCACCAACAGAGTGCAGAGTTTCCGTCTGTATGCGTCACCACTCATACAGGAAAAAGGACGAATTAACCTCAAATCAGAGCATCCGCCAGCCTGACATCATCCCCAGAAAACTGCACTCATTCCTCCGCTCGCTACTTTGAGATGGCAAATATCCAGGCTTATTTGAAGAAACATAACCTTGACTCAACCACTTTCAATACCTCCAGGCCTGTATCTAAGCTGCCTTTTATCTCTGAGATTAAGCAGAGTCTGGCTCTAAAGCAAGTCGCTGTGCTTGCGGAAAGTAATACCATTTTCTAAGAGAGAAGTCAGGTTTCTGACAGAACCGCTTCACTCCCTGTGTTGAAATTTTAAATAAACTTGTGAAGATTTTAGAGGCAGGGTGGTGCTTTATGATAGGGCTGCTGCATTTGTTCCTGAATGAGCTTGAAGTTGCACTGGTTTGCAAATATAAGGCTCATTTTAGGAGAAAATCATTCTCCTCATGGTCAGGAAAGCAGCTGTTAATGATCTTTTCTACACAGACTATTTTCACATAATGTAAATAATTTTCAAGAGAAATGAACCACTCTGCAAGTCTGTATTCAGATTTAATTGCTCGTATAAAAGGGAATCAGTTGATCCAATAATAAAGTATAAAATGAGTTGTGAAATCTGATCCAAGTTTAATTTAAATGGTTTTATGGGACATAGAACTTTTGATGACAAACATAACATTATATATAAAACATGATCTTCCCTAAAAGAATAAAGCTGTCGTTATAAGTGATGAATGACATTGAAAGAAACTGTCCAACATTTTGTGTCAGCTTCAGAATCACTTCATTAATCTGCCATGACTTGGTCAAATCTACATTTTCTTGATCCTTTTCAGCTATGTGAGGGTAAATGGCCGTTCTTGTTGGGTTTAGAGGTTTTTCATCCTGAGGGAGTAATTCCTCTCCAGTTGCCGACCACCCTGTGTATGAACAGGACAGAGGAATGAACCAAAAAGATTTGATGCAGTTTTGTATGAACTGGTTTTAGATAAACACATGTATTAAAGGCAGGTAGGGGATCCTGGAAAAACGGTTCGAGCAAGCTACATTTGAAAAAATACCCCCCCAACCCCGCCAAACCACACCTCCAAAACACAGGAGTGCGTGCACCAATGGTTGTCGGCAAACATAACCGAGAACATCCGAGTGGCTAGCTTTTTAGCTTCCCAGTAAACAGCAGAAGAACCAGGTTTCCTAAAAGTGATCATTATCTCATCTCCAACTTCTTCTGTGGTATAAAACATCCTCACTGCAAACACCAACACCTCCATGACTTGATCTACATCCATTTTTTTTCTTTTAGGGCAAACAGCGGCATAGATCAGAGCAGCGAGCAGCCATGTTAGTCTGCACTGTGGGACACTCGTGGCGAGTTGGGAGGGTGGGAGGGGGACAAACAGCAGTCAAGTTTTATGGACATATAATCATTCAATCAATAAGCACGGGCCGTTTAAGTGATTGCAGCCAATTTAATTGATTGTCTGCAATCGGGGTGTGAAGAAGACTTTAAGCAATATAGTAAAAAATGTTCCTGGAAAACATCATCCACCCTGCCTTGAAGTATTGGGCTAATTTGGATTATATGATTGATCGGATTATAATTGGATTGCATTTTATTGGATTAAATTGTACATTTTCAAGAGCCTTGGGATGACTCTGTCATGAACTGAATAAAGCTGTTTTTCATATTACTGTAGCTTTTATGGCTCCATACTCTTCCTTCACCCTGTCCAATTTATTTTTGAGATTTGAGGACAAAATTAACCACAACAGTCCTTTTAAATTCAACTGGCACCCTCCATCCAAATGACAGTAAAAGAGTACACTGGCTGTCCTTCAAGTTACTTGCCAAAAGCTGTGTGAAATGTATTAATTTCTATTGCGGACCTCTTTCTAAATGTTAAGTCTAAAAGTATTATCAGTAGCTTCCTAATATTTGCAGTGTTAGATACGCTGTATATCACTTTGGTAACCTTTGTTTTCTCTTCATCAGGGCATTCTTCTCTTCTGTGATCACCAGACCTCCACCTTTGACATGTCAAAGCTTCCCAGCCACAGGTTTGAGGCCATGGACCACTTTGCAAAGTGCTTCCTGATTGTGCGGTTGAAGGGCAGCCGAGTGGAGGGAGGTCTCCAAAAGGCCGAGGAGGACAAGCGGGACTGGAGAGCAGTACGCGTGGACTTAGTGTCACCACCTATGGATCGCTTCGCTTTTACTCTTCTTGGCTGGACTGGCTCCAGGGTATGAAGGCTCATAGTGACTGTTGAGTAGAAAAACAAGACCACATAATGAAATATTGTTTAACTTACGATTAGAAAAGCAGTCTTTATTTGACAATCTGATGTGTAATTTTAAAACAACTTTTCTTTTCAGCAAATTTTAAGCTGAAGTTAAAAAACAACTGAAGATTGAAATATCTGTCAGGCCGTATTTACAAGGATCTCCTTGCTAATGACATAAAAGGGATACGTGTCTTCCATGAAGACTGTGCATTCAGGCCTCACAATTTTCTCCTAATCCATAAAACAGACAAGCAAAGCGGATTATTGATTTCTGACTATTGATTTTCTCTTCCACAGCAGTTTGAGAGAGACTTAAGGAGGTTCGCTCGATCAGAGCGACGGATGCTGCTGGACAACCATGCCTTGTATGACAAAACCAAGGTACTGCCTCCCTTTATATTTCCAAACAACAATTCAGTCTCTGATTCTCAGTCAGCTGATTTTATCATTTGAAAACCAAGAAAACAAACTCAGGAAAACAAGTTGCTCGACTGGGTAAAGACTATCAACACAAATTCAATGTATTTTTTTTTTCTTTTAAATCAAATTTATAGTTGGTTAATATTCCAATAGCCACCTATCATCCTGACTGATTAAAAAAAGGATTTGTAGAGCATAAAGCAGAGATTTTTAGAGCATTTCCTGTTATATACTCAAAAGATAAGGTGTTGATTTTTCCTGTGCTGAGGTCAGCTGTTGTCAAATTGAATTCATGTTTTAGTTCCAGTTTACAAAAACGCATACCAATGCTAGAATATGATACAAGGGAGCCAAGCTGACATTAAATATTCAGCTCAGTCTTACCAGAGAATGTAAAATCCTAACAGTTGTTGACATGTACAGTACCTTGTTGTTTTACTATCTAGGCATCAAAGCTGTGCGATGACAGATTTGCTTCTTTTTAGGCTGCAGCTTTTTGTTGTGGCGCTGCATCATGTGATGGAAATCATGACCAATTAGCTCAAAACTTCACGTTCTGTCATAGTGCATGTCTTTTTCTAAATCTATCCTTGTATTTTAACCCATAACCATCACCATTTGCAACAATTGTTTCCCTCATTGTGAATTTTAAACAATCAGGGGGTGAAGAAAAGTAAGAAGTAGAATTGGATGAGCAAGATTTTGATGAGGATGAAACCGGTGATCTCTTGGTTGAAGGTTGGGGTTCCATTTCCATCTAAGGCTACGTTCACATGGCGATGATCAAAAGAGAAGATGCAAAAGTGGCGTCTCGTCTTCATCTTTATCCACGTTCACATGAGCATCATCATGAAGAAATCTGCGTGCATACGAGGAAGCGAGTGTTTATGGAATTAGATTGGATCTGCACGCCGGGCCTTTAAGTGGTGCTGTGACAGAACTCCACCATGTCTGCGCGCATGCGTACAATCATTCGTCTCTGTTCGCTTCAAATCAAAAAAACTATGGCGGCGGCGGAGGAACTTTGTGTACAGATAAGGAGGTAGAATTACTTCTCCAAACGACACTCAATTACACGCTAGCAACGTGGAGATCCGCTGGGCCTCCATAGTCCGACGTTGTTGTTTTTCCTGTATTGTGTGACGTCACGCGCATGCAACGTGAGCACGGCGTCAGCAGGTCTGTGCGTCCACTATCATTTCTGCGTTTTGGACCGTGCAGACGAGGGCCCTCAGGAATTCCACTTTGGAATGAGTTCAGATTTTTGCATCTTCAACCCAGAATAACGCCGTTGCCGTGTGAACGAAAGGCACTTCTGATGAAATAGTTTGCCGTTTTTACCCGCAATCGTCCTCGTGTGAACGGCCCCTAAGAATCCAACCTGCTTCCTGACATGACGTTTGATGTCCTACTTAAAGGGGCAATGACAACAAATTTCACTTTGAGGTTTTGGGGGTATAATATGATCTGTTGTGCACTGATGTGAATGTCAAGAGTGAGTATCAAAGTCCCCGTTCATGTGCGGTCAGCTTTGTGTCTTTCTTTAAAAATGGTAGAATCAGACAGCAGCTTATCATTCTACATGGGTTATCTTTCTACATCATTTCATTTCAGTTTATTTCAACTTTATTTGTATAGCGTCAGTTCAGGACAATGTCATCTCAGGGCGCTTAACAGACAAAAATTCAAGTCAAATTCATAACAGCCTAGCTAAGGAAACCAACAGATTGGATCAAATCATGACTTGACCCGGTCCAGTCCCCCATCCTGAGCAAGCACGGAGCGGTGGGGACAGTGGGAAGGAAAACACCCTTTTCACAGGGAGGGAAAACCTCTGTCAGAATCCAGCTCAGGTAGGGCGGCCATCTACCTCAACGGTCTGGGGTGGAGAAAACAGAGAGAGAGAAAGAGAGAGAGAGAGAGAGATCAACAGATACAGTACTTCATAACTCATATTCTACAATTAGGGCAAACTATCAAGTGAACAACCTCCCCCCTCCCCTCTCCCTTCTTTCCTCTCGCTGATACACTGGGTGTGAGTCGTGCTTGCGAATGTCTGACTGGATTCCTGAACATGGGTGAACTCAAGTCGGGGTTTTCAAAGTTTGGATTTAAAAAAGACACTTCTATAAACTTCAATGAAGGAGGCAACCACATTTACTCTAAATGTTATCTTGTCTGATAAACATAATTCACTGTTTGAAGAGCCCATGATGCTAACATAGCCTCGTTAGTAGGAATGTAATGATTCGGTTAACTACGATTTGATTCATATCACGATTTATGGTTTCTGATTAGATTTCAAGTCACTGAATTGAATCGGATCATATCGTTCTAAATGAACCAATATCGTCCATAAATTGAATCAGAAACCATGAATCTTGATATGAAACCAATCGTCGTTAAGGACACACAACAGAACTTTTAGCAGTTTTCTCAGTGACGTCCCCCCTATCGGTGGCTAAACTAGCATCCATCTTGTATCGTGCTTGTACTGTAATTCACTCCAGCCAATAAAAGACAGTCTTATCTTGACTCTTGTGCTGACCCTTCCTGTTTCCTTGTTGTTTCTTTACTGAATCCGACATGATCTGTGTTCGAAACGCCTGCTGTGTTCATATCTGCTTCATATCCATTTGCTAGTAAGTGACGCGGTCCGCAACCGGCTGCAACATCACGTCCCGGATGGGAATCTTGCATACTGCTGTCACTACGCCTCTGGGTAGTGACAGCTCAAAAATGCACATTTTGAATGTTGGTGTGTCATCAAAACGAGTCAGAAACACATATTTTTAAGGTCTAAAAGTTACGTTGTTTGTCTTTACACCGAATTTTTACACCACTATGTCGTTAGCAAAGAAACTCTGCTAGCGACAGGCTGACCCAGCTAGTTTCACAAATAAGGTTGTATCCTGTCAGAGAAGTCAACTAGGTTGAGCCATGTATAGCCGCGTATCATTACTGTACCCAACCTTTTTACTGAGGAGGGAAATTTGGCGTGCCAAAACACAACAGATTATTCTTTAAAGGAGTGATGACATAGCAGTTAAAAACTAGTTTATGTTGTTGGCATTACTTTATATGTAAATACTCCAAAGAAAAAAACGGCATTTTGTACAGCGGAGTATTGTTTTGAAACGCCAGACCTCACTTCCTCAGTAATACAGTTGGGTCCGGTGATGACATGGAGCTTTACCCGGAGACCACGTTGACTTCAGTTTGATTGGCTACACCTTATTTGGCTATGACCTTATTTGGAGAATCTAGGTCAAGCTGCGGTCGGACTTTGCTAAAGGCTAACTGCTAGCAACATGGGCACTTCAGACAGTGTGAGCTACGTTTATCAGACAAGACAGCATTTAGAAAATAAATAAACTTACAGGTAATGACAAGGTTGTGGCCCCCTCCCTCAGTGTTGCTGCAGAAGTTTGCTTTTAAATCCATTTGTTTGAAAATCCAGACCTGACTGCACAGAAGTTACGACGAGCTCCATACATGAAGCTGAATCAGACAGGGAGGGGAGGGGGGGAGCGGACGGTGCATAAACCGTTAGGAGAGAGAGAGGGGGGGCGCTGTTTACTTGATAGTGTGCTCTTATTGGAGCAATTAAATTACGTAGAATGATGGAACTACGTAGAATGATAGCCTGCTGTCTGATTCAACTGTTTCTGAGCAGAGAGACAAAGCTGACAGACCATAAACAGGAACTTTGATTCTCACTCTGGACATTCACATGGCCTCATCAGTGCATAACAGATCATATTATACCCCCAAAACCCCAGAAAAGTGAAATTTGATGTCATGGCACCTTTAAAGAAAAAAAAAATAAAAGAGGAAGAAATTTTCACTCTTTCACTATTTCCACTATTTTGCCTTTGTTCTCAACATTGTTCACTGTTTTTTCAGCTTTCGGCTGTTAAGTGTGTATGATCCCTTGATATGCTCCTGGTGATGCATCATCAATGTGATGTGGCGAGTACTGTCAATAATCTTACTGAATTCAACAGAAAAACAAGATCACTGAAAATTTGCATGAAGACCATTAAGACTGTTCCCTAATAAAATCCCAGCATCTCTCGCTACGTCAAGGAGCCTGTGACTTGACCTTCAAAGTAAAATACAAAAGCAATCTGCTCCTATATCAGCGTTTAAATAATGGAGGATTTGTTGCAACTCGCTTTTTTCGAGAATATATGTACTAGAGGGGTCTGAAAACTAATCCAATTGGTCCAGTTTTGGGCCCCCCTCCTACCCTGGGCCCTGGACAACAGATCAGTTTGTCCCCCTTTATCAGCGGGCCTGATATCAACCACATGAAATAGTTTATATGCTCCGTCATCACACCTTTAAAAGTGTCAGCTATCATCATAATTTGTCACGAGATGCATTGAAATATTCTAAATGGTGTCAAGTCTTAAAGAGGGGGAAAAATCAGACATTCCCATGTGGAAATGAATATTCTGGTTTGGAAAAAGCATGAGTTCTTTGCTGTTTTGGTTCTGTGGTTGCCAGTGGGTCGCTATTGAAAGACCTTTACTCCTGGTCTTTCAGCCAGAGCCTTCTGGTGACCAAACAGCAGTCATGTCAAGCTGAAGCAAGGAAATAATGTCATAAGAAACATGGCCATTGTGCTGTTTAACCCTGTTTAATTGATTTTTTTTCTTGTGGTGATTGTGCTTCTGTGAAAATACTGATTCTTTAACCGTGACGGTGGCAGAGACTTGTCAAGCCAGAAAGGCTAAATTGTAATTGGAGCGTTTTTATTTCCATGAATGGATATAAGTCATGTTTGGGTCACTTGAGGGTGATTTAATGGATTTGAGGTGAAGCTGTATGAAACTTTGCATTGTTAGAGTTTCCAGATCACTGTGGCAGCTGTATATTCACTTCTGTAACATTCTAGTATATGAAAAGAAAAGAAAAAACATTAGTTGCATCTGTTTTCACTACAGCTTTTTTGTTGGTCTACAGTATGCAGTGAAAATGCCAAGTGTATTACTGTACGGCCAGAAAGAAGCTGTTTTTGGCACAGATGGTTAGCAAAAATGTGATAATGTTCCAGCGAGGGCTGTAAAAATGGAAAATGTTGTGAAGGGCTGATCTTTTGGCAGATCCTAATGTATATTCATCAAAGCAACAGAGAGCATCAACATGATACAAATTTTCAGAACTTGCCATTTTAACCCTTAGCTTATTATTCCTAGCTGTGAAAATAGTGTGCACATGAACTGACAGGAGAGAGCACTGCTGCTTAAAGGAGCGAAACCAGATTTTGCACATTCTGGTCCTATGGGCTGGAAGTAGATGGATGTGACTTTGGCTCCCTATAATGGCCTCCAGTCTGGATATGTCACCATTTTTGGCCGTACACGGCTCCTTCAGAACCAAAACAGAGTAGGTCCTTAAAGTGGGAAAATATTAATGTGAACGCAAACAAATCAGGTGGTGTGGTGCTGGGCTGGTCTAAGTAGGTGCTAGTGTGAAAGGTGCATTAGTTAGTTAACTAGGACGGCACATCTTCAAAATCACTCTAACATGTGGCTTGGGGTTCAATAAACAACAAGCATATCTTATAAAAGACACATTTGGATTGAAGCAAATAAAGAAGCACTGGTCCCATTCGGCCCTGCTGTCGATACAGTTTGCAAAAATTGACACTTAAAGTGTTGATGACACGACCTTAACTTCAAGTAACTTTGCTATACAACAACACACCAAGACAAAATAAGTAGTTCTGTGCAGTTAGAAGTTAATCAGACGTGCATTTACGTAAATATCTGATGTTTAGGAGGCTCGGCTAAACGCTTATAGTTTTTCAGTCGCGAACATAGCCGCCATGTTGTGTCATCAGTGACATACAGAGTTGCGGTCCGCCCATTGAGTTACATGTATAATCTAAGTCGTGGAAAACATGAAAGATGCTCAAGAACAGCTAGATTGGAACTGGTTTGCGTGGTGGGATCATAAGCCAGTTTAGACAAGTTTGATAATGCTGAGGAATTTGGGGAAATCACATTTTACAAGCTAGAACCGGAGTAGAACTGTAGCCAGCTCAGGTCCACTGGTTCAGCTAAAAGCCTGTGAGACCACACCAAGGGAACTCAAAACTGTAAGAAGCGACCCGGAACAACACAAAGCAGACCCACGACTGATAAGGAGCTGCAACGGTTTGACAAAGAGCCAGGCGTGACAGAAACGAGGCACTCGTTCCGTGTTAGCTTGTAAATAATTAGCCTTTAAAAAATGAGAAGATAACAACTTACATGGTTCCAGTGGAGTTTTAAATTGTTCCCGTTTATAAGAATGAGGATGGAGGGAAGGATGCATCTTTGGAAGCAGCTGCTGGAGGAGACGACCGGAGACGTCCTCATATAACCGCGCCATAGCTGTCGATAGCAGTAGCTGTATGACCGATGTGATGAAGCGACGATGGTTGAAAAAGAATATTCCAGAGGACATGATCGCAGTTTCATTGTGTTTGAAGTCTCAACACGTTTGTGGCTGAAGCTTCAGTAAACAGACACACAGGAGAGACGAGCAGACGGGCTCCCACTGCTGCCTACTGTTTCCCGGTGAGTCCGACTCCGACCTGCTTCCTTATCCTCTTCAAAATAAAATTATAATCTGTAGGAAACCTAAATGAACTAACGCTGCACTTATGAGCTTTTAACCATTAACTGTCAACACAATTTGAAGGCTGAGTCGTTACTGTTTGTCTGTAAAACTGGAAAAGGAACTTAAAAACCGCAATGAAGCCACTTCATTGTTAAATAAGCTGCGAAGAAGACGCTCTTGCAGACGTCATATCCGGCTTTGACTCACAGCGCCACAGTCTGGTCAGATGTTTTCTAATAACTCATCTATGCAGCTGCGCTTGTTTCTGTTACATAGATCATCATGAAGAACGTTTTGGTTGATAAAACATGGCAAAAAATGTCAAAAACATGTCATCAGCACTTTAAAGGTTATAATTTAGTTGCTTTTGCTGCTATTGAATTCAAAGTGAGCTGAATATTTTCCTTGAAATGGTGGTTTTAGCATCTGAAATGTTTATATTCTACTGTGTTTGAGATTTGCAAATTGTCACATTCTGTTTTACCTACATTTTACAAACTGTCCCAACTCTTTTGAAATTGAGGTAAATGGATTGTTGAATGTCATTTTTTGTTATTTTTTTGTGGCAGTTCTACTGATGAGTGACCCGCCACCACAAAGCAATACCTCCAAAATTCTTCATTTTAAACATTAATTCTGAGAATTAGCAGTATATTGTAAAACACTGGTCTTGTATTAAGTTACAACAGATTTTTTTAACATCCTTTCATCCCTGAATTCAGTTTCATTCATCAACAATTATTGGAACAATGAGCAATAATTCACAAATTGTTCAAACCACTTAACTGACAGTGACAGAAAAAAGAAACAAGATAATGCTAAAAATAGGAAATGTAATATTAAGAATGAATAAATAATGTGCTGATTTTGAAGTGAAAGGAGGAAAACTTCTTTCAATTCAGGAAAAAAAGAGAGAAAATGAATAGAAAAATAAACTACTCTCACCTGAACATCTCAGATCTAATTTGGCTCATTGGCAACACTTAATGTCACATGTTTGGCTATAAAAAAAAAAAGAGCAAAGAGACCTGTGAGTCTTTCAGAGAAGAAGATATAAAGAGTGTAGCCACATGGGGGAAAGCTTGCATCATTCGTTTATTTTTAGACGGCGTTTTAAACAAGATGATTTCCATCCAGATGAATGTTTTAGCACCATTTTAGAAATGATCTCTGTTCCTGTTGATGTCCATGAGAACACGTCATGTGACCATTCACATACACCCTACACACAGTATGTGCCCTGAAACACGTACAAAAGAAGAAGAAGAAGAAGCGACTCGGCTCATGCAGGAAGCCTGGTTGTGGCTTACGACTGTGAATTACAAGCAAATCCCAGCTCCTCGGAGGTTATTGAAGAGATCACGGCCCCAGTCAGGAAAACTTAACTTAAATTATTCATTACTATGTGTGTTTCCTCTGAGTGAGTAGAAAGATGATATCGTGCAGCGGCAACATTTTTAATTATAGCACAGCGCTCGGTAGGAGGTGGGCAGGGTCTGGCTTTCTCCCAGTGTCTCACACAAACACAAACGATTGCACAGTATGAGTTCATCAGAGCAAGTTGAGAGAGCAAAACACATCTTAGTGTTTCAGTATATAAAGGCAAAAGCTTGTTAATGTAATTGCATTGGGGAATTCAGGGTTCCTAACACATACCCAAAATGAATAAATCACATCTTACCTCATGCAAAGGTATAAAACTGCACGGTGAGGAGGAGAAAACCTATTTACAGAATAACACATGCACTTTTTGCGTGCATTCAGTGTTGCAGCTAATTAGAGTTTGTTGAGGAGTTGTTCTTTTAATGGAACTGTGTAACTAATAAGCCACAGAAAAGTTAAAGGGGAAAGGCGTGTTTCATGTCATGTCTCATAAGGTGGTGATAATTGCATGATTTTCATTTGGGTGTAAAGAAAAAAAACATTTAGCCATGCAGAGAAGTCATTTTTCAGATGTGAGAATTAGCTCTGACAACCGGCGTGATGAGAAGGGCGCATAGGTGGCACAGAGCACAGCTACATTTTTAATGCTGGAAATACACCAGAAGTTCATCTAAAGATTCCTTTGAGACTTTAGAGGACAAGCAAATGGTGAAAGGGGGTAATTTAAACAACATGCAATGTGAGTGGGTTCTTTATGTACAATCACAAACACAGAAAAAAATGTTTCTACAGCATTGGAAATGCAAACAGATGCTTTTTTTTAAAACTTTCACTTCGACCTTTATTTAATTAGAGACGATTCATGTTTAAAAATAATATTTCTAGCGATGCAAGATCTAATTGGCCCCCTATCAGTATCGGCCTATATCAGCTTTAAAACTGAGTATCGGACATCAGACCGCTGTTTCTAAGCTCTGAAAAAACAAAAACTCCTTCTTCAAAAACATCTTTTTTTACAGTTTTTTACAGTAAAGGCAGTTTCTTTTAGGATGTTCTGTGTGAACAGAGTTTATACATGGTCATTTGTGTAAATTACCAAATATCCCCTGTTTTGGGGTTTTGATTTTTTTTTTTTTTCTTTTTTAAACAACATGCTGAGGCCGTACGTCAACGGAGCCGCACCAAGACCAAGACATTACTGAGACATTACAGAGACCAGGACATTACCTAGTCTTGTACAATGTCTGGGTCTTGGTTCTTGGTCTTGGTGGTGTGGTCTTGACTACAGGAGTTTTTACATATTGTTATTGAGTAGTTTGATCAAAACCAAAGCAGGTTAAAAATGTACTGATTTGTTTGGGGACTTAAAAGCTTCGGGGCTGGCCAAAGTGATTTTATGCTGTACATGGTTTCCTTTTTTTATTCTTGCCTCTGCTGCCATCAGACAGTGATGTTTGTCCCTGAAAGCAAGAGTTTCAGCATAAACCTAAAAAAGATTGATAAGACTCTTCAGCTGATTGACTCACGATTCAGCAAGGAAAAGTTTATAATACTGACAAAAAATCCAAGGAGCCATCAATCTTAGTGACAGGCATTTTTGAAAACATTGTTTTTCCTGTTTGCATGTCTATTCGCTGCTTCCTTTAAGCCCCCCCCAGCTAATTTACAATGCATAGGACAGACAGTCGAGCTGCTTGAGCTCTGAGTCGAGCGGGAAAAAGGGTGTAAGGCGTATCAGTGCGCAGATCGACAGGGAAGACACCCTGTCACCGCAGTGTCCCGTCAGCTGCTCCCCGGGGGACAGAGGTCAGAGTCCCCGAGATCACTGGGTGGCAGCTCCCTGACAGATATTATACACAGCCAGCCAACTCAGAATGTGTTTATTCAAATGCAAGGGCAGCGCCAGGCCTGCTGACAGTGCAGCCATCCGTGCACTGTGAAGTGGACAGCAGGGAATCAAACACAAACACAGTCCTTCTTGCAGAAACCTTGCATGCACTGGTGTTCGGATAGGAAAAGGTACAGGTCGATTTTTTTCTACAGGAAGTCAAACCTCCAGAGGAGACGGCTGCAGTGAAAAAACAAAAACATCTGCCTTTTTAAAGTCAATCCTAACCAGATAAACTGCTTC
The DNA here is from genome assembly GCA_023101725.1 of Atherinomorus stipes. Lineage (NCBI taxonomy): Eukaryota > Metazoa > Chordata > Actinopteri > Atheriniformes > Atherinidae > Atherinomorus > Atherinomorus stipes. Next base: position 34,330 of record JALJCO010005685.1, read on the forward strand.
TGCACACGCACGGTCCCCTGCTAGTCCGCAGCTCCAAGGTCAGCTGGAAGCTTCACTTTCAGTCCGACTGATGCAACAATCTTCATCCCGCGCTCCACATCACAGCCATAATTAACATAATGAAGATCAATTAAGTGTCCCGGTGTCTGTCCTGTCGCTGCCTTCACACTGCTTACTCTGTCTTTGCCTTAAGGCAGGAAAGGAAACGCATTCTTCATTTTCTTTCTTTTTTTGCTCCGCAGTCGCCATCATTAATTGGTTCGACGTATGGCTGAGGACAGTGTGATAATAGGACTTTCATCTCGTCCGTGTCCTTTCTAATTGGCCAGCAGTTTTGGAGAGATTCGGCGCCGCTCGTGTGACTGGTGTCAGAGAAACAGGGGAGCGATGAGGACTGATGTCTGATTAAAGGGGAAACATCTCAGCTAAGGACCAAAGGCGGTCATTTAGAGGACTTTAATCTTGCGAGCTTCTGAGAGACTCTCAATGGACACTTGCTAGTCTCTGTCTTATTATAAAATGCTTAAAAAAAAGATAAGAAGGCTACAGTATACTAATGATCTCCTCCCAATTAAGAACAGGCTCAGGGGAAATCCTTGAAACACCATGTGGGAAGCGGGTTTGACAACTGCCAGGCAGAGAGACCCACTGACTTTGGGTTCCTGCGCCAAATGTGCTCCCAGGTTGAAACATTTACTGCAAAGGTGATGAATCAGGTTTGCTTCTGGGCCGTAGCCCGGGAACATAATCAAAACCAATTACAGAAAATAAACCCACAACACAAGGCTTTATGGGCATAAGGAGATGGATGTTGACAGCTGCAGCCCCTCATGCTCATCCAGCCTCGCATAACGCGAGCAGAGCTGCGACCCGTGTTAGAAATATGGGCCGAAGAGCCGTGTTGCTCGCTTCCTGATGGAAAAAACAAGTTTTATTGAGATGTTAAGCTGTTTGTTTTGCCTTTGTTTGTTTTTTTCCTCTCTCTATTTGCCACACGAGTCAGATTTTCCAGAAGTTAAACTCTTCTTTAGGAGACAGTCCCAGGAGATAAATGGTTGGGGTTACTGTATGATGGTTCTGTGTGGGTTCAGCTAAGTTATTGTGACCAAAAATGCAACAATAGCAACAAAGAGGTTGATTATCCTTTTTTATTTTTTTGTTTGTTTTAATAATTTAACAAGGAAGTGGAAAGGAATTTCCAATATGTTCTTTGATGCTAAGATATAAGATATACAGTTGTCCTCAAAATCATTCAGAAAAGGCTAAATTCACGATAGTAATTCAAATAACAAGATACTGAAGAAACTAATAATAATTAAAAATTTACAAAATTATGATTTAGTGAAATAAAATATGCTTTTGAATTGTGGTTGGAAATAATGATAATAAAAAACCAAAGAAACAAAACTGTTCCAGACACATTAGAGCAACTTTCCCATGACAGAAACACCTGATTGCAGTGATTGCCTCGGAGCTTTGCTCAACAAAATTTAGGTTTGGAGCCACATCATGCTTGTTTATTTGTTTTATTTTTTGTGCGTTTGTTTTTAACATTTCTGTTGAACCACAATTTGAAATCGATGTCATGATTTTCAAACAATTTTATTTATTATTATTTTTGTCAATTTCATCTTGTTTCACTGACCGCTGATGTTTTTTTCCTTCTTTAATTGGAGGGTATGAATAATTTTGAGGACGACTGTATATTTAAATTATTATGCATAAATTGGCAAAGTTGAAAAGGTTTTGATGGGGAAGAGAGCTGAGTTGTACTGTTGTTTGAATTTTATCGTATCACCTGTTCTGTCAAAGATGGTTTTATGCATATGATAAGACTACAAAGACAACTCATCCTCCGACACATTGCCACATGAAGCTTTTTATGATGAATTAGACATAAATGGAAACGCATGAACGTGATTTCATTTTTGAATATCTTGCACATGCTCTGGCATCACTCTCAGTGGGCCTATCCAAGCTGTGTTATTCACATGAAAAGTTGCATTTTTAATGAATATTTACATTTTTTATAACTGTGAAATTGAAGAGCAAAGGGTACCAAAAGCTGACCTACATGAAAGGTGTTTTATTTATTTAAGAGTGGTGTGTGCGCCCTCCTTCTTTGTCAGCTAGTCACAAAAATGGTGTTTTCCTGGGGGGAAATAGCTGATGTTATACTTTCTTGTGTGTTCAGGAAAAAAAAAACACAAAGTTAACCTAAATGAAGAAAAGTTTTTTTTTTTTTTTTTTTTTTTTTAAACAATAGATTGCTTGAAATGGTGATAGGAGCTGAGAGCCGTGGTCCCTAGTTCCTATCTGTCTGGATGTGCAAAAAAAATGGCCCTGTTCCTGATAAGGGAAAAAAATAATCTGTTGGTAAAATAAGCTGAAATTGACTAAAGTAATAATAAATATAAATTCTATGAAAATCGTGACACCGATTTTAAATTGTTGTTTGAAAGAATTATTGAAAAACACACAAAAATAAAACAAGTGAACAAGCATGATGGGGCTCCAAGCAACACTTTAAGACAATCACTGCAATTTGTTGTTTTCTGTAATGTTCAACCAGACATCTGCACCTGTTGACAGGTATTTTGATCCACTGTTTATGGGAAAGATGCTCTAATGTGTCTGGGACAGTTTTTCTTTTAAATGATAGTTTCCAACCACAATTAAAAATCAATAACTTATTTCACTAAATCCTAATTTTGCACATTTTTATTTATTCAGTGTTCCCACACCTCCTGGAAAACCTGGAAATGACTGAACATTTTTCCAGTCATGGAAAACACATGGAAAATGAGAAAAAAAAGTAAATTGTCCTGGAAAAGCTTGAGTTGTCTTGGATAAATTATTTTTCCTCCCTCTGCTTCATCTCTGTTTCGTTGCCGGTGCGTCGCCGCTTTGTTGCTACTTCGTCAATGTATTATTAGTCTATGTGGTGACAACTTGACTCATACTGTAAAAGTCCAAAAAATGTTCTGGAAAATAACTTCAGGAAAAGAGTGGGAACCCTGTTTTTATTAGCGTCATTCAGGTTTCTGTGACGCTGGTTATTTACAGATCTTGCTGAAGCAGCCAATCACCGTAAAACAGTGAAATGTCCTTTTTTTGATATATTTAGTAACCTCAATAAAAGGGGCGCAGTATCATCAAGGGGCGTCCTGCAGTTTTAGGACCGGCTGAAACTCTAGAGGTCCAATGTTTAGCTCCTGCTTTTCTTTCTTATGACTCATAATTGAAGCCGTTTGAACTGGAAAATGAAAATAATAACAGAACTGTCAACTGATCACCAGCTGGTGGTGAGTTGGATCAGATGGCTGGGGATACTGCCAGGCAGACCTAGTGGACCCAAATTAGTTGCCAGTGTCTGCAGAGGGATAATTTTCCTGTGATCATTTCAATTCTCCCCTCCAAAGGAGATTTTGTCATGTCCCAAAAAGCAGTTGGGAACTCAGAGTCCAGATGATCCTGTTTCAGATTTCCTTTGTGAAATCTAGTCGTCTAAAGCTTGTTGATACCCAAGGACCTACTGCTGGATGCAGAAGCTGGTTAACGAGGGCTGGACTCAGAGACTTCCTTTATTGTCATTGCACAAAAAAGCACAATGATGCTTGGCTACCGGACACAGAACCCGAGCAAAATCCATAAAATACTCTGAGTTGAAATATCTATAAAACCTTTACATTTAGTATGTGGTGAATTATCGAGGTTGCCAAAGTAAAATGCAGGCCATGCTTTGGAGGGACCTTAAAGAGTTCACCCATTTGCACCCTGAATAATGTTACCCATTGCGTTTTTCTTTTCTTTTGTTTGTTTGTTTGGTTTTGTTTTTTGTTGTTGTTTTTTTGTTTGTTTCTTCGAAAAGTAAGTAATTCAGGTCATAACCCAAAACATCCACAGTATGCTCATGTTGGTCAATGACATATACCAACATGTGTTAGAAAAACTGGACCACCTCAGCATTCTTTTGGATAAGAGCTAAAAATTCATCAAGAATCTCTGAAAGAAGCCTGGCTGCCGTGTGTTTAAGTACATAGGATTACAATAGCTTGGATAATTGAGAATCTACAGGGTGTTCTGGGTATTATTGCAGAGGGTCGTCCAGCATAGACTTGCAGTTTGGACTGGGATGCAACTGGAAAGGGGAGGCACCTCCAAAGACCAGAGTTTTCAACTGCCTTGTAGGACATTCTTATAAAATCATTTTACCTGAGTGGACTTGATGTAGGATTAGAAATGTTGATACTCTGGCATCTCTTTTTGGGATTGCCATACCTTACATGTCAAAATACTCAATATACTCTGCCTACTTGAAGTGCCACAAGCACTTAGAGGAAGCAGTACTTGGCAAATATAGCTGAATTTTAACTGAAGTGCAAGTCTGAGGTGGCAGTGCTCGCTGAGGTAGCGAGCTGTGGAAAGGAGGTGGGTTGGCCTCTGTATGTGTGTGTGCGTGTCCTTTGCTGTAAGTCTGAAGGTTTGTGATAATTAATATGTGTAGTGAGCTTGATGAATGAGGACAGGTGGAGGATTTCATCATTCCTAGACAGACTGACTCTCTCTCTGGGCAAGAGGGTTCCATGACCCTGCCCAACATCTCGCAAAAACACAACCCGCTATACGCTGCTGGATCTACCCTTGAAACTCGTGTGTGTTTGTGTGTAACTGTGTGGGACTGTTTAGCGGTGCAGCTCAGGTATGCCCAAGATCCAAACTAAAGTACACCTGATATGTTCATGTAATTCAATTCATTGTGAAGTGCTGGGAATATCTTTGCATACTTTCGGGGATTATATGCATGGAGTATGTTCTACACTGTGAGTTTGAGTGTGTGTATCTATACGTGTCTTTCTCAGAGGGTAATTACTCTATGTCATGTGTAGGAGTGTGATTAATGAGGCTCTGGTCAAAAGGCTGTGAGCATAGATGTCCTGGCTTTGGTCCTGAAGCACAGACACAGATATGAGAGGATCATTTATATTCTCCGTCTTCCTAGCTGACACCTTCCGGCTCTACACCCCATTCTTGTTTAGGTCTTTGTTAACTCAGAGTCAAACAAAAAGAGAACACTGTGAATGTAACACCATACAACACTGTGCTGTACATACACACAAACCAAGGCTTTTATGAAGTATCAATGACTCCCAAAAATTCTTATTTCAGCTTTGAGTGAAGGAGAAAGTGCTCTCTGGTAAAACTAGGGGTCAGACAAAATATCGATACTGAAATATCACAAAATTTTATATGCCGATATATTAATATTTAAAAACGCAGTATCAATCTACTTTACTAATAAAATCTCACAAGATTTCGCAACATAACGATGAAATCTCGCGAGATTCTTGTTCTATCAGCAGAGCTCCAGCATGTAGAAAAGTGGCTGCTTTCTACTGAGATCTGTGAGCCGTCTGCAGGTTCAGGTTAAACTTTACACACAGTGGAAAGTACAAGTTAAAATGTGTGTCCAGGTTTTTATAGACCACCCAGTTGTTGGAGACTAGGCTTTTGCACTGACTGAAATGTTTATTTCTCATATGCAGTAATATGTGCTTTCATATACTCATATACTCATTTGTTTTACCAACTTCACATGAATTGGTGTACATTTGCTCAGCTGTGGTAATATTGTTTTCAAAGGCACTTTATTTTTATTCTATTTGCACATCTATTCAGTTGGGTTTTCCCAAAGTGATAGATATTTATGTTCAGGGGGAGGATTGTAAATGGTTTTATTATGAGATCAAAGCGGCAAAGAAACCTGTCCAAGTTTAATAAATGGGACATGGACAAATAGAATTTAATTGATTTTGACTCATTTTGTTGTTTCAGTCATTCGATGTATGTACATAGGTACAAGTTTTACTTCAAGCAACATTTTGATTTTTTTAAAGGGACTAGAGGCAAGATTAAGAAAATAAACTTGTGATTGGTGCTTCAGGTAACTGCAGCCACGAGCCAAGTCGTCACGGGAGCGTGCACAAACTGAAGCTATAATGTTGTGTACTACGCTTTTTCTTTGTAGTTACACTTTTTAGTGTCTTACAGTTGATCTGGATCGTTTGCTGTCGGCAGAAGAATCCATAACTATCGCTTACAGTATTTGAATTTACCACGACCGTCTTCTTCTGAATCAAAACTGTCGAGGATGCAGATGCAGCGTCATTTGACATCACATACGCAGGGCAGTGCGGGAAATTCGGTCACCGAGTTGCAGCACTTTGTACAGCACGCAGCCTGTTCAAGGCAACAGAGAGAAACGTGGGTGGGCTCCTTCTTTTTGGTTTTTAACGCTTCATCACCCATAAGTATTAAAAAAACTGGGCATACTTGTTTATTCTTTTGTAATTCCTGCCTCTAGTCCCTTTAAATGCCTAGAATATTGCAATATATCACAATATATTGCAGTGTCACAATTTCACAATATTTAATCATATTGTGACCCATGTATTGTGTTACATATCGTATCATGGAGTCTTTGGCAATACCCACCCCTAGATAAAACATAACTGATTTCTAAATACAGAGCAATTTAGGGACAAAATTATATGAAGCTGGCTAAAATGAAATGAAAATAAAGACTACGAAGTGAAGACACTGAATCCCACAGACTGCTTAAAACTGGCCAGGACAGAATGAGGGACATGATAAAGACTCCAAGTCATTGATCCCATAAAAAAAAAATCCCCGGGTCCCCTATGCAATCTTCAGGCATCTTTGGGAAGCTACAATACTCCGCAAGCCTGCGAGATCACTGGAGCTTTCTCCAATGAACAACACCTGTCCAGTTGGCATGAGGGTGGTGGGGGTGACACAGGTGGTTTTAATGTTGCGGCTGATAATGGTATTTAAAAAGGGTTTTTAGTTCCTTGCAGTTTTGGGAATAAACCTTTAAATTAACATCGCACTCATTGCAGAATTTGCCATGCAGGCTTAAACCCAACAGTTGCCTGAATCAAATTTCTATAAACATCTTGCTTGTTTGTTTTTCTGTCCATACATTCAGGGATATTCAACTTTTGGATGTTGCTCCGTTACATATGACCGTGATGAGGGAAAGCTGGTAAGCTAGCTTTTATAATAGCTTTGAATAGAAGAGATGAGAAACCTCATTTTGTATTAGATCTGCTGGGGCATAAATTTGTCATTGTCGCAACAATTGCGTCACACATGGTCCCTAACGAGGTCCTCATGTGCGAGCGCACATTGAAGGTGAGGGTAGTTCATATAACTACACTCAGGAGGCGTAGTTATAGGAACTGCGTTCTTAGAACCTCTCTGTCTGAATGCGACTCATGTCCATCCCTTTATGACCACAGTTTAGCATCTTCTGATGGCTACTCCCAGCAGGATAATGCACTATGCCACTAAGCTCAAGTCACCTCCAGCAGGTTATTTGAACATGGCAATGGGTTCACTGTTCTCCACTGGCCTCTACAGTCTACAGATCTCAATCCTACAGAACACCTTGTGTGTTACTGTTGATGTGCAGCCGACAAATCTACAGCAGCTGTGTGATGCTATCATGTTATTAGGGACAAAATCTCTGAGGAATGTTTCCAACATCTTATTGAATCTAATAATTGAAGCAGATATGAAAGCAAAGGAGTCGTCCAGCACAAAACTATCAAGGTGTACCTAATGAAGTAGCTGGCGACTGCAGATTACACAGACACTTACATTAACATAATGTCTGCAATGAAATAAAAGTCCAAATAAATATGTGAAAGCAACTGGAAATGCAGCATTAGCTATGACCTCTAGGAAAGAAATTCCAAGAACATTTTGATTGGTTTAGTATTACATTTCTGGTGAGCTGATTATATTTTCTTATGCATGAGGAGAAAATGGAAATTGATCAAATAAAAAGAAAACAGGCCAATCTGTTTGGGAATTGTGCACAAATCAAAACACCCACAGTTGCATAGCAGGAAAGATTCCCTTAAATGCATTACCAAGTGAAAATCATTCTGCAGGTTGTTCTTCAAGTTTTCCCTGACAAGCATGAAATGTTTAATTTAAAAGTGGTTACAAATGAAAATTAAAGATACTACAGCCATGAATGTTGCCCACCACAGCTACTTTTCCTCTCCTGACCACAGGGGTAGGAGCAGAATTTAATACAAAGCTCGCTGTCAAATTACTATATGTTGGATGTAAAGTGCTCACCCCCCCTCCCCATCTCCCTTCACCCTCTGAGCAGCGGATGAGTGGACAATTACAGGGCAATTGCACTGGGCTTTAGGGAGCAGTGGTTCTGAATGCTCCCCGTGGCCGGCTGGTTGGCGCTCACAGGCGGTGTTTGCGTTGGGGATGGGGGAGCCGCCCGGAAGGAGGTCCTCCTGTCTGGAGCGGAAAAAGTAGGAGGAGAGGTTTAATTTAGCGGATGGAGGCTCATGTACCCTCTGGGCGTCACATAGAGTAGCACACATACATATTTGTGCATACTTTGTGACAGACAAGTGAGTCAAAGTGGGGGTTATGGGAGGGGTGGGGGGGGTGTCCTCTAAATATCCTGCTGGCAGCCAGCTATAGAACTGGGAAATATGCCATTTGAGCAGACAAGTGTGGAGTTTAGATGGCTGTGGGTCTCTTTCTTTTCCATCACATTTCTAGATGCTTTTTCCCCGACCTTGGTGGCACGTCTGTTCTCATGAATTTTAATTAACAATACATGATTCCTTTTTTTTCAAGGTCAGTCCTCAGTGTGTGGTTGTTCGATGTCAAGTCTAGTTTACTAATCAGAATATTAAATTATTAATCTATAATAAGTTTTATTGGAAAGAATTTGTTCATTTTGAATTTGCTTTCCGTTGGAAAAATTAACGTTTCAGTGGATAAGAATCCCCCCTGTATCTTTCTCTGTCTCAGTAGGGGCACTGCTCTCTAGATTAGTTGTAGATTCCCACTGACTGGACCACCAAACATTCTGCTTGTGGTAATAAAGCAAGCAGCACTTGTCATAATAATTTTATCCAATGAAGCTTAAAGTGCTGATGACATGACCCTGACTTCATACAAGTTAGCAATAGAACAATACAACAAGACAAAATAAGCAGTTCTGTGCAGTTAGAAGTCAATCAGACTTGTATTCACATAAATATCCAATGTTTATAGGAGCAGCTAGCAATTAGCCTCTCGATGACCTGACGTCAGCGGCAGGAACAGTTGCAGTCGGCTGATTGTTTTACATGCAGAATAGAAATGGTGGAAAACAGAAAAATGGCTCCAAAACAGCTAGCTCGGAACTGGTTTGTGTGGTGGGATCATCAGCCAGTTCAGACAAGTGTGATGATGCTGTAGAATATGGAGACATCAGACCTTACAGGTTAGAACCGGATTTAAAACTGTAAGTCAGCTCCCTACAGGTCCAAGTCCTTCCACAGCTCCAGCCTGTAATACCCAAACGAGCAGACTCAGAACGGTAAGGAATGGACCCAGTACTTAGACCTGCACCGGCTTAGCTTTGATTATCATTAAGCTACAGTGGTTGCAAATGTTCTGTTTGGTTTTTCTAGAATATAACACGCAATGTTAAATAATGTGTTGATGGTTATTGAATTTAAGAATGAAAACTAAATATGCTCCTCTTACTGCTCATGAAAAATTATTTTGAATCAGTTATGTGTGTCTGCAGTCCTGCAGCATTGCCCCAAGAGAAGCTGCAGCCATTTGTGCGTATAGCTGCCAGTTAAAACCTGCTTTTCAAATGTATTAAATTTATGCAAAAACAGCCACCACGATCCATTTCAGGTTTGATAAATCGCTTTGCATGTGCTAAATTATTATATTTTGCATTCATTTTTATACATGCAAGCCTTTGATAGATCTGGCCCTCAGATACTAAACACAGGATTCTGAGAGATTGATAAAAAAAAAAGAGTAAAGTTTTTAATCTTTGGTAGTTTTGTTCTATAACATCAAGATTATGTAACTTAATGTAATTTTAGACATAATTTCACTGTCATTAAAATAAATAATTTAGGAGAAATAAACAAAAATGTGCATCATAATTTGGAGTGGAATGTATAAAGTTAGAGTTGCTCCTCTTTGGATGCATTTTGAATTAATTCTGTAAATTGGAAGTGTTTTGATCACTGTCCAGTGCAGGTAAGACACTAACTGTGCTTCACAAATCCCAACTTGTAGGGAAAAAAAAAGGGAGTAGGCTTTTAAATCCTTTAGGTTTTTTTTTTTTACTGCCTGTGAATCCAGCTTCAGCCTTGTTTGAAAAAGTAAGGCTGAGAAAGACCTTAACTACTAAATGTGTTTCACGTAACCCAACTTTAAAAGAATCAGTTTAAGTAACAAATTAGTGCTGAGGACAAGAGTCAGATTAATGAAATAATGCATGCGACAATTGTGATGATATTATTCATATAAAATAGAATTGAGGATGACTGAGTGTAGATAATCAACTAAGAGCCAGAGGGCAAGTTCATTTTTTTCCATTTTTCTTTGTCTTACATGGGCAAACGATACGAGGATCACTTCCACTTCATGAATTCCAGGTTGAATTATTGTCACTGTTCATTATTGTGGCGGAACTGGCGTTTTTCAGGAACATTGCCCTCCTAACTGCTACGCTGGCTGATCTATTCTCAGGAACAAAAACTGATTTAAAGTTTTGGTTTTTCTTTTTTTCCGCCGGACTTTCTTTTGCCTGTGGACGTTGTTTTCTTATAGATTGTGTGTGGTTTGTTGGTGGTTGGTTTTTCCCCCTCAGTATTGAATTGTTCTCCATTTTCACTTTTAACTCTTCTCCAGTCACATAAAATCAGCCAGTGCTGTAGGGAGTACAGAGGTGAGACGTTAAGAGTAAATGCTTGTGTGCGGTGCAGCTTTACAGTCGGTGTCATGTACACTCTGTAACAAAATCTGTTCCAGGATAAGAAAAAGTTTGCTGAGTTTAAACTTCGTGATGTGAATGTGCTGAAGCTTGTAGGTTACCCTAAGAAGTGATCAGAGCTGGTATACACGGTATAAAGCAACCCACTTAAAAGCATTTATCAAAAGGATGTATAATAATAATAACTCTTCGGATCCAGGTGGGGCAAAGTGTATAAGCATAAGGATATCGTTTTGATACAGAATTTGCAAGGCCACAAATTCTTGTCTGGTATAGTGAGGCACGTGTAGTATGTTAATTGTGCCTTTTATCTTCTTACACACTCACATGAACTGGTGAAATATACTGTGGATTGCATGTCTACAGCAGTGTTTCTGAAGCTCTGGTTAGGGATGAAGCCATGAATTCAAGTGAAAGAGCTTCAAATGCCCTCTGCAGAGATCAAAGAACCCTCTAAGATGAATAAGTCAGCAGGACTTCCTCAGTCGGACCTACATGACAGAGCAGCTCCATAAAAGTCAATGTGAGAAAAAAAAACATGGCAACCTGCTTGAGGTTTTGCATGAATAGGAGTTAATCTTGTGTGATAAGGGTAAAAAATAATAATATGGGAGGAGCTCATTCAGTATTGCTCAGTACGAGGAACATGACTTGCACAAAGCATCTTTACAGAAAGCATGGGGTCTGCGTCATGGTAGGTTGCTGTGTGTGCGCTTCAAGCTGGTTATGACTGAACAAATAGTGGCAAGCAGAGTTGTCCAGTATGCATGAGGGGGCCTTTTACATCAAACCAGAAGTCAGCTGTCAGAAACGTTGGGAACTGATACATCACTGAACAGTCTTTTCAGTATGTACACCATTGACTCAGTCGGATCTCACCCGCTCCTCCTTCACTTGATCCAAGCTGCTGAATCACCATCAGGCCTCACATAGACTTTTACACCAGCAGGGTATCAAAAATTAGTGGTTCTTCTTTGTGCTTGGCAGGTGGGGACTGACACCAATATCTGTTCGCTTTGTCCCTCCCACATAGATGATTATTTCCATGCCATCTGGATCTGCACACCAGTGCAGCAGTTCTGGTCGGGGGGTCATTGGAGAGCTGTCCAAGATCCTTGGTGTCTGCATCCCCCAGTTCCCCTGCTGCCGTATTACTTGGAGACCTATCATTACTGACCATACCCAAGACCTTCCACTCTTTTATCTCAGTATTTACGACTACTGAAAAAAACCCATCTTACACAGTCTTATGTTTGATAGATGCTAGAGCATCATTTGGGATACGTAACATCTAAAGGTAACTTTCTTTTTTCCCCAACATGGACCTTATTTCAGGAAGTTTATACATGTACAGATGTGGGCATGAAAAAGTTCCCCTTTCTGCCGACTGCCAGCGACTTACCAGCGACTTGTCTGCTAATTCAACTGCACAGAGAAATGCCGGTGTGCCCAGGGGAAACGATTTCAGAGCATAAATGAACGCCCAGAACAAGGACGTTTCCACACGCCAAGTTTGGACACCGTGCGTGATGATGTATTAGCAGGACAAATCGTTCAGCCAGAGATAGTGCAGTAATAGTGCACTGTCACTGCACCACTTCTGGTAGAAAACGGTGGATCTTTTTCATGCCCGCATCTGTATTTGCTCACCGGTGACATTACTGTATCACTTTGGCTCAATCTCATCCCTCTTTTTTACCCCTACTCCTTCCCCCTTCCCTTTGGCCCTTGCCATTTAAAACGAAGCTACGAGGGCTTAGGGCTAAAAGTCAACCCCTACAAATTGGGACACCCCTTCAACAACCACATATGTCATCAGTAATCTGCTGGCTTGTATGTAAGCAGATAAGCGCTGAGCTGTCGGCGCAAATCTGAAGCAATCAAGCCGTCTACAGCTGTGGACTTGCGTTAACAAGCAAGTTCGATTTGTGCGTGGCATTCCTGCTTGTGTTATATCCCACAAAGGACCTTCATGTAAATGAAGACCAGCAGCGATGTTTCCAAAGTTTTTATTGATCATCTATCACTGTAGATTATTAGGGCTGCCTACAGAGCACGGCTGGTTTAAACCTGGTAGCATTTATGTTACTGAAGTGTCAATGTAGTAGCCACTAGCGAGTTGTTTTCATGTGCATTTTACAAAGAAATGACAGTTAAAAATTTAAACAGTGTTAAACTAGACGATACAATGGTTTTTTTTTTTTTTTTTTTATGTCATCTATTAAGAAAATATTTACATTTGTAGATTTTTTTTTTTTACTCGGTAGCAGACATCCTGCCGGTGATTGTCATACCCCTTCGTTGTAAGTGTGCGTCTGAAAACCTTTAGTTTGAAGGGGTATATACCCCTACCCCTCTGTACTAATAGGATTGGGACACCCCTACCTCTACACGTGAATGCACAAAATGGAGGGGGAGGGGCTAAGGGGGAGAATTAAGATTGGGCCTTTGACTCCTTCGGGCAATATTTAGATTAAGCCTTGCTCCGGCGTACATCCATATAATGGGAGAGAGAGAGAAGCCTCTATCTGCAGCAAAACTCCTTCATTTCACCAAGTAGAATGACTGAATGAACGAGTACTATTGTCCTGTGAGTTCAGTTTCGCAGATTGTGGTTTGTTGGTGTCTACGTAGCGAGCTGTTCTTCTTAGCTGTGTGCTACAGCGTGCGTTGGGGGCGCGTGACCTGTAGAATATAGAAAAAGCCCCCAATAACTAACGGAGAGCTAACTCTGGTCTCACAGGACAGTTGCAGTTGTACTTGTTCGTTCATTCATTCATCTTAAAGTATTGGTGAAATGAAGGAGTTTTGTGGCAGATGATGCCTTATGTTTGCTCCATCATGTTTGTATCTTGAAGAATTTAGGCCACTAACAGCCACCGTCCATTCATAAATGTGCTTGTCCTGTAAAGTAATTTGTAGGCCTATCTTTACTACTAGATGTCACTTTCACACAGTGTACCTTTACATGGTTGATAAAAGCATACGTGTACTGTACAAAACAATCCATGTTATGTTTTTAATTGGAACTGTTTTACTTTAAAATTTGTCTAAATAAGCCAGAACTTTGTGGCACACTAAAAGCTGAAGAAATAATGATCTGACTTGACACAGAAGGGTTTTAGTTGTTTTCTTGCTTCTGAACTCCAAAGTTCTATGCTGTTGCGCAGGCGTTCATTAAATGTCACACTGGGCACTTAGTCACCTTTATAGCGTGTTAATGTGCATTTTTCCCCTCAGTGAGAGGAGATGTAGTCTGTGGTCTGGCAATGGTTTCATGACTTTGGTCTTGTGCAAGAGCAAGTGAAATACACACCTTACACAATGCTGAAGTGACTTTAGAAGAAATCCATCAATCAGACAGTTTACAGAACATTTATACAAGAGGCTGTCAAGGTTTGTGTTGCTGAAAATACTTGTTCTGTACAATTGAATCAAGGGTTTAAATTAGAAACTTTAGTTATTTGTAAAAAATCCCAGTCATTATGATTTACTGGCTGCAGAAAGACTGCGTTGTAGATGTAAATCAACAGATTGTTATGTGGAAATATCCTTTTAAAGGCCATATCTTCTCAACAAAAATCCTATTTTCAATAAGATTTTCATTTAGAAAGTTTACAACTTGGCACGGTTTCAGTCCATTAATAATCAACACTGCGCAAAACTAAACATCACTCCTCCAAAATGAATAACATCCAAAGTTAGAATGGATAGTTGTCATCATGAGTGGAAGCAGCCTAACAGTGAGGAGAGCAGTCATCGCTGCAAGTGCAATGTTATCACCACAGATAGAAATGTCACCACCTTAGGTGTCAATGTCATCACTGTGGGTACAGACGTCATCTTGGGTAATAACATACCCTCCACTCCCGGTCACATATGAAATGTCCAATTACCATCCCTAGAGTCAACAAGAAACATAACAGAATGTGGCGCTGTGATGTGACAAAAACTGCCCGAGAAAAATTGGGCTGTTTTAAAAATAGACCAACAATGAAGACATCTTGGAGCAGAGGTGGATGAGGAATATCTTCTTAAGCTGGGATCAGACTGCAGGATTTAAAAAATCTCAACATATCTCATATTTTCAGGCCATCCGCTCCAGATTTCTCTTATAATACCTTGTCTTACTTTCCAAGGGAAGCTTCCACCTACTGGTGAGATAAGGACAGGAAATGACGGATTACACGAGTCACTCGGATTTGTAAATAGGATTTGGAAAATTGGACCATCTCGAATGTTGCAAGCATGTGCATTCTTGCAATGCGCTGTGACAAAGTCAAGTCAACCACGCTGCCATGCCAGCAGTAAAATTTCTGCAGATACGTTTTTTCTTTTTCCTTTTAGAGAAAAGTGAATAAAAACTAATGGAATGTCAGTGTTAAATGGTAAAATGCTATGAGACTGACAAAAAAGGCGTAGCTGCAACCGTGGACACAAATTATGTTGCACTTGTCTTTTGGATGTCTGACAGATGCCATTATTTTATCCCATGCCTGATTCAGATGTATTTGCTTTTACAAAAACTAGTCATTTCAGCTTTGCAGACTGTTTAAAAGCACTGCTTGAAAATCAGTTTTTGAATTCTGGAATCTGTCTTGATATCAAAGGTGTGGAAAAATAAGCTCACTGAATGGGTTTTTATGGTCATGACGATGAATTACCTTGCTTTTCCTCCAGTCCAGCCGTGACATTTGCCACTTTATTAGGGTACACCCAACTCTATTGCTTATTAACACAAATAGTCAGCCAGTCACATGACAGCAACTCAATGCTTTTATGCATTTAGACATGATTGAGACTTCAAACTGGAGATGCACCGATCTAATACCTGGATTGGTTATCGGCTCTGATATTGCCCAATTAACTGAAATGAATAGTGCATGAAGCCAATCCAGTCATTTCTTTTTTTAAAATAAATATCATACACAGCAATACAGTTAGAGCGATTTAGTCACTTCAATTCTATGTTTGCAGTGCTGTAATGTTATTTTTTAGATTACAGATTTAGATTTTAAAACATCTATTTGCATAAGACTTTACATGGAAGTGTTATTTACGTACACTTTATTTGTAAGTAAAGTAAACATTTATATCTGTGTTAATTTGTTACTTTTTTTAACGAGGCCAGATGTTTATGTCAAGCCTGATGCCTTTACTCACATGGCAAGGTGTACAGTTCATTCATTCAACATTGGTTTTGGATTGTATTGGGTATCTGCCAATACGCTTAGCTCAGGTATTGGTATTGGATTGGATCGGTTCATCTTTAGTTCAAACCAGACATCAGAATGGAGAAGAAAGTGATGGTTGTTGGTCTAAATATTTCAGAAATTGTTGATCTGCTGGCATTTTCACACGGTCATCTATAGGGATTACAGGGAATGGTCTGAAAAAGACTAAATATCCAGTGAGCAGCAGTTGTCTGGACCAAAATGTAGTGTTAATGTCAGAGGTCATTGTCAGTGTTAACTTTTTGCTGTTGATTGTGTTTACTATTATAATATTTTCTGTATTCAAATTGTTTTTTTATGAAGCATTTGAGTTGCAAATATGCTTGAAAGGTGCTGCAGACTTACTACTTACCACAGTAGAATGGACACAGTGGTTGGAGATGATATAAAGGCAATAGTAATTCTTTGTTTCTTCTAGCCACCAACATATTTAGAATACCATCTCTGAACACATAGCATTAACCCAAAGGCAGATAAGCTACAGCAGCAGAAGACCACACCAGCACCACTCCTGTCAGCTAAGACCAGGAAACTAAGGTTACAACTTATACAAGCTTACCAAAGTTGGACAATAAAAGACTGAAAAAAGTTGCCTGCTCTGAAGAGTCTCCATTTCAGGTGCAACATTCAGATGGTCCGGTCAGAATTTGGCATAAATGGCATGAAAGGGTGGTGGGTAGTCCTCAACAAACTCAACAAAACAAAGATTCAAATAAAACAATCATAACATGAAATCCCCACCAAAAAGCAAAATTACAAAACAAGTTTAGTACAACCAAAATGATAATGGTGAAGTGAGCCCTGGCCAACTCAAACAAACAAACAAACAAAAAAAGGTTGGAACAGACCTGTGATGCTTTCATGCCAATAAGGACCAAAATATCAGAGGAATTTTTCCAACACTTTGCTGAATCTATGCCACTAATTATTAAGGCAGTTCTGAAATCAGAACACGGTCCAAATTGGCACAAGCAAAGTGCGCCTAATAAAGTAGTTGGGGAGACTAGATTTAGAGAACAAAGAAGGTGATGTGATCTGTATAATTCTTTTTATTTTTTTTCAAATGTGTATTGTCATGATCTCCACCAATGCTATTTTTGCTAAAGTATATTGCTTTTGAAACCAACATAGATGAATACTGCACCGGCCTGTAGTGGATGCATTTCCCAACAACCATTCTAATGTGTGAGAGATATGTGACGACTGACAATGTTTGAATCAGGCGTACCTAATTATGTACGTATAGTGAGCATGAATGAGACCTTACTCAGATCTGAACATTCACAACAATATTTAGTTCCAATTCATACCTGAATTCAAGGTATCTATAGGCTTTCCCCTCAAGTGCGGGGTCCCACAGGGTTCGATTCTGGGTCCTCTGCTGTTTTTTTAGTACCTGCTTCCACTTAGGTTGATCTTTTAGAAGCATGGAATCTCATTTCATTGTTTTGCAGATGATTTACAAATATACATGCCCATTAAGAAGAACTGCCAGAACTCCATTCAGTCTCTCTTAAACTGTCTCAGTGACATTCAAGCGTGGATGGCTTCAAACATACTTACTCTAAATGACAATAAAACAGAGATTATTCTATTTGGTCATTACGACCAGGTCGAAAATTTCACAAAGTCTTTAGGCCCCCCTTGCACCTTACAGCCGTTCTTACGCAAAGAATCTGGGCGTGATTCTTGATAACTCTTTTGAATTAAATAAACAGATTAGTTCTGTCATCAAGACAAGCTTTTTTTTTTTTAGCTGAGACTGCTTGCTAAAGTTAAGCCGTATCTAAGCACCAGCGATCTTGAGAGAGTAACTCATGCCTTTATAACCTCTCGCTTGGACTACTGTAATTCATTGTTAGTTGGCATAGAACAGTCCGCCTTAAACTGTCTCCAGCTGGTTCAGAACGCTGCTGCTCGTCTTTTGACTGGAGCTAAAAAACAGGAGCACATCACCCTCGTACTCGCTTCCCTTCATTGGCTTCCAGTCCGATATAGATTTAATTTAAGATTATTTTATTTGTTTTCAAGGCTTTAAATGGACTAGCCCCTCAATATATGGCGGATCTCATTGAGTTATACAAACCCTCAAGAACTCTAAGGTCAGCAAATGGAATGGCTTTGGTGGTTCCCAGATCCAGACTTAAAACGAGGGGTGACAGGGCTTTTCCAGTGGCAGCCCCTACATTGTGGAACGCCTTGTCTTCGCATATTCACACTAGTGGCAATTTTTCATCATTTAAATCACTGTTAAAAACGGATATATTTTCAATGGCTTATGGTTAAGTTCAGGCTCCCCTTTTCTTTTTTATATGTCTCTATTTTTACGTGATGGTTATAATTGTGTCTTTTTCTTGATTTTATTTTACATTATTGTATTTCTATTGTGTCTCCATGTACAGCACTTTGGTGGACCTTAGGGCTGTTTAAATGTGCTTTATGAATAAATTTGACATTGACCCAACCTGGAGTAAAAAATCTGTATGACTGGCAAAAATGAGAGAGTGGTGTTCAGCTGTGTTTTAGTCACTCGCCTGATGGCAGAAAGACAGAAATATCAACTGAAGAAAGCTGCAGTAAGAGGCTGGTAAAATCATGCAGAGAGAAATTCATTCTTTAATGTTCATTGGTCACAGACTTTAGCAATTACCTGCAAAATATGAGAACGGGACAATTTATTTGTGTGTTTGTGTGTGGGTGTGTTATGTTAAAGAAAACACATTTGAGACCAGTGCATTAAAGGGTTCAACAAATTAATCTCCTAAGGCCCAAGCTTTGATTTAGTATTTTTAATTTCTCTTTGCCGTCTGGAATGACTGGACCTGATAAATGTGAAACCTAAGCACAGTTTTTAAACAGGATGTAGTTTTGAGGGAATTGTCGGGCTACTGTATGGGACTCATTGAATACAACTGTGATGTGAAGGTGTTTTGGTCAACAGCTGAAATAACTTCACAGCAAAAATTGGAGAGTTGAATTTTAAGGGTTAAACATTTCAGAGTTAATTCTAATCAAAGAGTTATTTGAATATGTTATCAGAGTGAAGTGTTTGGTTTTGGGGTTAAATGAACAGAGTTGATCATGTTGGAGGAAGGTTTGACTCCACATGGACCAAGGTTATTATAGTTTTGAAATTTTCATTAGTTTTTATTTAGCTTTACGGTTTTGCTTTTTTTATTTCAGTTTAGTTTTAGTTAATTCAGCAAACGATTAATCAGTTTTAGTTTAGTTTTTATTTTGAGGAATTGACTAGTTTCAGATTAGTTTCTATTTAGTTTTAGTCTTAGTCTTAGTTTTCAGGTAATTATGAGAAAGCCTTGAAATATAGACGTTGAAAAGGATGGAAGGATGTGTCACTTATGCCCCATGTTTCCAATGTCAGGTCGATGCATCAAGCAAGTGACTCATCAGTGTGTGGATGATCTAAACGATGCAAATTTGATAACACGTGCTGTGCCATGCCAGTAGGAGGGTGAGAAAAGCAAGCAGAAATCCCAAGAAATGCCACTGTCAGTCCTCGTTTGCTCTATCCATCCACACACAAAGTCAATCTTCTAGCCTCTCTGACAATGTCTCAAAGTTTTTCAGTGGCTGATTTCATTTTTGTAATTAGCTGTTAATTTGGGCAAACCCCAGAGCTTTGAATCTGTGTTCCAGCATCCAGTGTTGTGGAAAGCCTGGTGTCGATAAACATTTCAACCATTGCCTGCTCACGTTTATGGTGCTCTTGAGTAGTAGCACACCATGTGCTATCCTGTGCCAGGCACTGAGGTAAGGTTTGTTGGGTTTGTGGAGCTCTTGGTGCAGGGCACCTGTCTGACTGGAGGCTAGCCGCCTTCTTCTCCCACTCCATGAACTTTTCATGAGCGTCTCTGTAAGAGCTTTGCAAATAAACTTTCAAATTTGTTGGATTTTTCCCTTTCAGTTGCATTCCACAGATGTTCACGTCAGTCTCTATCACAATACACTTATCGATTAGTGGGTCGTACTCGAAATACTCCCAATGCCGCAACTTTAGTCTTTTTTTGTCTGCTAAGCACCTTCTTCGAGTTCAGGTCGCGCAGATGATAGCTACTTTACTGCCACCCTCTAGAGAAAAAGTGGAAGAACAGCAGCTGCTACAGCACAGGCATCTCACGTCTAATCAAAGGAGAAAACGAAACTAAAACTAAGCGGAATTTATCTAAAATTCAGTTTAGTTTTAGTTAGTTTTGCATTGTTCTTTGTAGTTTCTATTTCTTTTTAGTTTTTTTTTTCTTAATTTTCGTTTTTATTTTCATTTCAGTTAACTAAATTATTTTTTCACTGCCAGTTTTAGTTTTAGTCTTAGTTTTAGTTAACTATAGAAACCCTTGTATGGACTAAATTAGGCTCCGCCCACGTACACTACATTGTCAAAAGTATTCGCTCACCTGCCTTGACTCACATATGAGCTTCAGTAACATCCCATTCCTAATCCATAGGGTTCAGTATGACGTTTGTCCACCTTTTGCAGCTAAAACAGCTTCAACTCTTCTGGGAAGGCTGTCCACAAGGTTTAGGAGTGTGTTTATGGGAATTTTTGACCATTCTTTCAGAAGTACATTTGTGAGGTCACACAGTGATGTTGGACAAGAAGGTCTGGCTCTCAGTCTCCGCTCTAATTTATCCCAAAGGTGTTCTGTGGGGTTGAGGTCAGGACTCCGTGCAGGCCAGTCAAATTCCTCCATACCAGACTCTGCCATCCAGGGCCCGGTTGTTCAATTCTCGGTTATTTTAACCACTGGTTAACCCCTAGCGGTCCGTTAAATCCTTAACCTGCCGTTAGCTAACCGACTGTTAAATATGCGTTGTTCAAAGCATGGTTAGTCATGCCGTCAAAAGTTAACCATAGGGTTAGCACCACTGGTTAGCACCAATGTATCCCACAATTCCCCATTTTGTTTACTTCTGGTATTGCAAAAAGTAATGTTGTAAGTCTGTGTCTCCTTATTGCTGTGAGGAAGACACGGGGCCGACTCTCACTTTATTTTCCCACCGTGAACAGAGCTGCTGTTAGCCACAACACACTCTTCCTCATCCCCCAGTCTCTCCATGCTTCCCCGTTCTCTTCACACTCCTGCGCCCC
Source organism: Atherinomorus stipes (assembly GCA_023101725.1). Classification (NCBI taxonomy): domain Eukaryota; kingdom Metazoa; phylum Chordata; class Actinopteri; order Atheriniformes; family Atherinidae; genus Atherinomorus; species Atherinomorus stipes. Next base: position 55,523 of record JALJCO010005685.1, read on the forward strand.
CCCCCCCCCCCCCAAAGCTCATCCGACCTCACAGCACAGCAAACCTTCAGTAACAGAACACACGGGACACAGAAAGTATTGATAAGCAAACGATCCCTTTCACTTCAAGGAAAAAGAGGCAGAAATTTCTCTGCTGACGAAGAAAATGTCATTCTAAATGGTGAGTCCGTCGTGTCTACAGTTCGTTGCACGCTCCAAATCGACTCGCAAAGGATTACATATATGCATTCTTTCCCGAAGTGGTGCGCAGCTCCTCGTTAGAATAATCCCCGATGTCAAAATCAAAGCCACAATAACCGCCGTCCTTCCTTCTCTGAACCGGCATCATGAACGCAGCGTTAGCAACAAACGGCATAATGAGATTTAACCCCACCGTTAAGACTTTAGCGGCGGTCCTTAGGTGTGTTAACTTTAACGTTAAGTTTTGAACAACTGGGCCCAGGTCTTTATGGACCTGCTTTTTGAACTGGTGTACAGTCATCTTGGAAGAGGAAGGGGCCAGCTCCAAACTGTTCCCACAAAGTTGGGAGCATGGAATGCATTCAGAGTTCCTTTTACTGGAACTAAGGGGCCAAGCACAGCTCCTTAAAAACACCCCACACCATAACCCCCCCTCCATCAAACTTTTCACTTGGCACAATGCAATCAGACAAGTACTGTTGTCCTGGCAACCGCCAAATCCAGACTCGTCCATCAGATTGCCAAGGCAACACTGATGACTGCTGCTAAAAGATGTATAGCAAGTGCCTCTCAAATCCCAACTCACTCCACATAAGACAAAGAAAGAAAAGTTTTGTCCAGTAAGACAAAAAGAGCCAAACTGGAGTCTGACTGGTGTTGAGAGTAAGACAAGAGTCAACAACCAAGCAGCTTTTTAAAAATTTCTTTTTAATGGGAAGGAGCTCCGATTTGCTCCGGGAATAAAACAGGACCTGCAGTTGGCTTTCTTCTTGCTAAAAAGGTAAATGTGATATGTATGATGAAAATAAGGACACATAATGTTGCAAAGCTAAGTTTTTAGCATGTAAGTGTAGCAGTTTGACAGCCACATGACTGTTCCTGGGGAAGAGATACACTTTGGCCACTTGTTACATCTAGTTTGTTCAGTAGTTTCATAACAAGGTCTCATTCTGTGAATTTAGAAATTTTACCTACAAGCCAGTGTTCACCTGTTGTTACCATTATTATAAATGGCAGTCTATTCAAGTATCAAACCGTAAACAACTTGCAGATTTATAACTTTATAACCTTGGTAGATATTGGGCCTCTGACTCTGGGCTCAGACTAAATGCAGTGCGGGTTAAACTAAAGACCAACGCTCCTAAAGCAGCCCATGCATGTGCACAACATTGGCATCACTTTGACCTGTTGACAAAAGGGGCTCACTTCTGGAAAATAAAGAGCTAGAACGTGCGCTATACTATTTTAACTTTTTAACTTTTTATTTTTTACTTTAGCTTTTTCCTTCTTATAAATGCAGTTAAAACAGACAATCTTTTGCTACAAACACCAGATGACCATTGCTTATCACTGGGAAACATTTTTGTTAAAACAGATTATGGACCAGTTAAATTGTTTTCTCTTAGAAAAGTAGATGTGGTCAACAGTGAAGTGTTTGAAATAATTGTGTCAACAGATGTTTCTTCAACCAGCTGGGTAAGAATTGATGGTTAAAATTAAAATTGGTATAAAGCTGACCGATGATACTCAGTTGTGACAATGATTAGATGGTATGTATGGCTCTGACTTGGGAGACTGAGGTTCAAATCCTGTGTGTTCTCTTTTTTTCTGCCACAAGTATATAGTACACTTTTAATTACGAAAAAGAAAAAGTTGTTATTTAACATTCTATTACTTTATATACTCTGTACACTATTTAACAGTGTGTTTTGACATCAGTAAGCGTTAAAATGTAATTCTGGAAAGAGGGTAAGCAACTACGACTACAGATGTAGCATTGTTTTAACTATATACTATATATAGTTAATTTGGTGGTCACCATACACTCAGACTGAACTGATTTTAACTCCAAGGTGAGTTTATTCCAAAGGTCAGAGTTTGCTTTGTAAGAAATTGTGTGTGTAAGTATATCTGGACCTAACTCTAGGAATGGCTCGGCTGCTGGCCTTGTTTCACACAGCAGTAGCCTCAAACTTTGTCTTTGAAGTACACACTTCAATGACAAAGAAGTAAAAGGGGAAATCTAATCTTTTCAGATACGCTCCTACATCTGTGTTTACAATTTCCAAATAGAAAGAAGGTTAATCACTGTGTCTGGGTGGACTGATCCAGCAGATAAAGTCTGGATTACGTGGAACAGAGAAGTAAGTCTGAGTATCACAATTCTTCAGAGTTGCTTGGGATTTTCGAGGTAGCAGGCTCTAAATACCACTTTTGTGGGTTGCTGCCTTAGGAAGATGAATGTGATAAAGGGATCAGGTCATAAGTGAGACAGCAGCACAACACACACATGGGCCATAACAGCCAGTCTGACCTGGCTTTCACCGTTCCCTGATGTCAGAGACATCGCACAGCTGGGGAGGGAATAACGGAAGCATTTGTAGAGAGCAGCTTTTACCATTTGTATCTGTGTTATCTGTTAAACAATAGAACACCAGCAGCCTTATGAGTCTGTCAGGGTTGATAGTAGTCTGAGTCAGTGCTGGACAAGCGCTTTTTTCTGGTCAATAATGGTCAATAACATCCTTATCTGGACTTCCCGTACATGTAAATAAAGGTTTGAAGAGTTGGCTTCCTTACTTGTCAACAATAGTGACAAAAATTAAGAGGTTTTTTTCTTTTCTGGAAAAAAGAAGCGTCATTTAATAAGTATTGTCTTCAGTTTAGCAAATAATACTGCTCCATTACAAATCATAACCATTTTATTAGGTAATAGCAATCGGTTGGACCCCCTTTAGAACTTCATGACATAGGGTGAATTCCAATTCCCCCTTGGCCCAAACTCTTTGTTTTGCATGTTCATGTGAAGGGGTAGTAGTGTCCCGATTTTTGTTCAGACCAAGGGGGAGGGGGGGGCTCTCTAGAAATGGAGATCTTACAGGGGCACACTAGAAAACGAGTCGCAAGATATTACCGACAATTGCCAAAGAAACGCACAAGTATGGGTGGGTTTTTTGTAAATAATATATGAAAATAGCTATTTTAAGGTTGTTTTAATATATTGCAAACCATTTTATTACAATTGTGAAAAAATAGCTAGTTTCTTAATGTTACGTGCCATGTGAAAAAAAAAATCCAAACCAACATGGCCCTGTGTAAAAAGTTTCCCTCACTTAAATTCTTTCCCTACCTTGCTTGGTGTACAATCACCAGGTACTGTCAGATAATATCAGAGTTTTAATTATCTGGAAAATATATCTGGATTTACTTTATTGATATGCGTAAATGAGATACACTTGTCCAGTAGGTTGTGCAAAGCAACACTTTCAGTAGCTGATAGTTTATGCTTTGTACCGTTTATTTTGTTTTCAGTGGTCATCTCTCATTTAGACACATTTGCTTCCAGTTCGAGGCCAGGCACTGCAATTACAATGTCCTATAAAACTTTTCTGTACCTATTAATGCTACAGCTACACAGCTAATCTGAGTTTTTTTTTTCTTGCATTTAAAAACTCTTCAGAGCAAACTGCCACTCAGCATTACCAACACAGCAGCTTGTTGGCTCTCCATTAAAGCATGTTAGATTTCTCTTCCTCTCTCTCTCTATCTCTATCTGCCAGTCAGAAAACATTCAAGGCAGTTTTTATTTCAGGAATTTGCTTTGATCACACCAGGTTGGACATTTTCTTTGGTTTGTCCCTGAGTGTGTCATGAAAAGCTCTGATGGTAAATCAGAAAAAGCGAGTGGAATGATTGCAGCAAGGTGAATTAGAGTGGATGCAGAATGGCTTTTACAGCACCAGCATTCACTTGCTGTAGTTTGAAGGTGTTTTCTGCAGGGATGTTTTATTCCACTTAAAACAGACTTTGACTTGTTTGGATTCTTCAATTACAGCAAATGTAAGACACTGTAATCTAAGGCATAGTGGCGCTAAATATTCCATTAAAAGCATGAAGCTTAGTTATTAGACCTTTCAAACACAAACAGCAAGTTGGCGACCAGTTAAATCTCTCTCATCTTTAAATGTGTGCAGTATTTGAAAAGCTTCCTCTTGTCCTCCTTCCCCTTGAACAATGGGCCTGTTGGCTCCAGCCACCCAAGAAATGATACTCCCCTGACAGGTGAACAATGCAAATATGGACATTAATTTCAGGATACTGTTGCTATGCGATTGGGTCGTTTCACACAGAGGTCAGAGAAACAATTAAGGAACTTTAATGAGAATGATTGGGGAGTGTGAAGTGGGAGGGCAGCTGTGATAATGGCACACTGTGATGGAGTAAGACTGGTGATGTAGAGCTCGTTTAAAGGATGGCACACTTCGTTTAGTTTCATTTTTTTTTCTTCCATAATGATTTGCTGCCAGTGGCAGTCATAGAGGTCCATTTTCAGAGTTACACCAATGTAGAAGTTTAGCCCTGGTTTGCTTTGCTCCTCACGTTTGCTTGTTTCACACAGAATAAACAGATGCTTGATAAAAGACCTGTAGATATTTTAACTCCTTGACTGGACAGCTTCTGCTTGTATAGCTTATATGATGGGGTAGATTGGCTTATTGGATTGGAGTAGGCTGTATATGGAGGCTTTTTTTTTTCCCTGCAGAGAATCTTTTAAAATGCATAAATAAGTCATGTCCCTGTACATGACAGTAATGAGCTAGCTATTTCCTTTTCTTAGAAGAAAAACTTGAAATCAAGAAGCCAGCACTCGTGTTCCCCCTACCATTATTAGCTCTGCTGCCTGGGTTGTAAAGTTGGAAATACTCCCTCTCCTTCAACTCATAGCAGCTGGAATAGTTCTCCTTCCCCAGTATGCTGAGAACTGCAGAACAATCACAGCAACTACCACAGCTAAACAAGTAAATACTCGTCACTATAGTATTTTCTGGGTCATATTCTGTTTTAAAGTCAGTCCAATATTCATCAGAGGTTTTATTATATGATACATTATCTGCCGTGTTGTGGACGAATGAGTTCAAAAGAACGCGTTTCGGGAATATGTTAGGGATGTGAATCCCCACCAAGGAGGCCGATTCGATACGCATCTTGATACGCTGCCAGCTATACGATACATTAACGATACGGTGAAGCGCCCTGTTGATACAATGTGATTCACCAATGATTTGACACGATTTGACGTGATTTGGTTCGTTAGCATTCATGCTGCAAAACAAAGCAGTTCAACACGAAACAAAGAATTTACAAGGCTTCATCTGGTTTCTAAACATCATCAGAATTATTTTGCCTTCTCCCTTTCCCTGTGAAGGATGTGCTTCATACTTATGTTTTTGATTGTTTTCTATAAATCAAATCAATAAATCCATCTTAAACTGATACGATTCACTATGGTAGACAGAGATCGCTGTCAGGAAGTGTTAGTGTTTTTTTATTATTCTGAACATAATCATTAAAATATCAAATAAATTTAGAGAGTGAATCAAAAGAAAAGAAAAAGAAGAAATCAACAAAAAAACAGACAAAACATTGAAACACCCCCCCCCACAAACAGCTTAATAGCATCCACAAAATAAAGACAGACACTTTCTACTTTTTGCTCTCTCTTCTCCCGTTGACCTCATATTTCTCACCTATTTACCATTAACCATTCAGTCCGAAAATGGAGCAGGCAGAAGTAAAAACCTTTCGAGGCCTGCTCCATATAACTAATTTATCTTTTCTGAATTGAGAAATGTACAACTGAAAAAATATACAGTATTCACTGTAGTACACAACAGTATGTAAGAAGTAAGAAAAAACAACAACAGCGACAAAAAGAAACACAATACAGTCTTGTGCCAAAAAGGAACAAGCACAGGAAGACATTCATGTTCCTCACAGAGAAAAAAAAAAACAGAAATGGAGACTGGATGAAACATTATATTTCCATCCAATGCCTGTGAAGTTTATCATTTCTAAATAGTTTCTTAAACTCCACGAATTCCTGGGCTGTGAAGCCGTTTGTTCTCACTGGTTGTTTTTTTAAACATGCGTAATGTCTATAAGCCGTATCTACTTTCCATCACTTGAAACAACCTCTGGATACTGTCAGGAACATTCGGATAACATGAGTTGCGCTGTTTTTAACTCATCAAGATCTTTGAATTTAAGTGCAGTAGTTTAACAAAGAGTTTGTTGGTTGTCTGTTCTCATCATTGCAAGTGATTCTTATTGCTTTTTTCTAAATGATGTATATTAGATCTATATTTGTTTTATATGTGTTTCCCACAAAATAAGTCATGAATGGCAGTTTGAAGGAGCAGTACAGAGTGAACAGATGTGTGATTGAGGAGATTTTTGGCTCTGTATAAAACTGCAATAGTTTTGGAATCTTTTGGATTTTATTTAGTTTATATGTGATTTCCAGTTTAGTTTGTCGTTTATTATTGCCCCAAGAAATTTTATTTCAGTAACTCTTTCAATTTCAGTTTGTACATTTTTTTGTGTGTGTGATGAATTTGCACACGTTTTTATACAAGCAAACCTTTGATAGATCCGACCCACAGTGTGCACATCAGAGTTCTAGTCTGGTTATTTGTGGGAATATTACGTACTGTTTGAAAATTAAATGTAACATTTCTGAGCAAATTATGTCCGCCTGCACTTAAAAAACAAGTCAGAACATCAGCATTGTCAATTTCTAATTTGAGAAGATGTGGAGTTGAAGCAACTGTGTGAGAAAATATCCATTTATAACATTTCTACACTTTGCAGCACCTTTTCCTCCTGCTTTAATTTCTAGAGAAGTACAATAAGCTGAAAATAGCTGTTTGACAAGAAATTACCTTCTGTTACACTGAAAAACGTGATTCAGAAGAGTCAAACAAAAAATACAAACAGTTTGTGTCCTCTGTCCACACACTGGTTCCACATGCATATCCATTTAGTGTGAGAATTTAAGGTCTGGTATAACTGATTCCATTGCAAGCCACAACACTGGAAATTTTCTCTTCAGAGCAATTTAGTGAGGAAAACTCTCTTTATTTGCTTCATCAGGCCTACTTCACAAGTTTTTCTACCCTCTTTGTTATTTGGCACATTTCGATAATTTATGGAAGGTTAGTCCATGATGAGGCTTAAAAATGTGACTTCACCTGTCAGATGATTGTCTTTATCACATCTCATATTCTCACTATGATGCTATAATGGGTAGACTGTTACAGTGTTAAATTTCTTTGTGAATATGTGATTGAGCAGTACTGTTTGAGATTTGCATCCCATCTACAAATATGAGTTATATTTACAAAACAAGATCATTAACACATTTCCAAGTTGAACCAATCTGCCCATTCTACTGTATCTTCATTTCCCAGTGGTTTTTCGTTTGACCAATCAAATGACATCAGTCTCCTACTGAAGTGATTATGACCTTTGACGTTTGATGGACTGAAGGCTAGTTGATCATATTAACACTGAACTTGAGAGACAGATATTGGCAGGTGAAGACAGTGTTTTTTTAACCAATGTAAAAAGAGCTGTTGTGTGTTATTTGTAAAGTTTGTGAGTCTTTGCTACATTCATCGATTAAGTTCCAGCAATTCTGTTCAATCCCAACATACAAAGGACGTATAATATAAAGTCAGTAGCTTTTTGAGTACAATACTATGTTGTTCACACTGATGATGATGATCATGCCTAACACATCTCAGCCCCAAAGAGCCATTAGAGGAGGTTTATAGAAGACATATCCCAATATACACTCACCGGCCACTTTATAAGGTACACCTTGCTAGTACCGGTTTGGACCCCTGTTGCCTTCAGAACTGCTTTAATCCTTGGTGGCAAAGATTCAACAAGGTTCTGGAAACATTCCTCAGAGATTTTGCTCCATATTGACATGACATCATCACGCAGTTTCTGCAGATTTGTCGGCTGCACATTCGTGATGTGAGTCTCCCGTTCCACCACATCCCAAAGCTGCTCTGTTGGATTAAGATCTGGTGACTGTGGAGGTCATTTGAGTACAATGAACTCATTGTCATGTTCAAAATACCAGTCTGAGATAATTCCTGCTTTGTGACATGGCGCGTTATCCTGCTGGAAGCAGCATCAGAGGATGCTACACTGTGGTCATAAAGGGATGGACATGGTCAGCAACAATACTCAGCTACGCTGTGGTGGTTAAACCGCCACGTTGGTACTAAGGGGCCCAAAGTGTGCCAAGAAAATCTCTCCCACACCATCACACCACCACCACCAACCTAAACCGTTGATACAAGGCAGGATGGATCCATGCTTTCATGTTGTTGACACCAAATTCTGAGCCTACCATCCGAATTTTGTAGCAGAAATGGAGACTTATCAAACAAGGCAACATTTCTCCATCTTCTATTGTCCAATGTTGGTGAGTCTGTGTGAATTGTAGCCTCAGTTTCCTGTTCTTAGCTGACAGGAGTGGCACCCGGTGTGGTCTTCTGCTGCTGGAGCCCATCTGCTTCCAGGTTGGTTGTGTTGTGCATTCAGAGATGCTCTTCTGCATACCTCAGTTGTGACGAGTGGTTATTTGAATTACTGTTGCCTTTCTATCAGCTGGAACCAGTCTGGCCATTCTCCTCTGACCTCTGGCATCAACAAGGCATTTGTGCCCACAGAACTGCTGCTCACTGGATAATTTCTCTTTTTCGGACCATTCTCTGTAAACCCTAGAGATGGTTGTGCGTTAACATCCCAGTAGATCAGCAGTTTCTGAAATACTCAGACCAACAACCATGCCACGTTCAAAGTCACTTAAATCACCTTTCTTCCACATTCTGATGCTCGGTTTGAACTGCAGCAGATCGTCTTGACCACGTCTACATGCCTAAACGCATTGAATTGCTGCTGTATGATTGGCTGGTTTGAAATTTGCGTTAACGAGCAGTTGGACAGGTGTACCTAATAAAGTAGCTGGAGTATGCAAGTCCAGCCTAAACATGCTAATATTTCACAAAATAAGTAAGAAATTGAACTGATCATGACAAGATAAGATGACCCCATATATATAGTATTTTTTTTCTTGCACATTTCATTACATTAAAAAACAAAAAGAAACAAAAAAAAGATTATAATAAAGTGCAGGGAGAGGCAAAAAACAAAACAAAAACACAAATAGCAAGCCTCCACCTTTAACAAAATAGCAACAATGAAAAGGAAAAAGATAATTTGGACTTTTAAGGAATGATATCAATAAAAGTAACAATAATGGCGATGATAAAAAAGACTATCCCATTTCAAGACAATCAATTCTGTCCAGACATCTGACTCAAAATCAAGCAGGGCTGTAAAACGAGAAGCTAGTGCATCATGTGATTCATTAGATCATCTGGATTCATCCCCTCGGGATCACAAATAGTAAAACAGTCAGTGGACACTATTAAACAGGCTGAAAATGCATTATTAAGCCAATTGATTCTGTAGACATAAATCTGCAGACACAAAGGAAAATGCCTTCTTAATTTCAAAATGTTCTTTGACATAATTAATGATGGCGAATGATAAAATGGAAAAAAAAGAGAGGAGAAAGCCAGTGCTTATTTCCTCATTTAGTTGATAGAGTATTTCTCCCAAATATATGTTTAGGTTTTTTCTGAATGTTATCTAATTCATCACTTTCAGTTGGTCAGGGCTAATTTATCAGTTTTTCTGGTTCAAATAAGGCAATACTACCGAACTGGATTATTTCAGTTTCTTTGTGCAGCTTTACAAGGTCAGCTTGAAGCTATCGTATTTAATGTCAGCATATGCTGAATGGATGGCACACACAGATAAAACAAAGCAAAGTGAAGCAGTGGCACATAAAGAGATAGACGGAGACAGGATGGTTTCGTTGCCCTTCCCTCAGACTGTAGTCTCTGACTGCTTTATCAGCAGGATGATCCTCTAATCAGCCTTCACAGTGGGACAACTTCATCAGATAGCATCAATGATAAATCATATTGACAGCTATTGCCTGGCAGAAGGGGGGTAATGATAGGAGAGGGAATGTGGAGCTGTTGAAAAATAGGCTGAAATTAAGGGGGAATTATAGACTAAAGAAGAATGATGGACAGATGTAGAGGAGGGGAAATCTCTAAAAGGGGAAAAGCAAATTTGAGCTAATTGCACGAATATTATCCGCTCGCTTAATGTCCTTAAATTCTTTCATCTCTTTTTTTTCCCCCTGTCACCACCCCCATCTAACCAGTGTCCCTCCTCCTCTACTTCTCCATCCTCTCATCCACCCACACAGTGCCTGTTACCAGTGCTTAATGGCTCAAATAAAGGATGGGAAGTATTTATAGATTCTATTGAGCCTGTGTTTTGCATCACTAAATAATGGAATTCAATAGCAGGCTATTATCCTCTGAATCCTGCCACCTGCAATCTATTTTTTCTGGAATTACAGATTTAAAAGAAGTGAGTTGAGCCTGTGAACTGGAGAGATGGAAGGAGAAAGAGAAGACAAACAAGGGAAACATCTATCCACCCATTTTGTATGCTGCCTTTTCAAATTCAGAGTCGGGGGGGGGGGGAAGCTGGAGCCTATCCCAGCTATTAGCAGGGAAACAGGGATACATGGCGAGGGGCTCAGGACGGAGGTTTGGGCTGAACCAGAACAAATCAGCTCACTTGGTAGAATCATCCTGCTCCATTATTGATGAAAGCGAGTGGCAGAAGGGTTTTAGGAAGACGCGGTGTTGAGCTGTGTCTTCTTATCATGTAACATTAATTGACACAAGTCTTGCTGTAGCACTGGCACCCGTCCACGTAGGACTCCGTTTCAGTTTACCCCATCATTTATTTACAGCTACACTCCACCGAGCATCATTAGGCTGGTTCAGGCTGATGTTGAGGTCTATCAGCCCCTTTGACCTCGAAAATGGATGGTACTGTAAAATTCTTGGAAAATAAGGAGACAAGTCATATTTATGGACAGATTTTCAACACCAAGCTGTCTATACTGAATCACTCCTGTCACTAAATGTAGGGGAATTTTATCCCCTGGGTACTACAGGGTAGTTTCTGAACTGGGATGAATGATGGAAGTCCTTGCACTTCAAAATGACTTGGAAGCAAAAATATTTGGGGTTCAAAAATCAGGTTTGAATGCAAACTTGTTGCCTTTTGCGATATTCTTCCCACTTCTTCCTTCATACAAACTGCTCTTATATGAATGAAGTGTCAGGCAATCAGTGTGTTTTGTGCTGAAGAAGCATAAAATGATGCCTAAAGGGCTTTAGAGTATGTGAGTACAGAGCCCAATGAGAACATCCTGGGAAAAAAAAGATCACAAAGTTACGTCTGTTGTAGCTTTTGTTATCTCTGAAGTAAGTATGAATTTTCTTGGGTCAGTTAAAACACACACACACACGCATACAAACAAGACAAAAACATTTTACCACATTTTCAGACTGGAAGTGGCTGAATCACAGCAGTGGGGCGGACTTTTAGGTTTGGGTGCAGTTTAAAGGCTGAAAAAATGCACAGAATAAGGCAATTTTGTGGCTTCCCATAAAAACACTGAATGCAAAAAGGTGTTCAACGCGCAAACCATTTTTATGAAGTTAAGGTAAAATATAAGACTACAGAAGGTCCTAGCTACATTAAAAGGATAGAATACTTACAGAATGATGTGTGTTCATTTTCCACTCACCCTCATGCGGAGCAAGACACTGGAGCACTTTTTTAATATTTCAAATGCAGCCGGAGATCTGGGTTTTTTTTTCTTTTTATCCACCAACATCTATATAATGGGATTCACTGGTGCCTGAAACAAAAAAGGTCCATAAAAGTCCACAAAAACTTGGCCATATTCCTCCATACTGCTCGTCCAATGTAATCAATGTGTCCTGAGTGGGTAGCGTCCATAATTTACTCGAAACAACATCATTAAAGGTTGAATATGGAATACGGACAGAACAGCGACATCACGTGTGTCTAGGTTGTAGTTGCAACGGCAGAAAAACAACTCCAGCCGCTGGAATGCCAGAATCTGCCGATACGCAAGTGACCAACAGTCTGCAGCATGTCCAACAAGTAACACAGAGGAGTTTAAACTGACAGCTAACGTTAGCGATGTTAGCAAACAAGCTAGCTTACCGATCCCGGAGGAAAGTCGCCATTTCTGTGTTTCGACTCCGTGGAAAATGTTTATGTGGGTCCATTTAGTGCAGTCTTCACCTAAATTTACTCCAGGTTTTGCTCTTCTCAGGTCACTCCTCCTCAGAAACAGATAATATCTCCAGGGCTCTGAGGCAGCTGCTTCACTCGTCGTCTCCACGGTTTTCCCCTGAACAGGCCTGACTATGACCAAAATATTGTTTCCACACAGAGATCGGATTTGGCAACCTGCAATGGCGGCGTGTATTGGCTTATAGACGTAAATAAAATGCCATTATCGAACCCGTCAAAATTTATTTTATAATTATTTTTAGGCTAAATATAATTTTTCTGGGAAATGTTGTGTTTTCATTCTGTACACCCCCAAACGACCTGTGGTGGTATTATTTTTTTAAAAAATATAGCTTTTAATAAAAATGTTTCATATTCAACCTTTAAGTATATTTTTATAGCCTAAACCAGGGGTCGGCAACCCAAAATGTTCAAAGAGCCATATTGGACCAAAAAACCGAAAAACAAATCTGTCTGGAGCCGCAAAAATGTAAAAGTCTTAAATAAGCCGGTCGGCAACCTGTTTCAGCCAAACAGCCTTTTAGACCCGTTTCCTACAATAAAGAAAACACTGGAGCATCAACTGACTTTTAACATTGATAATTAAATAAAACTTTAACGTTATATGTGTTGCATTTAACATAAAAACGAGAAAACGAAATCACATTTCTGCATCCAGCAAGAAAAATATTTTAAACTAAAAAAAAAAGAAAAGACGTCGGGTTGAAGGTCACTTTAAAAAAAAAAAAAAAAAATCTATTTTAGTTGTATTTATGTAGGATGGAAAAAGACGCAGCTTTAATAATCTACCAGCAGCAAACCAAACACGCTGTCCTGTCTGTGCCGTCATGCTTTTACTGGCGCGTGCAGTAAGCTACCCGAAAAATGAAATTAATGTTTCACAAAATATGAACAAAGCTACGCAAAATAATCTGGTCAGCAGTGAAAACAAATGAATCTGCCCACGCAGCGCTGAACATGCTCAGTGCATCAGACACTTTTCTTCTCTATCGTCGGCCTACCTGCTGGAGAAGTGATCAAAGCGCAGCATGACAGGGTCGGAGTGGAAAAATAAGCTTTTGCTCGTTTATTATTCACTTTAAATGCCAGAACTGCAGCAACAGCGCAACAGAGACGCTCCGCTGTGAGGCCTTCGTGGGATAATGCGCCAGGAGGAAAGTTCAGCGCTCCGCGGCACGTCCACGCTCAGTGATATTCTTTTTTTGTAATTAATTCCGTTTTTAATGTTTAATTCCGTGATTGCTGATTCAATAGGGCTGCATCATGCTATGCTGCACAATAGCGGCACGTGAGCATGAAGTGCAGTTATTAACACTGATTGGCTGCGTAAAGGTTTGTGAGACGCATCATAGCATGCCAGACAGTTACTCGCCGTTTCACTGCAGTTACCTGCTTGTTACACCTGACACTCAATGGGCTGCTTTGCAAAATGGTAAAATATAAATTATGTCTTTATTTCAATAGTTAAGTTGGATTTTATTTCACGTGCTGCATTTGCAGTGCTCGGAGAACTCGGGAAAAGTGCGCAACTGTACATGAATCCCTCAGAGGGATCATCATCATCCTCAAATTTAGAATAAGATAAGAAACTTTATTGTCTCTCAAGGGGACATTTGTCTTGGTCTTTTAGAATCACATTATTAAAGTGAACCAACCAAAATACAATACACTTTAGTAGAATAGTCATTAATTCACTTTCCAATGCCAGGGAGCCGCAACAGAGGGACTAAAGAGCCGCATGCGGCTCCGGAGCCGCGGGTTGCCGACCCCTGGCCTAAACAGTACTACATTGTACTTTTTATAAGTGTGATTATGCAAGCTCACGACACGGCAGAGTAGGCGTTCAGTGCCTACTCTGCAGGTAATGACATCGCTGTCATTACCCCGCTCCTGACTTTGTCCCGGCTGCGCTGTGGTGTTCTCTGCTTGTCTTTTGTTTCGTGTCATACAGGACTTCGTTCCTGCGCAGTGTTTTATGCACTTCTGTGATAAACATATGAACTAAAAATATCTGAAATCATTATCAACATGTGTTAAAACGCACCGGCTCTGCATAATTGTTAAAAAATTTTTTACCAGGATGCACGCGCACGCTCTCCTCATATTGCGCACAGTTTATGAATTTGTGTTGAGTTTGTGTGCGCAGCGAGTTTAAATGTCAGTGTTGGGCAGCTTGGAAAATAATGTGAAGTTGTTCTACATTAAATGAAGCCACTTCACCAAAATAGCTGGCAAACTGTGGCTGGATTGATTCTACCGAGCTGAACGGGCTGAGTGATGCGCGGAGATTCTTCCGTTTCTTCTGTAGTCTAAACAAAGATCACAGAAACAGCTGCTGGAGTGTTGACTCCGTCTTTTCTTTATTGCAAAGTCTGAAGCTGTGTTCTGAGTTTGTTGTCATTACTGCTTCTTGTTTCGCCATATTTTAGTGTATTTCAAAGCTATAAAAGTTTGATGATGCTGTGGTGGATAAATCATAATGCCACTTGTTAGTTGTTTTCTGCTCAATACTGCAGAAAACAACTCAATCCACTTGTGACGAATTAGAAAATGATTTTAATTTATGTTCATGCTCCGTGATTTTTTCCCCCTGCATTTAATGACCACACAAAACGTCCTGCAGCTGGGACGTAAGCAACAGCAACGATGCTGTCCAGAAGTTGCTGTGCGGCTCCTTCAAATGACCAGTACGATTTAACTTTGACATCAGTCACGTGATGAGCGTCCAAAGCGGCAAAAATATCTTGCCGCTTTGGAAGCTGTCCTGTTTGTCTCCAAGCCTCGGGCGTCTTTGCCGCTTTTGTCACTTTTGGTCTGAACGTACAGTAATTGTTTGCCGGGAGTTAGCCGCAAGCTAATAGTACAAGTAATTGTACCGTGCTGGTCTTGGTCCGCTCGGTGCCAGTCTAAGCAGCTCTTTAACAGTTGTGTTGGGTCTGCTTGGTGCTGTTCTGGGTCGCTCCTTACAATTCTGAGTCTGCTTGGTGTGGGTCTTGGATGTTGGAGCTGAACCGAGTGGATCGGGCTCTGTGAGGAGGTCTTGGAGCTGACTTACAGTTCCATGTCCGGTTCTAACCTGTAAGGTCTGATGTAGCTTCTTTCCCAGAGATGAGGCTCATTTCTTTGTGTATTAAGAAACAAAAACTCACCAAGTGTGTTATTGAAGCAATGTATTTAAGTAAGTACTTTGTGTTTGATTCAGTTAATGAAGTTGTTTTTTATCCTTCACTGTGGTATTACCATTCTGCAAAGCTGTGGTCGTGTAACATACAGTATCGAGGGTTGGTGACTAATTTGACTGCAGCTGATAATCAAGAGCACATAGAAGGAAGGGCAGAAGCGCAATTAAATATTTACATATTCCAAATAAAGATCTTTAATTAGTAAATCGCCATCAGTTAATGTCATAAAAGGATGATTCAGTTTCTATCAGTTTCATAAAAAATGTTTCTTGAGCTATTCTGAATACTGCTTGTTGACTGGAGCCCTCCTGCTGCTCAGAGAAAAGAGGCAAAACAGATATAAGACCGTGCCGTTCAACCAGGGTTTTGTTTTTGTAATGATTCAGGCTCACAAGACGGAACTTGTCACCTTGTGGCCACAATGACACACGACCGGAACCGGGGGACATGATTATAGATTAATCAGCCTGCGTGGGCTTTGGCATTAGTCACAAGATCCTTTCTGTTTATTCCTCTGAAATGCAGTTTGCTTTGAGCAACCACACTGTAACAATGTTGTTGATGCTGAATACACTTCGGAGCAAAAAAAAAAATCCACCTCAAGAGATTCTCTGCTATAAAAGCGTTTCCCTGTGGGACTCCTGACGTTTGAATTGCAGCCTAAAACTTCAGGCTTTTTTCTTTTTGTACAGTTTAACTGAGTTAAAAAGGCAAGGAGCTTCTTTTAAAGTGGGCACCCTAAGATATTCATGCAACAAAGTCTGAACCATGCTTGCTTATTAGAGTGATGACTTGTTCACAGTCACATCAAATCAAATCAATTTTTATTTATAATGCATTCCTGAGGGAACACCAAGCGATGCAACTTTCATGCTGCGGAGCTTTCTCCAATTTAGAGTAGCTGTTTGTTACATAGCAGGGGGAGTCTGGATGGAGATTGCACACCAGAAACTGGTGCACAAGATGGTAATTTAATTAAGAAATAGCAGTTAAGAGATGAGAGAAAACTTCCAGAGTGAACTGCTTGTACAGTTGCTGAGATTGCAAATCAAAGCCCCTGTTTGATTGCAACTCTGTTAAAGTGCACAAATGTGACCTCTGTGGAGGATAATCAGAAGAAAAGCCTGCGTTCTCACCACAATATTCAACATCAATTTTCATGATGAGCACCCAAACAACCTGATGCATTTAAGAAATGAAGGGAGGTTTAGAGGGAAAAGGGTGTAATCTGTGGATTCAATCCAGCAATTCTGGACATAAACATCACAGCATTTGGGAGGGAGGGGTTATGATTTTTAAAGGATGACCTCTAAAAACAAACTTTTTGATTTGAACCACCCCTAAATCCACTATGGACCACCTCCAGAGATGTAAACCAAAGGTTTTGCATGATACAGCACTATTCAGATATGAACCCTATCAAAGTAACACTATGATTTTGAACTTCAGATTCTGCTTTGATTACTTTCGATGGTATACTAATATTCCTGATGCACATTCCTGAGGACGTCGTTGCCCTGCAGCACCGTGAGAATGAGAAACTGCACTCTTCAACTTTTTTTCAATTCAGAATCTTTACTTTTCAACAGCATTTCACTTTCACTTCGTCACACACGAGCAACCGGATATAAAGAAACTGATTATAGATTTGGGCATGAAAAAGTTCCTCCTTTTTCTGCCAGAAATGGTGCAGTGATAGTGCACTATTACTGCACTATCACTGGCTGAACGATTCGTGCCGCGAATACGTTATTACGCACGGTGTCCAAACTTGGGGTGTAGAAACAACCTTGTTCTGGGCGTTCATTTATGCTCTGAAATCGTTTCCCCTGGGCACACGGGCGTTTCTCTGTGCGATTGAATTGGCAGACAAGTCGCTGGTAAGTGGCTGGCAGTCAGCTAAAAGGGGAACTTTTTCATGCCCACATCTGTAGGAAGCTTGATTGTCATTGCAGCATTTTTTGTTATATCAACACACTGGTGGTTTTGAGCTTGCACCATGGCTGATTCACAATACGCCATATACGCCCTCCAGCGTACATCCATATAATGGGAGAGACAGGGCAGCCTCTCTATAAGGCATTATTTGGGCATTATTTCACCAATACAAGTAGAATGAGTGTGAACGAGTCCTATTGTCCTGTGAGTTCAGTTAACTCTCCGATAGTCATTGGGGGGGGGGGTTCTCTGCACTCTACAGGCGTGTGTGTTCCTGATGTGGATGTACGCTGAAGGGCGATTCAGCGTAATATCTTACGAAGGAGCCAAAGTGTTACAGAAATGTTACCGGTGAGTTAGCCTGGTCCACCAGCCTGACTAACACCATGTATGAGGTACACGGCAAATCAGTCTGGGCTCCCTCCGATGGGAAGTGATTTCCACTCCGGTAAAAAATTGACTGGACCAATCACAACACGGGAGGTGGGACTTTACGACACGTCTTTTTTGGCGACTTTTTTTCTCTAACCGTAAACAGTCAAAATGGCGGCCACAGAGGAGCAACTATATAACGATGCCCTTTCTGATGTCTTAATGAGCTGCAAATGTCCTTAAACCTGCAACAATTTGCTCCTCTGAAGGCTTTCCTCCATGTTTTCCCCTCACAAAGAGACGTTTGTGTCACTTCCGTGTTTCTTTGATTGGTTCTCTCCACTTCACTTTCCTCCTGTTAGTCCCGCCTCTTGTGTCGCATTGGAAATCAGGGCGCATTCAGAAAGCATAGTCCGCTAGTCTCGGTCCGTCTGGGGACTCGGTTCGGTTGGGGGCGGGGGTGGTCTTCCGGACTGAGATCGCGTTCATGCTGCACTATTCCCAAACGAGCCGAACGGGCCAAGAATGAGAATCTCAGGTGGCACTGCATTCGGATTCACTGTAGGCGAGGACAAGACGCACGAACAAAACGGTTCTCGCAACTTCTCTTCCCTCCTCAAAGCGACATTATTTTTATACAAGGAGCTGGATATGATTTCATCAGATCAAATATTGATTAAAGCTTTTACTTCCTCGTAACTCCACATCTGACCACGAGCCATCTTTATAAGTTCTGCAGTCCCACACGTGTGTTTGTTGTCGTAGCGTTTACCCACGTTGCCCAACGTTTTACCTACAAGGCCGATGCAGTTTGAAGTCCACTTCCTGTCTTTGGTTTACTTGAATCGGACCGAGACCTGCATTTGTAAGTGGACCGAGTCCGGTTGTTTGTTCCGGATCAGAGTCAGTTTGCACATTCACAACTCCCCTAAACAAAGTGGACTTCCCGAGCAAACGGACTCTGATTCGAATCAAAAAAGCTTTGTGAATGCGCCCTCAGTCTCCAGCAGAGGGAACCCAGACTGACTTGCCATGTATCTCATACATGGCGTTAGTACCAGGCTACCGTCGAGTAAACTCCTAGAAATAAGGTCCAGGTTGGCGAAAAGGTTATCCTTTAACATTGGACTGACTTTTACTGGCTGGAGAGAGCTCATAGACAAGACATGGTGCAAAATGGATGCAGAACTGGCCTTTGTTACGGGGCCTCAGTGAGGTAGACCTGGCAAAGTTCAGAAGTGAGGCTGTAAAACTTAATCCTAAATAAGAAACAACAATATGAACAACCTTTTCTGATAACCTCAACATGAAGGGAAAAAAAAAGGGGGAGGGGAAGGTCAAATTTGGAACACGAAATCATTGAGAGCTTTCATTAAGATTGAGATTTAAATGCTCTGGTCTCCAGAGTTAGCAGATCTGATTATTTTGTGCAAGTTTGTTTTTGGCTTGTTTGTATGTAGATCAAGTTTCTTATTTCTGTCACAAACTCTTGCAAAACTGATTCCAGCAGAGTTCAGCACAAACAAGGAAGGCTGCTGTGAAAAAAGGATGCATATTTAGAGTACCAAGTTTTCAAAAGTTCTGTATCTTGTGGATCAACGAAGGACTTCAGACAAGTACATGGGGGACAAGTAGATGGACAAAATGTGCACATGTGTTATTAATCGGGCTATGCTTCACAAGATAAGCAGCAATATTAGTTGAATATTATTTATGCAGCTCATCAGCAGTATGATTGGAATATTTCCCTGTTCAGATTAATATAGATCAATATTCGGACCGTCGCTGAGCATGTCTTCAGAGCTACAATCCCCTGACTGGATAGGCCATAAAAGAAGAGTACATGCCAAAAATATCACAAATTTCACACAACTAAACACTTTTTCAATGACATATCGTTCAAAATCCTCCAAACGACAATTAAAAATCTCAGATATTATAAAATTTTTTACAAGCTGAAGTCACCCAAAATCTCTTTTTAAGCCCATTTCTGTTTTTGGTATGAAACTAAAAGCAAATTTAAGTAACCCTGCATGAGATGCTACAGAAATGTGTCATTCTTGATGGTGCCTTTTACCTCCAGATATTTCACAGTCACATGAGTGCTGTTTTATCACTGTGTGGTAGATTTATTATAGAACTTCCCAATGGAATCATTTTCCAATAAGGAAAACTTCTTAGTGGGAAAGAAGTAGGAGTGGTATTAAGAGAT
Source organism: Atherinomorus stipes (assembly GCA_023101725.1). Lineage (NCBI taxonomy): Eukaryota > Metazoa > Chordata > Actinopteri > Atheriniformes > Atherinidae > Atherinomorus > Atherinomorus stipes. Next base: position 75,494 of record JALJCO010005685.1, read on the forward strand.
TGGGGCTGTCATTTGTCACCTTGCTTATTTGTTGCATGATATTAAGATAAAAGGTCATGACTGTTTATTTTTGAGGCTTGGGGTCTCTTGACGTTCTGTTCTCCATGGAACAGGAAATACCTGCTGCTATGAAACACTGATCCTCTGTAAGCCGTCACAAATTAAAACTACCCCACATGCGTTGATTATTACTGCCACATATTGGGCGTCTTTGACTCTTTAATGACACATACATCCACCACATGAGTCGAGTGCCATCAAAAAGGGGAAAAAAGTGCATCTGATAGAAATACCTCCACAGAGCCCACCAGTGCACCGCTGCAAAAATAGCACTCAGCATCAAACCTGGCAGTTATTTGGGTTTATGACAGACAACATGCACACTCCCTTCAGATTACATTATTTGTTTCATTCTCAGAACCCAAGTTTCCAATGACAAAATGTGAATTTGTCCAACATTTGTGGGCTGTATGTGAGCCTTCTGCATAGTAATTAACTCTAGGAGGTATTACTCTCACTATAATTAACATTTCTAGAAGATTAATACTTTATGGTCTAAGAAATGGAGTGTGGGTGGGAAAGGTGAATAGTACAAGGCAGACAAAAGATTTGTTTAAAAAAAAAAAAGAACATGACCTGAAAACATATGATTTACAGAATCCTGAACTTCTATTGTAACATATAAAACTGACTTCTAATGTACCTCACACCTGTTAGAAACCTTTGCAGCTTCTTCTCTTATCTTCCCCTTGACTGCATTATGGAAACAATAATTAGAAAATATTTACACATTTCTATTGTGTCAAAGTTGATGTAGAGTCAGAATGAAAATGATGACATCACCTATAAGAAAGGTACAGTAATAAGGCTACGTAGAGATTTTGTGCAAGTAGGCTAAAAGTGGATTTATACTCATGTGGTGTCTGTGTCAGGCCTGCATGCAAATGAAATGTGCTTTTATACCCAAGTGTAGAGTTACAGTGCTGTCTTGCAGTTTCTTTTCTGGATCCGTGGGTATAGTAGGCTGGTAAACTCCACAGGACGGAATTTTTTTTAATACATACATCCAGAAATACATAATCACGAACTAGCCAATCACAAAGCGTTTCAGGGTAAACTTTTGTATTTCTGTTTGAAAGCAAGTGGAATAATTATTTATTGTGTGTTTTGAAAAACTTACTGTTTATCACTTGTATAGTTTGTTAATGATTTATGCACATACTTTGTATTTTCTTGGAGATGAGCATTTTGACAGACAAAGTCTGTAAAAATGGTCTCTGAGGGAGCCAAGAATACATCAAAGATGAAGCCATGACCCTACAGCCAAGGCCCTGGCCCTGTTATCTTCTATCGTTACTGAGGTTTCTTGCATTTTAGATTTTTTTTTGCAATTAATCGTTCCCTTTTTTTTAAACAGCCCCCAAGCATAGTGTAGTTCTGTCCATAAAAACACAGTAAATAAACCAGACACCAGGGGATGATGACTCCTAACGCCATGTGTGCTTCCACTTCCCCCTGATAATACCTTACAATTGCAATAAATAAGATCCAGAATTCTTTTATAAGTACAAATAGGCATCGCAGAGGACAACCACTGGTCTTTTATCCCATTATAGCCATTTCTATATGTTATAAACAAGAAGTCAGCTGAGTGATAATGGTGATGCACTGTAACACACACACACACACACACACACAAAATAACAATAAAAGCCAACATGCTACAGATGTGTCTAATGGCCAACTGAGTTTATTGTTAAGTCCCTAAAAGTTCATTAAGAGCTCATACTATTTCATCAAAATTCCCACAGAATGTGAAGCAAAGCAGGCCCTGAACAGGACTCGTTACTACTCTTAGAAATGGTTAGAAATGGTGATGGCAGCAGCCTTCCAGTCTATTATTCTGCAACAGGGGCTGGGAGACTGGCCAGCAAAGAGAAAAAGATGGATTAAAATAATATAGATGTAATTAACCTGTTTGAAACGCTTCTTTAAGATTACCCGGATCTCAGGTCAAGGGATTATTAGCATGTCAGTGATTCCCAAGTACACTGCTTAGAAAACACAAGCGTGGAATCAAGAAATTGTAAGAAAGTCCTGAAGTGACCCAGTCATAGTCTGTGCCTGAACCCAGCAGACCAACTCTGCACAGACTTGAAAATAGCCGACATCAGCATCTTTGCTAAGAATATGGGAAACCTTTAAAGAAAGGAGGACAGTAATCTGAATAGATTTACTCTGAAAAACTGTTTTAGCTCAGCCATTGTTTGAAATAACTGAAAAGATCCTGGGTCATATTTAGTGTGAAACTGCAATGTGAAAATTCACAGATGAGGCTGATATTTAGCTGAAATGCTGTATTTAACTGAGCAGGATGAGAAAAGGACGGCTGACGTTGTAGCATCAGATCACACTGTCTGGAGCAGGAAGCAAATTAGTCATGCTAAACTAACCTCTCTTCAACAAACCAATTAATTATTTATGGGCTTCACTGGAGCAGAGAAAGTGAATTTATTGTTATCATTAGAAGACCATTCTGTTTGGGTCTGTGTGAACAGGAGTCAGGCTACAGTTACAGGCTCTGCAGATCTGAGAGAAACTCACACAGCTGTGGCAGAAAAGAGTTTCAGCACCTTCCGAGACATGAAGTCCACATGGAGGAAATACTGAAAAACCTTTGAGAAGTTCCATGAAAACAAAATGCAAAGAAGTTTTAGCTGTTTAAAGGATGCATCATGATCTAAATCAGTTACTTCATCACATTGTTAAGTTACACAGTAGTCAGTTTGATCTCTCACTAACAAAAATAAATACTTAGAAATAAGGATAGACCGATACATCAGCTGGCCGATATTTCAGGCTGATAGTTGCATTTTTTGTTGGTATCGCATTGGCCGATTCATCGGGTGTGTTGGCCAATACCCCCTGAGTATAACTTTCAGACTTTTTACCTCCACCAAAGAGGTAATGTTTTTCGGTAGTGTTGGTTTGTCCATCCGTCCATCTGTCAGCAACTTTACGAAAAAAGTTCTGGACAGATTGACCTGAAATTTTCACCAGCTGTGTGTCTCAGCCCAAAGACGAAACCATTAAATGCTGGTGGGGATCCGGATCACCTTCTGGATCCAGGAATTTTTGGAAGGATTCTTTATCATTGTGAGATCAGCCATGTTGGAAAGGCTGTTGATGAGGCGTGAGTGCCCCCTTGTGCCAGAAGTGTGCAGCTGCACTACTGAGCACATGATGTCAGGAAACAGAAATGAAACTTCCAAACAGCAGTAAGCACGAGGAGAGAAGACTGTTGGATTGCAGCCATTTTAGTCAATGGTTTGCTGTCCATCGAGCGCGCCGCAGCACGTTTGGCTCGTCGTTGCTTCGTCATGTTGCAACGCTGCGCTAAATATATGCACCAGCTCTATTTTTGATGAAGCACTGACCCAGACTGTGTAAATTTCAGCAGTTCAGATCGGACCAGACAAGAAGTCAGACACGAGATTTAGTATAAAACATCCGGTAACTTCCCAAAGAAAAGCTATCATGCAGTTTTGCAATTGCTAAACTGTCTGCAAACGAAATCATCTGGACACAAGGTTTTGGAGAAATAAAAGACAGTGAAACACAAACATGTGGACAAAAATAACCATTTGGATGAAAAACCACAGGTGATCTTGCAATCCCTCCTGATTCCATGATCTTGTGGACCAACAGAGTGTGCTTGCAGGCGCTCAGTGCTCGTGCCACGGTGGTAGTCCCAAAATCATGATATGTACGCAGCACGCACGGACCCAGTATAAAGCTGGGTTAAGTGTTACAGTGTAAGAAGGAATTGCAACATCATAAACACAGAAAAGGTTTCTACTAGTGTTCTAGTCAAGACCACACCACCAGGACCAAGACATTACCTAGTCTTGTACAATGTCTGGGTCTTGGTGGTGTGGTCTTGACTACAATAGTTTTGTACAATAGTCTCTCTCTCCAAACGGTCTGTGCACCGTCGTCCCGTGCACCGTCGTCCCCCCCCCTCTCCCCTCCCTGTCTGATTCAGCTGCATGTATGGAGCTAGTAGTAACTTCTGTGCTGTCAGGTCTGGGTTTTCAAACAAATGGATTTAAAAGCAAACTTCTGCAGCAACACTGAGGGAGGGGGCCACAACCTTGTCATTACCTGTAAGTTTATTTATTTTCTAAATGCTGTCTTGTCTGATAAACGTAGCTCACACTGTCTGAAGTGCCCATGTTGCTAGCAGTTAGCCTTTAGCAAACTCCGACCGCAGCTTGACCTAGATTCTCCACATAAGGTCATAGCCAAATAAGGTGTAGCCTAGGGCTGCACGATTCTGGTAAAAATGTGAATCGTGATTTTTTTGTGCTTAAAATTAAGATCACGATTCTCTGAAACGGTTTTTTTTCCCCAAAATAATTTATTGCACAAATAAACTTTAACAAAACAAACAAAACAACCTATTCAAAATAAAGCATGTGTTTGCACAAGAGCTTTGTTGGAGCATTTCTTTGGCAGATGCATAGTTGTAGTTCTTTAACATTGGTTAGGGGGTGGGGAGGCAACAGCAGTGTTGCATTTGAGGGCGCTTGAAAAAATCTGGGAAGAATGGAAACTTATTTGTGATCAGCTCATGATTAAAAATGTTTCAGAATTGTTGTGGGTAGAATTGAGATTGCATGCATGTGTGAATTGAGATCACGATCTTTTAACGATTAATTGTGCAGCCCTTGTGTAGCCAATTAAAATGAAGTCAACGTGGTCTCCGGGTAAAGCTCCATATCATCACCGGACCCAGCTGTATTACTGAAGAAGTGAGGTCTGGTGTTTCAAAACAATACTCCACTGTAAAAAATGCCATTTTTCTTCTTTGGAGTATGCAGTAATGCCAACAACATAAACTAGTTTTTACTGCTATGTCATCACTCCTTTAAAGGTTTTATATTAAGATATTAAATACTATTAGAAATAGAATTGTTAAAAAATACCCATTTTTTTTGCATATAAACAACATCAAGCCAATCTCCAGTCTTCCATATTTTTGTGAGATAATTGAAAAGCTGAAAGACTTTTTAATGCAAAATAACTGCTATGATGTCTTCCAGTCAGGTTTTAGACAGCACTGCAGCCCTGAAACTGCTCTAGCCAAAGTGATTTATGATATATGTTTGAATACAGATGGCGGATAAAAGTCAGTGTTGGTTTTACTGGGTCTCAGTGCTGCATTTGCTAGAGCTGACCACATATTGCTGAAATGACTAGAGAACTGGGTGGGTAGCTATAGGTAATTGTAAAAATGAGCAGACAAAAATTACATGTGGAGTTCCCCAGGGCTCCGTCCTGGGGCCTCTTCTGTTTAAAATCTACCAGTAGATGCTCCCACTGGCCCAAGTTATAAAAAACAATTTGTTACCATGACAGCAGATGACACACAAATATAGACTGCAATGTCACCAAGAGACTCAGGCCCTGTTCAGGCTCTTGGTAAATGCATTGAGGAGACTGACTGGATGTGTAGTGTCTTAATCAATTAGACAGCTGCAGATCATTCAGAACTCTGCTGCTTCTCGCAAAAACCAAAGAAGTGAACCACATCAGTCAAGTTCTGCGGTCTTAACACTGGCTGTTCACCAGAGGATAGATTTTAAAGTTCTGTTGCAGGTCTATAAAGCTAAAAAACGTCTAGGACTAAAATTCATCGATGACCTCCTGACCCAGTATGAACCCACCACACCCCTCAGGTCATCTGGATCCGGTCTTTTATCAGTTCCCAGAGTCAGAACCAGACATGGAGAATGCTCCACAAGTCTGGAAAAAACTCCCAGAAAGCTTCGGAACAGCTGAAACGATCAATCTGTTTAAATTCAGGTTAGAGACCCACCTGTTCTCAGCTTCATTTAAATAATAATGATAATAATAATAAAGAAGAAGATGCATTTTATTTAGAGTTTTTTTCAATAAACTCAAAGCTGCTTCACAGGATAGAAGATAAAAGAACAGTTTAGAAAGAATAAATAGAATTCTTCTTTGAAAGTTCATATCTGCACTTTCTTTTAAACTTGAATTTTTATCAAGTGTTGTTTCCTTTTCTTTGTTTCTAATTCTGAACCGTGCTTCTTATTTTCTGCTGTAAGATGACATTTTAATGTCAGTGTAAGCGACATCACCCTGCCGTTGAAATGTGCCAGACAAATAAATTTGCCTTGCATATGTTATGAGAAACAGTTGTGGAAAAGTGTAACTTGCTGCATCAAACTGTCTAAATTGTCATTGCTCCGTTGGTGCCTCTTTAATCAATGACAATACATGCAAAATGAAATATGAATTTTCAGGTGGTGTGCTTCTGCTCTGGCAGCGTTATAAGGACACAGAAAACCCACCATGTTCTTATTAGACCTCAGTCAGACTTTTTGATGTGTCTTCTCAACGCCGTTGGGCAGCCTAATCAACTAAATAACTGTGATTTGCAAATGTTTACTCCTCCACAGGAGCAAAGCACCATAACACCAGGGACATGGAGTGCGGATCTCATTGTTTCTGATTAGGAAATCATTATTTTCTACCTGTCTGCTTCTCTGCCCAGCACATGGGCTGATTAGCAAGCTGGAGAAGGACAGGTAATGACGATAACACTAAACTCGATAGCTCTTTTATAGGCAGCGGTGCTTTATGATGCTTGCACTAATTGCTGGTGTGATTAGTGAGGTGTCGGTGCCATCTTTGCTTGCTCAGGCTGTCTTGTGAGCCCAACTCTTGCAGACCGGAGCTTGGGGGAAGAGTGGGTGTGCGGTAGATTGTTGCAGAGGGAAGACACAGGGGCATAATCGACTTCCCACTTTTTCTGCCCCTGTCAGCCCTTTCCTCTGCACTGCAATAAAGGCAAATTAACTTAGAGGCAATCAAAGGATTTTTTCTTGATCTCTTGGTGATAAAGTAATCTATTTCTAACTGTCAAGAAGAAGGAGAAAGCACAAATAAAAAAAGGGTATACTGATGACATTAGTTGATTTGATAATCTAAAGTTCCTGTGAAGAAAAACAAAACATCGGATTATGTTCTGCCTTCAAGTGCCTTCTCTGGTAGAACTGCATCTTTCACGAGAAGTGAATGTGCTTAAACTTAAATGCAGTTTCTTTCATCTGTAGATCCACAACAATACAACAAGGTAAAACATTCATCTGCTACAAGCTTGATGGGGGTTTGCTATTCAGTCTGACCTCCGTGCTTGGTTCTCAGTCTTTGCTTGGTCGTTGTTACTGCTGAATAAAGTCAGTGCTGAAAATGAGATGACAGCACTCAGTGAAATTTGTGTGCAGATACATTTTCCTGCTAGAGAGCTTGCATAAGTGAATTTGCATAGATTTAGAGTTGCGTTTGCATACTTAGCTGTGTGACCTTTTGCTTGGCTCCCTTTGCATTCTTCTTTTTTATTTAGTCTCACTGGGTGTCTATAGATATCTCTGTAAGACTGCAGTCTTGCAATATGTACATTTTTTTCCATATGTTGTACTGTTTAATATATTTAAATGATAAACCTTCACAGTTTAACTTGTCCAATCGGCTTTCTGAGGTGAAATGAACAGAACTGTCTGTAAAATCAAATGAATATAAAAATTGACTTGATATGACAAATTAAACCCGGAAAAGCACGGAAAATTTTATGCTTGTGCTACTTGATTTTAAGCTTGTTTGGAACTATGCAAGATACCACAATATAATTCAGATTCAGCTAACATATAATAAGTCTGGCAATCTTTTAAAGTTATGTTCCTGACCACTGAGTGAATCTAAGTTGAACATTTATTTTCCTTTTTTTACTTTCCCACCTTTTCATTTTCTATGTAGATTCTTTTATTTGGCTGCTAAAGTCAAAGTTCTCCTCTCCAGCTTGTCACTTATTTTTCCTGTTCAGTAGAGGCAGTTAACTCTGTCCTGTTTGCTGCTGGACTGTCGGAGCTCAGGCACGATTCTTTGTGAAGAAGCTGTTTAATTTGAAGCAAAAATCTGTGACTGAACCACAACAGCAAAGCAGAAAGTTATGAAACCTGGCAAAGTATCATGTTGTTGCAGATCACAGTGTTGATAAGAGTCTAAGGGCCTATTTATGCTCCTTCATGTTTGTGAAAGTAGGTCCATTTCAGACCTTTGTAATACATTGCCACCCTCACGCTTTTTTTTTTCTTTTCTTTTTTTTTATGTTGCCATGGTTGCTTAGTCAATCCATCCACTAGTGGGAAGTATTGAGTTTGGTGTTCACTTAGGCCAGGGATGTCCAAAGTCGGTCCTTCAGGGCTGCTATCCTGCAGGCGAATTTGCAAATTAGAGGAAGGTAGAGGAATGTCCCGCCTCTGATTGGTTAGACGGCCTCTCCCCAATTGGCTAGTTCATTTGGCCTTAAAGTGTCATCTCACGTTGACAAACTTAAACACTTCCCCTGTCCTTTTTCCCTAAACCTAAGGCTCGAATGAGCCAATCAGAGAGAAAAAAGGCGCTACCTTCCCCTACCTTCCTCTAATTCGCAAATTCGCGTCCTGCAGGTTTTCTTTCCCTTTCTGCTTCAACACACCTGACACAATTAAAAGAATCTAACAGCCTATGAAGTTCTGCACAATGACTCATTAATTTGAGTCAGGTCTGCCAGAGCAGGGAGGGATGGGAAACCATTAGGATTGTGGCCCTCCAGGACCGAAGCTGGACACCCCTGACTTAGGCATTCTGAAATCAGTTTCAGACCAAAGTCTGCAGAAATAATGGACGTAGTATCCCAGGGATCACCAAATCTGGACCTCTTGGGCCAGTGTCCAAAGGACATTTCCCTGCTTCGGCACACCTGACTCAAATTAAATGGATCCAACAGCCAATCAACTTTTACACAATGACTCATTAAGTGACTCATTGAGTCAGGTGTGCTGGCACAAGAACACAGTGAAAACCATCTGGAGACTGGCCCAAGAGGTCCGGACTTGGTGATCCCTGTAGTATCCGGTTACATCTGAACAGCTCAAAGGGAAGCCTGTTGGGCATTTCCTACAGTCGCCATCTTACCGCGTCATGTGTCGTCACTGCCAGAAAACAGTAAAATGGGCAATGAGAGGGCCGTTGCGAGCCTTGGGGAAAATGACTGACACCCAAGTTAAAAGCTAACCGAGCTAACGCTGTGTTTAGACCAAATGCGATTTGGGCATCAATGGCGTCAGGTTTACATGCAAAGTCAATGGCTGATGCATGTCCAGGAGGCGTTGAAAAGTCTGCGGCGCTTTTCGGGGTCGGGTGCAGCGCATGTTGAATGTTTTGGCGTTCGACACCAGAGTTGGGAAATCTAAACTTTTGCAATATGATGCGGGGCGTTAACCAATCAGGGAGACTCAGTATGTCTCAGTGTCATGATGCAGACACACGTTTTCTAACAGGACGGAAATACCAAAGAGATCCCGGTGAATCTCTTCACTCTACGGAGACAGTGGAGGATAAACTGTGATCCGGTCCCCGGTTTCCAAACAGCGGGTTGACGACCTGCTGTCCCAATAGGATGTAATGGGCTTATGATGCTGTCCCGATGCAGGACTGCAGGTCGTTAACCTGCGCCAGGTCAAATGAAAGCTGCAGCCATCAGAGGCACGCTGCTCCTGGACTAAATGCTGAAACCCACCAAAGGCAGAACACCTCTGAACACGCTGATGAATCCACACACAGCACAGAGATGCTCGACAACATCCTTCTCTGGCCTTGTGCCGCAAATAAAGCCAAGCAGCTGCTCAGTTTCATCCGTCATTGTACAAAGACACAGGCAAAAGTAAACAACCGGATCCACCACCACACTTTAGACACCAGACTCGACACAAAAACCTTCTTGATGGGGGTTACGCCCATCAAGAGAGTTTTTGTCTTTGAATGTCAGTGTCTGATTTTATGTGAACCAGCATCAAACTTTGGACATCAGGCATGTTTTTGATGCCCAGATCATGTTTGGTCTGAATGCACCGTAAGTAACAAACGAAGATAGGCGGTCTAAACGTAAGACATGCTCAGATTTGCTGTTAACCAGCTTAAAACTGCTGTTTTGCAACCCTGCTACAGGCTGAGGCCTTCCTAAGAAATAGGAAGGCCTCAGCATAAAGGCCTTGCTTCAGCAAATATTCTGTGATCCTGCTTTTGCTTACACAGGTGTAGAAATTGGATGGATGGATTGATTCCGGTGAACAACATCATGTGAAACTGGTTGGCTGTCCTTGGTGTAGCCTGCCTTTTTGCCTCATAGCTCCGGAAATACACTCCTAGTGATAATTCCTTTCTAGCCAGCTCTGGTTAAAACCAGACAACAGAATATCTGCACGATAATCACATATATTACCACGTTTTGTGTTAGCAAAATAATTTTTCTATCCTTAAAGGATAAGTTTCTTTTTTTCAACCTGGACCTTATTTCCAGGAGTGTATATATACGTGCATTTACTCACTGGTAAAGTTTCTGCATCACTTTGAGTCCTTCGGAAGATATTACGCTGAGTCGCCCTTCGGTGTTCCTCCAGTAAAATGGGAGATACGAGGCAGCCACTATATAAGACATTATCTGCAGCACAACTCCTTGATTTTAGCCAATACTTCAAGTAGAATGAACGAATGATATTGTCCTATGAGTCCACATTTAGCTTTCCGTTAGTTATCAGGGTTTCTACACACTTTTTCGGGGCCACGCGTTCACGATGTGTGCTTCCGTAGTACAGCTGAGAAGAGCATCTCGCTACCCAGACAACAACAATAATACAATTTGCGAAACTCTGAACTCACAGGACAATAGTACTCGTTCGTTCCTTCATTCTACTTAAAGCATTGATGAAATGAAGGAGTTTTGCTGCTGATAATGTCCTATATACAGTAATGGCTGCCCCGTCTCCGCCATGATACTGGATGTTCACTGAAGGGCAACTCAGTGTCATATCTTCCGAAGGACTCAAAGTGATGCAGAAACTTTACCGGTGAGTAAATGCACGTATATACTCCTAGAAATAAGGTCCAGGTTGAAAAAAAAGAAACTTATCCTTGAATATTTAAGGGTGGAAAATGACATTTTTTGTGGTGAAACTCATTGGGGCTGATATTGAGCTTCCTCCATGTTTATGTCCTCAAAGTGTTTTCTGGCAGGGTTGGGTTGAACTGTGAAACAGGTTTTCCCTCCATCTCTGTCTCCCTCTGTCTCTTTGATGTGTCAGTTGAGTCGGGCAGGCAGCCATGTCCATCAGCTCCATCCATCAAGCTGTGAGCCGGGTGGCAGAGGGAGGATGACGGGCAGCAGGGAAGGGGCAGATGTTTTGCAGGAACTGATATGTGTTCACTTCCATGAGGGATGTCATTACGTGGCGGACAGAGAAACATGTAGCTGATTAGCGCCTTATTAAGTCAAGGACACAGGCTCACAATAACACACACTGCTGCCATTTTGGCTTGTGGTGCTGATGGCTTGCCAGTTGCTGACAACATGAGTGTCTCAGACAGATAGCCTCTCTTTCTAATTAACGGCCTCTCTGTTCCTCAACTCTAAGCTCCTTTTGATACACCATAAAACCCTGGAATCAAAGCTGCTTTTGCCATTTCAAGCATAGTCTTCTTGAGTATGCCTAAAGGGGGAACTCAAAGGTACATAAGGTTTGTGGATTTATCTCCCACAGAGCCCATGCTGTGTTGTGGCAAGTAAATAAAGCAGCATCTACCTGAGGGCATGTTAAGAATTGTAGGACTTGTGGAAAATGGCGTGCTCGTTGGGCAGAGGGCTTTAGCTCTGATCCAGGACAATGACTGAATTGGTAATGTTGAGAATCCCATCGGTACACTGTTTTCTCCTTTAACCGTACCTCTCCTGTTTCCTCTGAATAAGCCTTTCTGTATGTACTTTCTCTTTGGCCTTGTCTGGCATTCTTTATTTCCTATGTTGTTTCATTCTGTGTCCAATTATTATCACTTTTATGTTTAATACAGTTCAGCTTGCCACGTCATAAGCTGCAGCTTTGCGTCTGCTTTTAATGTGTTTAGAGTGGCTGAGGCAATAAATGGGCTCAGGGTTATGAGAGCAGTGAAAAATACAGGCAGTGGTAGACCAGTTAATGGACCTCTGGATTGTTCCAGTCAAATGTAATCATTCTACCAACAACACACCCTTTGTGTTAAGGAGCGATGCCATTCCCTTTGACAGGGAAAGTTTGTTTGTGCATGAGAAAATGAGTGCAAGGATAATCTGAGATACTCAGTTGATCACAAAGAGTTTTATGGATTATTGGACACAGTACTTTATTTGTTTTTGTGACCACTGCTCTCTGCCATCCCCCAGTGAAATGCAACATTAAGTGCATGGATGTAAGCAGTGAGATGATAAATGAATTTTAAACTCTGAGGTGGATTGAAGCAAAAAGTTTATATCAATATTGCATCATCAGTAGGGCTGTGTAATTAATCGAATTTTGATCGTAATGTCAATTTTCCTGTCAAATGATCTCCAAACTCATAAAATCGTGTTGAGGTGATTTATTTGGCCCTTTTCCTCTACGCAATTTCTGAAAGGGATGCACATGCGTAATCTATTCCCTTCCACGCGGCGCTGCTGCAGCCTACGCTCATGCAGCTGAGGAGTGAGGGTGTGCTGTGTTTGGTGTTCAAGAAAAATGAGGAATGGCAGAGGGTCATTTGGCTGACAAAAAGGGTGGAAAAAGTTCTCTTGTATGGGAGCACTTTAGATTGGAGGAGTCCAAAGAGGAGCAGCGGCACATAATGTGCAAGATAGCACCCGCGCCTCTTGGCAACACAGCAAATAATCGTTTGAATAATTGTGATCTTAATATTGACCAAAATATTTGTGATAATGATTTTTTTCCATAATCGAGCAGCCCTAATAACCAGTATTTCTTAAGGGCTATTTTTAATAAATTATATTCATTTTGAGCTCTGTAAAGAGTGACGGTCATGTCAGTATGAACCACACATTTTCACCTTTTTACCTTATAGGTGGAGATCTGACTATCTTTTTAATGAGTGCAGCAAAATCTTGTCATGATTTGGGGGATTTTGTATGAACGTCTCCATAAAAACACTGTCACCTGAGACCCCTCACTACACAGCTTAACCTGTACTAAAAAGAGACTTAAAGTGGCCTGTTGTGCTCATTTCTGACCAATTTATTTCAATATGTGAGTCCACAAGGGCAGGAATTAATCTAGAAATTTTCACAAATCCTTCACCTTTTTTCTATTACTCCCCCGTAGGCCCATACATCAGCCTCTGCCACAAACAGAATGAGTGACAGAAATAGACTGTTTAAAGGGATATTGTGTAAGTTCTCCTGTTATCTATTCACAAAAATTGATTATTTTGTTCAAAAGTGTTTTTCCATTAATCAGTAATCACTCCCATCAACAAACTGAAGTGCTCCTGTAAGCTCTGAATTTGCTGTTAGTATCATTCATATATACATTGAACGGGTCAGCTCGGTGGTGGCTGCCATGTCGTGTCGCCATGTTTTTACGTTCAGTAGAAGCGTGACAGGAAACCACAGAAACTCACCGGAGACACCAGAGTTATCGGCTCAGGTTGAGGTGATGCTTTTGAAAAGTCACCGCGGTGCAGTGAGGAGGAACCAGCGTTACACTGATGCTGGTTCACGTGCAGTCGGGCAGACGGCCGTCGGTAACAAACCAGATGTCATTTTAATCACAGAAACTGAGAGAAAGACGGTAAAACATGGGTCAGGAAAAATAATATGACATCGCCATGACAACATATCAGATGTGGACTGAAGTCACTGTAACTGACAGACCACGTCTTCACATAGAGGCTGTTTATGCTTTTACATGCAGCGGCTGTCGTCCGTCTGCCCAGTTTCACCTGAATGCAGCATGAAAAGTACGAGCGAGTTGCTTGTGATATACAACTGTTACACAATGTCCCTTTAACAATCCAGGAGAAAAGTTGGCATTTCTGTGTTTTGATGTCGTGGAAAAATTTCATGAGGGTCCATCTGGTGTAGGGTTCACCTAAATTCACTCCAGTTTTTGCTCTTCCGAGGTCACTCCTCTTCTGAGAGCGATAACAATATCTCTCTCTCTGCTTGACTTGCTGACTCCACCATTTTTCACAGTGACAGCCTAACTGTGCTGATCATACTATCACCACACAGAGATCGTATCTGGCAACCCACAATGGTGGCCTGTATTGGCTTGTAGATGTAAACAATGCCATTGTTGGACCCGTTAAAATTTATTTTATATTTATTTTTAGACTAAATATAATTCTTTAAGGAAATTATGTACTTACTTTGTACCAAACGACTCATGGAGGTGGTATTCTTTTTTCTTTTAAAATAGCTTTTATTAAAAATGTTCTATATCCAACATTTAATTGCAGAACACTGTCAAGAGCTCGCACATCAGCTGTTGTTCCCAGATGTTTTAGCCCCATTCTTTGGTTTGTAGTGTCCCCACTGTACATGTTGTTTCACGTAGCTAATGTTACATTTGTAGCATCCCTCTGTGTAGCTGCAATCATCACATGCGGTGTGTTAGCTGTTAGCAATAAGGTAAAGTGCTGTGGGTGACTGGTAGTTTACCGTTGCTCACACAGTATCAACAAAAAAGAAAACTTGTTCCGTTTTACTTATAGCTTGTGGCTCAGGATCAGAACAGCGGTCCTTGATTGTAGAGCAAACTTTCCTTTCAGCTAAAGCCTGGTCCAAATCCCCCCTCGTACTGGTCCTTATTCATCCAACAGTTTTGGGTGATGTTCCGTCACCGTGCTTGTGCAACTCTGTGGCTGACTCCAAAAACAAAGTTCATCTACTGCTGTCTAGAAGAAGTTTCCTTGGGTAATTTGAAAAGATGCATTTTTCATGTGACATATTTTTGCAAAATTGACATGGAAAACATGGCAATGTCCACCACACTTTTAACCTTCTTGCTTAACAGAGCAGTGAAGTGTACCCTTCTTCTTGTGAACGTTTACCCACCAACCATGACGTCACTAAAACTGAAGTAGAAATAATTCTGTAAAACAAACATGTTTTAACCATCATGGAAACTGAATATAGACACACTGGAAAACCTAAACATGCATTTATGTGATTTTTTTTAAAAAAGCCCCTGGTCACTTGTCTGATTAATGTTTAACACTATAACACTGTAAAAAAATACTCAAAATATGATAATAGAGCCTCTTTAATGACTTATAATTTGTAGAAGCTGGAAATCTCAAAATGCTGATAAAAATGCCAGCAGAGGTTGAAAAGAGGAAATTGGCAGTGAGGGGATGTGACCATCAGCTCGAGCTTCCCAACTGGCCAACTCGCTGCACAATGTACTGATTGTTATTGTCAGTTGAATTATCTAAATGCAGGGCTTTCCTCTGCAGCCTGTCTTTGAAGCATGGATCTGTAAACTCTGGTTTAGCTTTGCTGTTCTGAACAGCAAGGCACTGGATGAGATTCAACAATAGTGCGAGTCAAAAGTCGACTTGTGGTGTGTTTTCAGGGCTTTTTCAGTCGAATGCACAAACACATTTCTCTGCAAAGCGTCCAAAGTCTGGTACAGAGGAGTGGATTACAGTGGAAATCCTTTTGGAGTGACAAACTTGGCAGCCATGCTAGAATTGGAGGGATCATTGACAGACAGCCCAGCTGATCTTGTTTTGAATTTAAGGCTCACAGAGATGTTGCTCACTGATTTTCATCAGGATGTCAGCTGAAGGCCAAGTGACACTGCCTAATTAAACAAGAGGAAAAAAAAATCCACTTGCCTCAACCTGTCTGTGCAGGTGATGAAATTGCAGGAAAAAGGCCAATTAAATATTTCATCAATAAAATAAATAATTTCAGACATGTTAGTATTATTAAAATAAATAGTAAATGCTCCTAGACAAGCAAAGGAGCTTTTCTAACAACCTGCTATTTAATGTGACGCAACTTTTTTGTTCCCCCTCAATCATTTTATGAATTCACTGCCTAAGATTTACTTTGTTTTTTAATGTAGGTAGAACTTAAAGTGTGTGTGTGTGTGTGTGTGTGTGTGTGTGTGTGTGTGTGTTTGTGTGTGTGGGGTGTGTTAGGTGAACACAAATGTGCAATAAAACGTGCTATTTGAACAGGTTGTGTGAAATATTCTATGGGAAACATATGGATATCATTAATAGTTATTCCTCTACATTACTAGTCTTAGGGACAGGATCCTGTCGCCTCTGTTTGAAAAACAGGAAATTCAATCAAATGAAGCTTATTTTGATTTAAATTTATACTTAATGCAATATGAGATCTTAGAGGATGGAAAATGTAGGAAATCCTGGAGGATTCGTATTTGCTACTTGCTACTTTACTCGAAACAACGTCATTTAGTATACTTTTAGAGCCTAAACAGTAGTACATCTTACTTTTACGAAGTACGCATATGCGCATTCACGAAACCACGGAAGCCTCGGCGTTCAGACCCAACTATGCTGATAATGCAAGCGTAGAACAAGAAATTCGCTGTTTACATTGTGCTAAGAGCGCCAGAGCTGCAGACAAACCGGGACAAACACAAGAGGGTCCAAGAGGGGTTGGATATTGATTTAAAACAAAGAAAGAAAGAAAAAGAGAACGCGCGATCTCGTCTGCCATGGCTTCAGTAGTTTCATGAACGTGCATCGGCGTGCTTGTTAGAGATGCGATGTAGTACTGATTAGGCTCTAAAAATATACTTAATGACGTTGTTTTTCGAGTAAATTTATGGACGCTACCCACTCAGGACACTTGGATTACATTGGACGAGCAGTATGGAGGAATATTGACACGTTTTTGTGGACTTTTATGGACCTTTTTGGCTTGGACCCCAGCAAACTCCATTATATGAAAGTTGGGGGAAAAAGAGAAACCTTCCTGATCGTCGGCTGCATTTGAGATATTAAAAAAGTGCTTCAGAGTCTTGTTCACCATGAGAGTAAGTGGAAAATACAATTACATCATTCTGTGGGTGAACTATTCCTTCAACCACTTCAAAATCAGACACTAATATCAGTGTTTTTAAACGCTACCAGGGACAAAGATGTTGTTAGGCCTGCTTTAGAGGAACTGGAGCCCTGAAACATTCTTAACCCCTAAAATATCGTAGATTTAATTGATTTCATTATTGGCTTTGTAACAAAGCCCACATGTACTTTTAATAGTTTTATCCTTGTTGGGCTGATGATGATTGCATTATTTCCCAGCTGTCTTGAACGTAGCACAGTTGTGAGCTGCGTCTGGTGGGGAAAACACCCCCCAAGAAAAGAGGGAAGAAAAAATCACACAAAAGGGGAGGAAAAAAAAATAAAGAAATATATAAAAAAGAGAGAGCAATAAAAAATAGGAAAAAATAGCTGGGGGGGAAATGGGGGGGGGGGGGGGGGGGGGGGGGGGGAAAAGGGGGGGGGGGGGGGGGGGGGGGGGGGGGTTGGTTTGGTTTCTCTGTCCTGTTCGTGGCCACCGGCCGGTTTAAATTGTCTCTTCAGTGTAAGAACCAACACCAGTTTATGGAGGTCTACAGGTCTATTTTAGTTTAATTAGTGAGATGGAGGAGGAAGCAGTCGCTCCAATGAGGAGCAGCCGGAGTTTTTCCTCCTGCACATGGAGAATGCACATCATAGTAGTTTAAAATGGATCAGCTGTAGGTGTTAATTCCAGCATGTTATCTGAGATGTGAACTTTAAGGATATTTAACACGACTCCACTGCATGAAACGGTTTCATTAGGACTTTAAACAAAAATGAACCTTTATTGTCATCAGTGGGGTTTTTAATCACCACGTTTCAGTCATTTATTGATGATTATTTTATGATGAAGTTCAAAAATGTAACTTGCCTTCACAGCATTCAGCTGTCACATGATGATAAATATGATTTATTATATCATGTGCCATATAAACACTAAAGCTGCTAGTGGGGGGTCTGTTACACAGTTAATAAACACATCATGAAGCAGAGCTGATTCTAAGGTTATTCATACAGTCTTGCCTGAATGGAAGATAAAAGTTTTCAAGTATTATACTATTACATAATATACATTTTACGTTTTATTAATCATACAATACATGTAATATCATACTTATTAAAAAGCCATGTCACAGGAGTTACCGCTGGTATTCTGATTTTGTAAAGGCTTCAGCCCCCGGTTCTCCAGCCCGAGGCCTCCACTTCTGGACCACTGGCTTAGTCAGAATATGACTATAAGGCATGCCTTCAGTGATTGATTATAGCCCATGATCAGCCCAATCACAAGATTTGTAGTTTATCTGATGTGGACACAATGGGGCAAAATCGAGGGATTTTATACAGAAGAAGCTGTATATTCACAAACTCGCTCCAGGACAGATTACACCATACTGTTAAACAGCACTTCCAAGTCTGAAATCGAACTACACCATGATATTACACCCACACAGCCATAACTGTTCACCACAGTGAACATGACGTATTATGAGTGTTGGTCTCATTCACATCAACAATAAAGTTCATTGAAAAAAATTCACAACAACAATGGCGTTCAACTGTGTTGAAAACTTTTGCGTTTGCTTCGTAAGCCTTTAGTCATCTTTACCTTTCTGCTCATCCTTTGTTGATTTCCAGCGACACGCGGTGAGTCGTTATTTGCACATGCGCTGTGACTTGTTCTTGGTTTGGAGTGTCACACTTTAATCATCATAGCGCCACCCACAGCCTTGTGGATGTACTACAGCGGTTTCATGGGGATGGTGAAACCTTTCCCCGGATTTCTGCTATCGGTTTCACACCTGAACCGGCTTCAGGTCCGTGTGGACTAGGCCTGAAATCCCCTCACTCTGAAGGGCTATATTCACACCCCCTAACTCTTGTTGTGTCCACTACCCATACAAGCAAGGAGTAACTGGGACACCAAACGGCCTTGGAGTTTGATTGACATACCATCATTTAAAGGAGTGATGACATAGCAGTTAAAAACTAGTTTATGTTGTTGGCATTACTTTATATGTAAATACTCCAAAGAAAAAAACGGCATTTTTTACAGCGGAGTATTGTTTTGAAACGCCAGACCTCACTTCCTCAGTAATACAGTTGGGTCCGGTGATGACATGGAGCTTTACCCGGAGACCACGTTGACTTCATTTTGATTGGCTACAACTTATTTGGCTATGACCTTATTTGGAGAATCTAGGTCAAGCTGCGGCCGGAGTTTGCTAAAGGCTAACTGCTAGCAACATGGACAGTTCAGATAGTGAGCTACGTTTATCAGAAAAGACAGCATTTAGAAAATAAATAAACTTACAGGTAATGACAAGGTTGGGGCCCCTCCCTCAGTGTTACTGCAGAAGTTTTCTGTTAAATCCATTTGTTTGAAAATCCAGACCTGACTGCACAGAAGTTACTACTAGCTCCATACACGAAGCTGAATCAGACAGGGAGGGGGAGGGGGGAGCGGACGGTGCATAAACCGTTAGGAGAGAGAGGGAGTGGGGGGGGCTGTTTACTTGATAGTGTGCTCTTATTGGAACAATTAAATTACGTAGAATGATAGAACTACGTAGAATGATAGAACTACGTAGAATGATGGAACTACGTAGAATGATAGCCTGCTGTCTGATTCAACTGTTTCTGAGCAGAGAGACAAAGCTGACAGACCATAAACAGGAACTTTGATTCTCACTCTGGATATTCACATGGCCTCATCAGTGCACAACAGATCATATTATACACCCAAAACCCCAGAAAAGTGAAATTTGATGTCATGGCACCTTTAATCAATAAGCACGGGCCGTTCAAAACAATTGGATTGGGTTTTTTTCAGTCCTGTCCGTTCCACAGGTGACTACATTTTTTAATTTTTGTGTCAGAGCATGTAATTAATTGTCTGCAGTTGGGGTGTGAAGGAGATTTTAAGCAATATTGTAAAAAATACTCCTAGAAAACATCATCCACCCTGCCTTTAAATTTGATTCAATATTTTGTAAGCTGATGTGTTTACAAAATATGTTGATATGCTTCCCTGGTAGGAGCACAGTTTCACTTCGCTGCAGCAGTCCCCCCCAGATTTCCACAACTCTTATTTTCCTCAATGCGAACGCGACCAATTAAAATAAGCCAAAATCACAAGTTATACAAACTGTAATTTATTTTAAATTTATTTTAACCCACATCTACCTTGAAAGAGATTTTAAAAGGTCTGATACAAGCAGAGCTTCCCAAAACTCCCCCGCCCTGCGTGGCCAACCCGTCATTTGCATTAGAAATAACAAGTCTGTATGGAGGGAGACGTGCCTCGTAGTGGTTTTCCCCTCTCCTGCCTGCCTACTCGTTGCTCTCAGATATCTCCGCCTTTGGCTGGCGGTGGGAGCTGACAAACTCTTGTGTCAAGTCCAGTTTAGCACTTGAAGGCAAGCCGTGTCAGAATCACAGCCCCCTCTCTCTCTGGGCTGTCTCGCTCCCAAGGTGAGTCATGCCTCGTCACCACTCCTATAGAGACATAACCCATCGCACTGTGCTGGTAGACGGCCAGCAGTTAATAGCCCTGTCGTGATTTGTCAGGGAAAATACTCATCTGCTGAAGGGAGCAATCACTTAGAGCAAGGTTAGGGTGTTTATGGGTTGGAGGGGAGGTGGATGCTCAAATGTAAATCCATGCTATCATGGCGTGTCTGATCCTTGGCATGAACTGGGTGAATAGCATCTTAGATTCATACTGACAGCTTACAAAGGAGGCAGGAGTCCAGATATGAACTATGGACTCACATGGAACTACATTTCATGCAGTGTTGAGTTTTAGTCTTAGTCTTTCTGATGAAAATGCTTCATAGTTTTAGTCACATTTTAGTTATTTCTATATCTTATAGGTTTCGTCTAGTTTTAGTCGATGAAATTCAAAAAGGTTTTAGTCAGTTATGTTTTCAAAAAGAAAAAGTTTGATTTTAGGTCAATACATTTTGGAAATTGAGAACAAGGGTTACAGGTTCTATTAAGTGTAATTCATTAAACAGTGAATCTTATTACTTTCTATATTAATATTATGAGTACAATACATTCTGTTTTCTTTCTGATGGATTATTGAAAATGTGTCCATAGATCATTTCATGGTTTCTGACCACCAACAGCTTGGTTGATGCCACAGCACCTGCGTATTTGAACGCAGTTATGTCCTGCAACAGCTCGGATACCCGTCTGGTAACCTGCAAAAATTCTCTTTTGCAGATAAAAATGATGAAGATTAATACAGCGGTTCAGGTGTGGGCGGATATTTACAGTATGTTGTTCGGGCAGGTCGCGGTGAGAATACGTTTTTTTCTTTCTTATGTTTGTGGACATGAAGATTTTTTAAATATCAGGCGCAGAATCACCTCCATTTCCAGCGCAGGCAGAGACACTGCTGGTAATGCGAAGCAGGAATGGAGAACAAAGTTAAAACCAGGGATGATTTCTTGTTTATGCAGGAATATCTGAGTCAAATAAATAAAGGCCCCAAGTGGCAAAATGACAGAGACTACCGTGAATTTATACATTGAGGAACTTACTGTGTTGGCGTGCGCGTCAGGTTTGACGGAGAGCTGCGGTTAGTGGGTCTCGGTTCCGGCGGATGCGGGTCGGTAAAACCTGTGCAGAACTCTGATGTGTGCATGCTGCAAGCGGCTGCACGCCAGGGGTGGTCGACATGACTAAAGAACAGGATGCAGCTACTTTTTAAGCTTTGACAGACAGATTAATGCACAGTGGGCAGAAATTTCCTGCATTATGAACATTAACATTCAAGGAAACATGTTTTAGGCATCAAAGAGTCATGTTTAGCTCGTCATCATCTCGTTATGGTCTTGGAAAAAAAGGGGCGTCAACGAAATGATTCTGTCATCGTCATGACTGACAAAAACAATACTGATTTCCTGGAATATGGAGGCCCTAAGTTGAGAAATGATGAATTTGCACTGATGTCATGGATAGGGATGATAATTGATAAGAAATTATCAATGTCAATGCTGCTTATCGATTTGATTCCTTATCAATTTTCTTATTGGTGCCTGATAGGTTGTCGTATATGAAAAAAAACAGATAATGTACTGTAGGCTATGGCTTGTAACAAAAGCTTACTCTTATTTACTGTGCAGACATCAGCGGACAAAAATGTCGCAGAAAAATAGGAGGGAATCAACAAAAACATCTGGGGAAAAAGGCAGCTTTATCTGGAACGTAAGAGCAACCGCTGAACTCTGACGTGGCAGCATGCCTGCTATTTCATCTGTGTTTCACCCCGTTGCCACACAACAATGACCTCTGAACTCCAGCACGGCCACTGCCTTTGTCACTCTGACTGCTGCTCCCATCCTACTCCTCTTCCTCCTACTCCTCTTCCTCTGAGTGGGGCACAGATGTGATGTCAGAGGCCCTATGCCACCTGGAAGGCTACATTAGCATCATTCTTACTTCATTTCGGATCTTGTACAGTAAGCACCAACGTTAACTTTCATCAATAACGTTAGCTACTGCTGGAGTGGTGTACAAGATAACGCTATGTTATCCGACACAAACAAAAAGACTTACGTTATGGAGTACTGTAGATAACTACGGAGCAAGCTAGCTGCGTGAACATTAGCTAGCCGAGCTAACGATAGAGCCTCCTGCTCTACCTGCTGGAAAATGTTATAAAAATCATTTTACAAACAATAGCTAACAAGCAACCTTAAAAAAACTAAAGCATGTCGCCTGATCCAACACTGTCTGCAACGCTGCTGGAAGCCGAAGGGGGGCATTTGGACTGTCGCTCGCCTTTTTTTCACATCTCAAAGACACGACAGGCGTCTTGGACGTTGAGGTTGTGAACTGGCTCCAAATGTTTAAACATATTTATACCCCCCCAAGAGGAGGGAGAGGTGGTTGCATACAGCAACCCATGCCCTCCACCGCTTCTTCCGCTCCATATTTAGTTGGGAATTTGCCAACAGAAATTGCAAAAGTGACGTTAAGGCATTGATGATGGGAACCCGGTTAATACGGCATTAATAATATTGATCAATTTCTTATCAGTGGCCCAGAGGAACCGGTTTTTGACTATCACGCCCAGTCACATGGACATGAATAAACAAATTCCTGCACAGGTTGGTGATTTTGTGTTTGCTTGTCTTCTCTCTGTAGAAGGAGTTCCTGGCAGCTCAGACTGAAAAGGACATCTTTGCCCATCTGGGTCTCGAGTACATCGAGCCTTGGCAGAGAAATGCGTAGGCCTGCGCTCCTCCCTGGATGGATGATACCCTGCACGTACATCAGCGATTATCCCATCTGCTTGCTGCTCTGCGGCTCTACTGTGATTCACTTTCAAACAGCTTTTGATTTCCAACTCTTTTGTATTATTGTTGCCAATATTGCTGTTGTTGTCTGGATTACATGCTGATGTGTGAGTCATCATTCATCTCATTCAGTATTGTCTGCCAGTGAATACCCCCCCCACCCCCACCTCTACCTCCCAATACCATTTGTGGCCTGCATTTGTCTAAGTGTTGCAATCACAGGCAGGACAAAAAGACAAATCAGTGGACGTACTGTAGGTGCTGCCTGGAGTGCCTTTGACATGCAGGAGAGAAAAAAGAAACGCAGCAGTGAGATGGAGGGGGAGGAGGTGACCACTGAGAGAGGAGAGAGGGTGAGGGAGAAAACAGGAAACGGTGAGAGAAAGCGAGGGGGAAGGGGGCTTTTTGTCGAGCAAAATGTTGTAATCACCCTCCTCCTGGCAGGAAAGTGCTCAATATGAGGCTGAGCCAGGTCTCTGAGGGAAGGGAGAGGCGGGTAATGAGCATCAGATAGAGGAGCGTCGGCATCGCCATTTAGCCTCCATTTAAGTCTACATCCAGTAAAGATCATTTAACCGGCATCCCCCGATCCGGAGACCTATAGTCTCCCCTCCTCAGATAGGCGCTTAAAATTGGAGGTAATCAGCTGCACTGGGAAATTGTGAAGAACTGGGATGGAAGGTAAATGAATCCACTAACCACATGGATGGATGGCATTCAGAGCAACTTCAGCTCTATCACATCCGTTATCTTACTGCTTTGGCTTTGCTAATGTTTAATGTATGACGGTTGCTTATCATGACGCGTGTCCTTATTTTTCAGGACAGTGATCTAGCAATAAAGAAACATTGTTGATCCCTTTGGGCAACACGAGTGAGGATGAGTTGCTCATCCAGCGATGACGAGATCTGCCCCGCTGTCATCACCCCAACCTACTTTCCCATGATGCTCAGCCCTCACTTCATCCCATGGTACCTCAACAACAGCAGAGACAGATGAGAGTAAAGCATTTTAGTGAATCACCCTATTTAAAGATCTTTAACTAGAACAGTCCAGCACTTTGAGGACTTGACCCAGGCCTCATACTCTCACCCCCCCTTCCTTTTTTTTTTTTTTTTTGGCATGTCTTTCTTTCACTCCCGCTGTGCTTTTCTTCCCACCTTGCCGACACAAACAAAACTTTAAAGCCTCTGAGCTGCAGCCTTCATACCAGGTGGAGCAAGCTCCCGATCTCCTGGGTTGTCTCATGTTTTCACTCTAAAGGAGAAAACAGCCTTTCTTTTATTTTTCTCTAGTGAGATCCCTCCAGAGTGAAATAAAATCAGACTGACCTCAATTCATTTACATTTGTCTGCTCTCTTTTCTCTAATTGTTTTTCCAAGTGAAAATTGGATCTCTGTCTGCGTTCACACTAAATATTCACGCGTAAGACATAAAGAGTTTGACACAATTTTAAAATTTCACACCTTTTTCTCTTTTTTGTTTTGGTCTTAGAAAGCGCTACCATGTAATTGAATATTGAAATGCAGCGTTCTGCTCCCAAGTCTTGCAACTTGCTCACTGTGACTCACTCCCAAAACAAAACACAGTCGCTACCTAGATTTGCCTAAACAAATTACCGCAGTGATTAATGTGTTTCAGTCGGCAACACATTTTTCAACCACTGCCTGCATCTACAGCCGTAATCAGCGTAAAGGCACACGCCTGCATCAAGCTGCAGATCCTACACAGGGTTAACGCACATGGACAGACATGCAGGTCCCTAAAAAGCAAACAATGAGTCTGCAAGGCTGATGCAATGTGTCGATGGTTGAGAATATACATGCTGGAAAGGTACTCTGCGCTACACCAACCGCTTTCATTTACAGTCTGGATAAACACCTGAAATACCGTCCTCATGAGCAGAAAAACCTCATCTTTTCTGGCAGAGATCTGTATTTTAAGCATGTGCCTTTACAATGTGTTCTTTCCAAACAAGTAAATGGTCTTTATTAGGGCTGTAACGGTGTGTGTATCTGGCACGAACCTGTACCGAACTGTTGGGCGCAGGATTTGTTTATTTAGCTCTTTGTTTCATTAAGTTTTTGCGTGCCAACGGACATAATGGGCTTTATGCACAGCTCCACTACTTCCTGAACTTAGTACTGCACCTTTGTTTCCTGTCTTTCATGATTGGATGCACTGATTAATCCAGCTGTGTCTGATCTCAGCAAATGGTCAGACACACCTGGAATAATCAGTTTGTCCAATCTTGAAAGACAGGAAACAAAGTTGCAGTATTAAGTTCAGGAAGTAGTGGAGCTGTGCATAAAGCCCATTGAGTGATGAAACGGTGAAACTTCGCCTCCACTTGGTGCAGTGCGCTGCTGTTTTGTCTGTAGGGGGGCTTGTTTTGTAGACGGAGCGTAGTGGGGGGGCTGGTTGGAGCTGAAGAAAAGAGGGCCGCAGCGGGTATGAACTAGACACTCAAGTTAGCATCTAAAGCACACAACAGTTTGAATGTTCGGCGACTAGAAACAGCTAATTTAACGAAAAGTTAAAACATTGTACTTTTTTGCATTTTTTTAGGACTGACAGAAGAGGCGCCATGTTTTTTTTCGAGGATGATGAAATGAGTAGCTTTTGTTCGCTTCTAGATGTGTATGTGGAGTTTTTTTTGAGTGTGTTTGTTTTTTTGATTTTCCTCAAAATAGGAGAAAAAAAAAAAAAAGTTGGAAATTTGTTCCTCTGTAAGAAGACCGCCGGCTTGGGGTGCGGTGGGGGTGGGCAAAGAAAAGGGGAGGGATATGAGAGGGGGAAAGATTTAAATCAATTCTTGGGGGTCTCGGTTAACAGGGTCTGGGAGCTGTGCCTGAAAAATTTGGGGGGGGGGGGGGGGCGGGGGGGGGGGGCGGGGGGCGCCCCCTGGGGGGGGCGGCGTCACTTGTTGCCCTCCCTCCGGTTGTTCGGTGATGGGGGGACGCTGCTGGGGGGGGGAGGTGGAGGCGGGTGGGATGCTGGGGGGGCGGGAGGAAGCGGGGGCGGGGGTGCGTGTGTTGCCTGCCTGTCCCCTCCTCTTCCTCCCCCCCTCCTCTTGCTGGGCTGGGCGGAAAAGTGGGGGGCCGGGGGCTGCGCGAATGAGGGAGGTGAGGGGGGTGGGGAAGGGTAGGGAGGGGGCTGCTGGCCGTGGCTATGGGCTGGGTGGTGGGAATGGGAAGAAAATCTGTGCTGGTAAATCTCTGATGTCCACCACTCTGCCGCACGCAGAGGGTAAAGTGTGAAGTGAAAGTAGAATGGGAGTTCACAAACTGACAGCTGGGAATTAGGGGTAGATGGCTGAGTGAAAAAGCGTAAGTTGGGAAAAAGGAGGTGTCTGAAACTCTTTCTCTCGACCGCTGTGGCGAAAGGGAATAAGCCGGGGAAGGTGGGGGGGGAGGAACGGCGTGAAAAACGGAAGAGGGGGAAGGAAAAGAAGGAGTGATAAATGGGGGATGTGGGAAGGGAAAAGTCGACAAAAAAAGGGGGCTGAGTTTAGGGGGGGGGGGGGGGTAAGGGGGAGGAAGGGGGGGAGAGGTGGAACGGGGGGGGGGGCCGGTACTGGCTGGAAGGGGGCAGGCCCCCCGGCGGCTCACGGCTTGCGAATGCGCGTAGTGAAAAGTAAACTGGTGAGAGGGTCGGCAAAGGAAGGAAAAGGGGCATAAGAATGGTAGGGGCTATAGAATGTGATGGAAAGTAGGGCTGCGGTGAATGGAGAATGGTGAGAGTGAAGGTGGAATGGTGGGACATGTCCGTGGTCAATGGGTGTATCGTTGCCGCTCCTGCCGTCACGGAAAGGTTCAGGTTTGGCCATTATCGTCATGGTTACTGATGTCAGGCACACCTGGATTAATAAGTCGTCCAGTCATGAAAGACAGGAAATAAAGGTGCTGGTTTAATTTCAGGAAGTAGTGGAGTTGTGCAGAGTCCATTATACACCCATGACTGAATCAAATAACAAAAAGCCCCTACATCTCAAGGAGTTTGAGCAGTGCCCTTGTGTGGCAGCAGAAAGTAGGGGAGGTTGCTACAGATCTGAGGGCTTTTTAGAAGAATTAGTTAGAGTTTTTCAATCATTTTGGCTGTGCTTATAAACTTATAATCCAAAGATACTTGGATGTGTTGAAGCTAAAACACGTAGCAGTATGTTTGCAGGAGCTGTTGATGTTCCAGCCCTGAGGGCTTGTTTAGCCCGATAATCCAGATACATGGATGTGTTGGGCCTGCTTGCTTGTTTTAGATGTCAGGGTTCTGTTCTCATCCAGACATATTTGGCAGATGTTTTACAAGATATGGAAAAAATATTTGGTGTCGGGATTTGTATGAATCCTATGTCCTTGCTTTTGGGTCATTCGTGTGAAGATGGTATTGTTAGTACTTGTTCTAACAGACTGAATGATGCCCGTTCATGTGCTACAACAAGAATGTTTCATGGCATGGATAAGGGAAAAACCTCCCATTGAAAGAAACTGGCAGAGGAAAGTCATGGAATGTTTTTCCTGGAATATCTGACCTGTCTGCTTTGATCCCAAAAGAACATTTGGAAAAAATTTGGACTGGCTTTCTCTTTAATCACTTCACAATCACTTCAGCACATAGAAACATTCTGATTGTTAAAGTGAGGACCTCCTTTCACTCTGATTTGTATTTGTATGTCCATGTTTAACATATAGTTGTACTGAACTGTTCTTTTTGTTGTTATTGTTTGTAAATAATAGATAAAAATCAATGAATAATTTAAAAAAAAAACTTCAGTTAGCAGAAAAAATGAGGGTAAATATTACACATTTTAATTAGTGGATTTGTAATCTCCATATTTGGTAAAGGTAATAGCTACTTAAACAATAACTTCAGACCGTTCGCTGCAGGTGATGCTATCTCAAGCCTGAAATCCAACTCATTTGTTTATCTATCACTTTCAGCCAATCACAAATGTCCATTTTTTATGCAAAGCGTTGCCTATGGCTCCTTTGTCACACAACCGCTGCGTTTTTTTCTTTTCTTTTTTGCATGCTTGAATTCTGAGGTATGGCAGAGATGACAGATGTGTGAATAAATGAAAAATTGCTTGCAGGAATTAGCATAAAAGTGCTTGATTTGCTGACAAAAATGTATTTTGCCATCCAATCAGTTTTCATTTTTACCTATGCAATCATTTCCATTCCCTCAGTTCTCTTTCAGTGACATTCCGGCGCCAGAAGCCTTCAATCATTTCCAGCGGATACCCATTCTTTTAAGTCAGGCAGATCTATTACTGCACCTCATACAAAAGCCCTATGTGAACAGCTTGATGGTATGCCAGCTCAATCTCGCTAATTTGCAGCTTTGCAGCTTCACTCCTGACCTTTTTGTAAACATGAGCACTGTCATACATGCATGCATGGAGTACTACAGGTCCAACTGGATGCCACTCCAAAGGGGACAAATGGGCAGGTTGAAAGAGAAAATGCCGTGGGGTGGCATGTAGCTCAACTGGTTGAGCGGCTGCCCTCTGTACAGAAGCAGCAGCTCCTCAGTGCAGGCGGCTCAGGTTCGAGTCCTAGCCTGGGGCCCTTTGCTGAATGTCATTCACCCACTCGCCCTGACCCCCTTTCTGTATAGCTACTGTCAAATAAAGGCCACCAGAGCCAAAAAGTCCTTCTAAAAATACAAAAAGCCATAAAAGAAGAGTAAAACTACTATGTTTTTGTTAATACACTACTGTACTACTACAGGGGGACACAAAATGACCTTCATAAACATTTAAAGTAATAGTAAGCAAAAACATTGTTTCTGGTCACTGAGGATGTTTTTCTCCTGACCTGGTTGCAGTGCAGTCTTAAGCCCTGTGTCCACTAGCATGTCTGGGTCGGGTTGGTCCATGTTTTTTGTGTCTCCACCAAGGTGGCAAACTCCGCTGGAAAAGAGTGAAGCCCAGCATATAAATTAAATAATTGTAGTTCTTTCTTCATCCACTAGGGGCTCCATAACAGAGCAAATCCCCACAGACTCCCATGTTAAAAAGACCAACTTCACAACAGAAATAAACATGTTCACAGCCTGGTTCAAAAAATCATTTTAGGTTTAATCAGTAAAGTTTACCTTCATATCAACTGTGAGGGGGGTGAATTTTTTATTAATCTATTTATTAATTGTTATTTAATCTTGAAATTACACATAATTAGGTTTTGATAGACAGGCAGCAGACTGGATGCCGATTTTAGCCGTGGTGGCTAATAGTTAGCTCCCTGCTTGTTCCCAGGAAGGCCCGAGCGTGTAGCAGAGTCGCACAACGGCAGTTTTTAGCTGGTTAACAGCAAGTCTGAACGTGTTTTTATCTTTAGACCGCCTTTCTTCCTTCGCTCCTGGTCACTTCAGATTAGCTCGGTTAGCATTAGCTTGACTGTCAATCATTGCCCTGCGGCTCAGAGCGTTGATGTTGGGAAACGTCATACGTGACCGGATACTACATTCATTTCTTGCACAGATAAAACCTGTCCTACTTTTTTGGTACCCTTCAATATATAGGGATACTGATCTAACTGATCCAGACCAAATAGGTGGAGCTTAACACACTGCAGTCCATTGATTGGCTGGACAAATATGTCACTCCCTGTGTGACCCGGCATAAAAACAAAGCAGGGATGACCCCTTTGTGTCTGTCTCTTGTGGTGCGGTGCTTTGGTTAAAAGGTGATGCAGTGCGATGATGTCATGCTATCACCATCCGGTTGATACTCCCCCTCCAGTGTAAGGGTACAGTTCGCTGTGGGGACGCCACGTGAAATCAACATATCCGTACCAAAACCCACTCGAGCCGACCCAACCAAGACCTGACCCAGACCCGCGGTGGACACGTGGCTTTACTTGCAAACATTATTTTCTATTTTTTAGCTGTGGCTCCACAACTGGAAAACCTGTGCTATACACAGGAACCAAGTCTTTGCTGGACCAGAGCAAAGAACCACTTACGCCGGGTCCTGAGGGAGGACAACCAGAGTGGCTAAAGTTTGGGAAAGACATGTTAAAAAATCCAGAGCAGATGTATCATTTTGTCTGCTTGATTCAAAAGACAATATTAATACGAGGTAGCCAGGTCGTCTTTCAGCTATTGTGCTGCCAGACAAGATGTTATTTGAAAGAAAAAAAAAAGTGAAAATTTTACCAGACATGTCAAATAACTTCTAACCAGTCAAACTGAGTTTGGGCAAAGCTGAATTTAGAAGAAGTTGTACACTTTGATCGCAGAACCATCCTGAGCAGAAACAACAGCCAGCTGCCTGATTGAAACACCTGCAAAGTCATTTTTATAAGGGCCTGCCTTTCCAACATACTTTGCAACTTTCCATTTGATCAAATGAAACAAGTTATCCTCCATCTCTGGTTAAAGTTGCACTACAGAACTTTTCTGTCTTTCTCAGTGGGGCGCCCCCTTATCCCCATTCATCATCATTCTACCTGTGCTGTGAGATCGCTCCAGCCAGAAAAAGTCTTATTCTGACTTCCGTCTTCTCTCTTGTTCTGTCCCTTCCTTTCTTTCTTTTCCTCTCTTCCTCCAATAGTGTTTTCTTGCATTTCTTAGCCAAATCCCCAATGGTGTGCAGTCGAAACAGCCAGTGTGTTTTTATCTGTTTGTTAGCATGTAATGTGGTGCAAAACCAAAACTCTGCTGCAACGTCACGGCAACATCCCAGATGGAAAAGTTGCATCGTGTGGTTTCTCAGCTTTGAGACACCACTGGGCAGCCACGGCTCGAGAAATGGGCATATTGAATGTTGGTGTACCATCAAAACGAGTCAAACGTATATTTTTTTAAGGTAGAAAAGTTGCATCGTGGGTATGAAAGTTGCAGGGCAAGTTGCAGTCAAATGCTGCAATTCACCCACCCTCCTTCAATCTGATGTGAGAATGATTATTTCATCAATTTAAGCAGAGAATAACAGCAGTGATGTTAAAATGACATAAATACAGGCACTCACAACCTTTAAAGGACAGAAAATAACCAGAAAATAACCTATGTGGATGTATAGCTCCTATAGGTGGGAAGTGCTTTGTGTCTCATAATTCATCCATGGAAACATTACAATGTAAATTGACATAAGGTCATTCTGCAGCTCTGTCAATTTGTCACTGCATGCGTTACGAGGTTGACTGAGAGTGCTGATGATATGAGGACAGGTTTGCATTGATAGGAAGCGCTCAAAGATTAATGGCTGACTCTTAGAGGAGGACACATGTACCTGAGGGAACGTGCATCAGACATAAGGTTCCTCTAGAGATGCTCTGATGATAGAATATGAAAAGCCACTTTCTCTCAAAGTTACATCAACAAGGGTCATGACAAAAACCATGAATATGTGTGCGGTGCAAATGAGTGTGTGGAGAGATTCGTTTAAAGATGCACAACAGAACTGGCTGTGTCCAGATTTGATGGTTATGTCCTTCCAAGGTCAGATTTGAAGACTGCTTATGTCACAGTGACACAACCAAGGCTGTCCAGATTCAAATGCAGCCTTATTTTCCTCAGATTTTAAGGATGGTCTGATATATCCTTTGTGGCTAATCCAATCCCAAGATGCATTGCTGGTTGAACGGGACATTCTAAAGCAGAGGTGTCTAAATTTAAGAGACATTTTCATTTTATTTTATATATATATGATTCTATTATTGTGTACAAGTTAATATTACGGTCTCTCATTTGCTATTGTCCATGAAATTAGCTAAAGTTAGCATGAGACTCTTGAAATCTTGTAAATCTTACAAAATAAATTTACCTGGATTTAATTTTCTCTCTGCCAGAGTGAAAACAATGCAGCCGCGGACGGTAAAGCTGCTGTAATTCCTTTCAAGTTAGAAGAACAAAGCTTTTTAAGAAAGATTTTCTCTAACGCTTTGACCAACTAATGTTTTTACTACTTTTCCTTTTTTTTCATTTTGTTTAAATGCCTGTATCACTTTGAGATTGTTTTTAATCTAAAGTGCAATACAAATTAATTTATTTTTTTGGGGGGTCCCCGCCCCCCGGTGCCCCCCGGGGCGCCCGTGGCTTGCCTCCAGGGGGGGGGGGGGGGGGGGGGGGTGGGGTGCTGGGGGTTTGGTCTGGGTGGCCGGGGGGTGGGGGGCGCTTTTGGGGCGGGGGCTGGGGGTTGGTGTTTGCTGTGTGGGTTTGTGGTTCCCGGTTCGTTGCGGGTGGGTTGGGTTGGGGGGTGGCGGGTGTTCCCCCTCTTTGTCGGGGGGGTGGTTGGGGGGGTGGGGGGTGGGTTGGTGGGGGGTGTGGGGGGGGGGGGGTTGTTTGGGGGGGTGGGGGGTGGTTCTGGGGTGGAAGCTGTTGGAAATGCATGTGCTCATTAAAGAAAGGTATGAGCAGCTTCTTCTTGGAGTATTTGTTGAAAAGATGTTGCATTTTATAGTCTGGGTAGAAGTGCAATTGCTTTGCAGC
This sequence comes from Atherinomorus stipes, assembly GCA_023101725.1. Classification (NCBI taxonomy): domain Eukaryota; kingdom Metazoa; phylum Chordata; class Actinopteri; order Atheriniformes; family Atherinidae; genus Atherinomorus; species Atherinomorus stipes. The sequence continues at coordinate 108,208 of JALJCO010005685.1, forward strand.
ATTGTGGAGATAGAACAGAGTGGATAGGTGGTGGTTTGGTGGGTCCTGGAGGTGGTGTGTTGATGCTGGGGTTGGGGCCTTCCCCTTCCAACGGTGAAGATAGGTGTGTTGTGGGGGCTGGGTTGGGAGGGGTAGTTTCGCCGCCCGAGTGTTTTTGTTTATTTAAAAGGTTGTTTGGGGTAGTTTTTTCATTTCATTTCATTTCATTTCATTTCATTTCATTATTATTATTATTATTATTAAGGCTGATATTTTGGCGCTTCATTTTGCTTCTGTTTAGCGCCGTCACAGTTGCTAGTTGCCAGGCAGCAAGAGATATGCCGCGGAGGCTAGACCATCCGCATTTAACAGCCTTACTTCCGCTGTATGGGGTCTAAGGAGGACTCGTCCTTCATAGACTGGGTAGGACATCTTGCATCCTACCTGTGCTGTGAGCTCTGTCCCGCTGAAGACAGTCTTATCCTGATTCTTGTCTTATCTCTTGTTCTGTCCATTTCTTGCTTTTTACATCCACTTGCATGTGCTTGTTTGTGCCATCAAACAAGTCGGGAACGTGGTATTTTACGGTGGGAAAGTTACATACTGAACCTTTAAAGGTGAGAACAAGCATCTGTGAATAAAAACAGTTCATTAACCAACAACTGCTGCAGCGTTTAACCTCACTTTTTACCTCTGGCATATTTATTCTTTCTTGTTAACACATCCAACAAGTGAAAATGGAAAACACCAAAATAGATGGAGAGCAAACACTGATAAAGTCTGAACCGAGCTCCTTGGGCAAACTTTCTCCTGTGTTGTGTGAGAAGACAGTGATTTATTGGCTGTGCTGTAGAGGCTTGAATGCAAGTGTTGGGGCCAGTCAAATAGGGGAAAGTGACAGAATAAGGACACTGTGCATCCCTGCCTCTCAAGGCCTGTCACATCAACCTGAGAAAAGTGAAACTGACGTAAGAGCAAGAAGAACAAAGAGGGAAGAAGAGCAGAGACATCTGCTTTAAATGGTCATTTAAAGAGTCTCATTGTCAGAGATGATGTGAATATGATTAAACTTCCTTGTCATTTATTAAGAAGTTGTCCATAAAACACGAACCATTTCAGCTGCCTTAGATACGAGACACGAAACTATACGTGATCTTCAAAGACGTTGAATCTTGCAAAGACAAACCCCAGGTGGCGTCACATGACTTTCAGAGTTAGTTTGCTGATTTGGGAGTGATGCTCAGAGAGCTGGAGTAAAAACGTGCACTGACTCCCAGCAAACTATAATTTGAGGTGACCTGCTCCTTTCATGATAAATGACCTACATCCTTGATTTCAGGGAGGATGGGTGGTTTCGGAGCCCGTGTGTCCTCCTCCACAGGTGGCAGAGGAGTGGGAGGAAGAGACAAAGAGGATGAGGAGGAGGAGATGGGCCATCTGCTGCAACATGTCACCACTCTCCATTTTATTCTCCGCTTTCTGCTTTGTGGCAAAGCAGCAGGAGAGGTTTTGATCTGATTGTCTTTGTATAGTGTGATAGTGTGCATACGCAGCTTTCCATCCAGGGACTAGAAGACTCTTTTAATGTTCGTGTGTGGTTTCATGTGCTTGTGCAAGCTTTATCTATCCCTGTTCACGTGTCATCTGTTTTTAGGGTTTTTCTTTTCTCAAAGCATATGCTCTTTTAATAAAGTACTTGCACAAAAGGTAAAGAGATAACTTACTGTAGCTATTCATTTTGCAAGGGGTAAAGATGTCGGGACCGATCTTTGACGTAAGGGAAAACTTCACAAGCACAATGTTAAAAGAAAGTTATCGAAACTAACAGCTTCCATAGTGTCGTGAACTCGCATGGGCGTGCTTCACGGTAGCTAGATGTACTGTTTAAGCCAGGGGTGTCCATAGTCGGTCCTTAAGGCCCGCTGTCCTGCAGGTTTTATTTCACTTCCTGTTCCAACACAACTGACACAATTAAATAAATCTAACAGTAAATGACATCCTGCAAAATGACTCATTAATTTAAGTCAGGTGTGTTGGAGCAGGGAGGCATGGAAAACCTGCAGGATTGTGGCCCTCGAGGATCAGAGCTGGACACCTCTGGTTTAAGCAATAGAAATATACTAAATGATGTCATTTTGAGTAAATAATGGACGCTACCCACTCAGGACACTTGGATTATGTTGGACAAGCAGTATGGAGGAATGTTGACAAGTTTTTGTGCACTTTTATGGCCTTTTTTAGTTCAGTTGCTGGTGAACTCCATTGTATGAAAGTTGGGGGGGCTGTATTTGAGATATTAAAAAAGTGCTCCACAGTCTTGTTCAGCATGAGGGTGAGTAGAAAATCAGTGCACATCATTCTGTGGGTGTACTATTCCTTTAAGTTTAGGAGATTATTTTTTTAAGGCTTTCCCAACTGGCTGAAACAACATAGAAGCATTAAAGTGGAAGTTATGATAAGTGTTGTACAATTCTCTCTCCTTTAGCAGAGGAAACACCAGAACATCCTTTATGAAAAAAAGGAGCCATTTCTATCCCAGAATTCCTTGTGGTCATTAATTTATGTCTGATGTCTGTTTGTTGGCAAAAAATATGAATAACTTAAAAAACAGGTAGCACTTTACAATAAGGGTCCCTTTATTAATGTCAGTTTATGCATTATTAAGCATTAAATAATTGCTTAATAATACATTATCAACTTTTATTAACTTTTACCTTGCATTAGTTAGCATTATTGGTAAATGCATTAATTAACAGTTAATTAATACTTACTTCTCAACCTTACTTAATGCATTATTAAGCCCGATAAAAGTTTAATTATGTAATAAGTTACCATTATTTGCATTATTCAGCATTAATAATCATGTTAGTTGATAAGCTAGTTAACCCTTAATGATGTCTCCAGTAGTGGGTTACTAACGGTGTTTGTTTGAGCATGAAGTAACGGCTAACTAATGCATCTACAAGCCTTCATTGTATGTTATCTGGATGGGCACAGTAAGTAATTTATTAATGTCTTAGGTAATCATTTGCTAATGCTATGCTGTTTATATCATCTGGTACAAAAAACATTTGCATTTAAATATTTTCTCTGTGTTGTCAAGGCTGTTAACATGGTCATACTGTACAATATGTCACATTAAATGACAGCATGTTATAGATCACTCATCGTCTTCCATTATGTAATATACAAATGCAAAGATGCACTTTTCCCAGTCAAGAAGGATGTGATGAAGGATGTGCCCTTGACTTTTAGAAGCACCTTTTCAAAATCTAACATAATCAAAAGCTGCCAAAGAAAAAGCACTGCTGCTGTGTGCATTCTTGCAGTTATTGCTACTTGGTGTGCACATACATGGGCAACATAAACAAGATGGTGGTGGGTCTAGGCAGGTCCATATCGGCTCATATCCGTGCAGTTTGATTGAACACAACAGACACCTCTCCTATAAACAGACTCACATTTTGAATCCTCAAGTTCTGCAGCTTATTGTGATTTTGCATGTTTGAAACAATGATTAGATAATAATCCACTGATCTGATGGGGTAGACAGGATAGACTGAGTGCAGTTGAGACAGTTACATTAAAAACTGTCTTTTTTTTTTTTTTTTTTACAAAATGCATCCTCTATTTGTGTACTAAAAAATAACCAAGGAATAATATCCATAAGTAATTTATAATTTTAACAATTAATCAAAAACAAGAGGTGTGCTTTGTCTCAAATGTACCCATAGAATAAAAATACTGAGTACAGTTGAGACCACCGGAGAGCTTATACTGCTAATGTAATAAGCTATTTTAAAACTTCAATTACAACTTTTTTACACTTTATTAAGTTCTCAATTTGATTTAATTCAACAATAGTATAGGCAAACGTAATATATATATATATATATATATATATATATATTTAATGGATACTGCAAACAGTGCACACGCAAACTATAACAGTACGATAACAGATTAACAAGTCTGAGTCACAGGCTGTTTAAATGCAAAAATAAATAAGAAAACTACCTTTGATATGTTCTAATTTTTCCTAATTGTGACTTAAAATCTTAAAATCCTGCGCTGTTGAACAGCATGCAAAGCAATAGTGTTCTGCATCAGGTACAGTGGAGACATTGCGTAGTACCCCGATAACTACCTCACACATTTCACTGAATTATGTGAATATCTGACATGCTATACAACGTTTGCAGATTTATAAGTTAACTTTAAAAGTAACATAAGGGGAGGAAGATATTCATTGTGAAAGCAACATGGGAAACTGTTGAAAAATACTTTTTTGAATATCTCTGCCACGGAACTTCACACAAAGCTGAATTTTCCCACGCTTAAAAAGGATGCTAGTACGCATGGGCATACAGAAAAATCACAGCAAAAGCTTGCTGCACCCGCAGGCAGTCGCCGGGTCTCAACTGTACTCAGTCTACCCTACTTGTCAATCATAGGGCAAGCAAACCCTGCACGATGTACAGTAGTAAATAAAAATCAAGCTTTTTTGAAGAAAGTAGCGACTAAAATCATAACTCATAATATTCTCCTGTACATGACTTCTTTTATTACTGAGGTTCCTCACCAGCAACACCTGAAGGACACCGTTAAGATCAGACAGCACTGATCCAAGCATGAATTAACTAAAACTATCACTGTATCGGCGCGCAGTCATCAGCCCAGCAAGCAAAACCTCAGCTGAAGTATCATGTGTTTTTAGTGTCAGCATCAACATGTAATTCACACATCTCAGTGTGTGTGTTTGTGTGCAAAGTCTTTGACATTGTCTGACTTTAACACTTTTCAATATGCAGCAGTCCACCATCTTTTCTCTCACTGCCTCTGTGCTTTCACTGGTGTGTGTCAGTCATTGTGTTCATCTTTTAGCTCTTTCTGACCTCTTCATCTCTGTGCTGAGCCGGAGTCTCTACAGTTGCTCTCCCCGCTGTTCCAGATGGACCTGCTTCCATATCAGGCTGCTAATGAGGCGGTGCTGTTCATTCTGGGGCTCTTTGAATGGAGGGCCAACCATTTAACCCCACACAGCAATCCTCATGACCTCCATGTATTTTTAGGCTTCACCTCATTTCATGCTAAATAAACACCTATGTCTGACCACCCTCGAGGGGGCAGAACCCCATGCCTTCCTAGTGGATTGAGCAAAAAAGTGAAAATGTAAAGTGTTCAGCAAAAGCTGGTCTTACGGTGCAGGATGGGAGAATCTGTGTAAGTAGCACATTTAGCCCTTTTGGATCAGAATACACTTTTCTTCACAGCAAGTTACTGCCATGCCCAAAGTATTTTGACCATTTTCTTCTTCTGTAGCCAACTTCTCCTGGATGTTAAAGGTGAAAGTGTAAGAATTGGAATTGAAAATGTATATTTGGAGATTTTCTGCGCTGAAATCATTGTCAGGATGACTGGCAGCCTAAAAAAATGAAAAGAGGAAAAAAGAAGAAAGAAAAAAAAAAAAAAAAGAAAAAAAAAGAAAAAAAAAAAGGGAGGGGGGAGGAAAAGGGGAGGAAAAAAAAAAAAAGGAAACAACAGCCTATATTGCTTAACTTTACATTTTAAAGAATAGGGACTGAGCAGGTGTTAAACATGCTGCATTACAAAATATAAACTGCTTTAAGTTTAAAACTGTTTCATTTCACCTGGAAGAATCACAACATTTTGACTTGATGTGGCATTAAAATTTCATATTGATCACTTTAAGGAACTTTGACCTTATCTCAGGGCAGATGGAGTCTGGCAGCATCTTCATCATAAAATCTGAAGTTTGTTTTTAAGACCAACTCTGAAAGTAAACTGTTTTAATACTTGTGGGTAATACTTATGGGCTAAAAATAATAAAACCTGATGTTAAATACCCTTTAATTTACTTTTCACACTTGCCTCTAACAGAAGCTCTTGTCATTCTAGACTGGTTTTACTGTTCTGCAACAGGGCCTTTAGTAGCTGATGTCATCTGGCTTCTTGTTGAAAGGAGGAGTGAGGTGCAGAGGTAAAACCGCAAGATAGTTTCACTATTTTCAACATAAGTACTTCAACATAGTCTGGAATGCCTACACTCACAGGCCACTTAATTAGACATGCCATACCATTAAAGAATTAATAGCATACCATACTATAGAAGAGTTTCTACATATGAAATACGTTCATTTACTCACCCAGAAAGTTTTGGTGTAACTTGAACTCCTTCAGAAGATAATTAGATCCACTCCAGATTAGCAGATGTCCAATATAATGTAGGTGATGCAGGCAACCTCCCGCAGCCTCTAAATAAGTGGCTTTTTTTGTGGTGATTCATCCTTATTTACAGACATTCAGCGGCTTTGATGACATCACTATTATGCAACACCATGCAAGTAACTAAAAGGTAGAGTCCGAAGTTTCCCCCCTGAAAATAAACATTATACTTGTGCAAGTGAAATCCGTCTCAAAGGCCTTTGGGCCTCAACCCGCGTGCACGGTGAGTTTGAATGCAACTCTCTCTCCTACTGCCTGTAATTCGCTCTTTAGCTTTGTTTTGTTGTGGTCTGGTCGGGACGTTTCTGGTTGGAGATTTCTGTTTATATCGCCAGCCAATGACAGAGCTAAGGGCATGACGCTGTGTGGAAATAAGCTCATGATTGGAGCAGACGGCAATCACTCGAACTCTCAAAGGAAAAAAAAAAAAGGAAAATAGAGCACGTTGAAAAAACCAGGGTTAATATTGATTTGGCTTTTGGCCGCTTCTGAGCTCTGAAGGAGGCTTGAAGCTGAACAGGCTGAAGAACGAGGCGGCCATTAGCCTGAGAGGGAGGGGCTCAGTTTGAATACTGCTGTTTGCAAACAGAAACGGTGGGGGGGTTCCGGACTCTACCTTAAAAATTTGAGTTAAATGGAAGGATTTTTGTGTGTTTAAGATGTGTTTAAATATTTTAATCTTCACCAACAACATAGCAGAGGGTTGTTAATATGACATAAAATAATAGATTACAACAACAAAAATGCCAAAATGCAATTCACAGCGTAGTGTTCATTCAAAGTTTAGTTTTCCCTGATATTATGTCAGCCTAAACTAACCAGGTGCTTGCACCAGCTTCACATGAAAGGGCAGATTCATGATTGGTCAAACACACAAATAGCTATTTACTTCAGATCAAGAGACATTTTCTTAATAGAAAACAAGTTAAACTAGATTACTGAGCATAAATTCCAACATGCCATAAGGTCGTTTTTCATGAGCACTCATTGTGTCAGTCTCGTTGATTGTTCCCTGTTAAATGGATGTAAAAGAGGAAATGGATGTTATCACCGGATGAATCCCAAGGCATCTTTAATTGTCAGTCTGGCACAAAATGAGCCCCTGTCCTAATTTATTTGACTTAATTTATCAACACACTTGCTTCCCATTCACATGGGAGCCTGCAGCCTTTATGTATGTTTCTGCCCACACACTACTGCACGCCGCTACCTTTAATGTTTCCCGAGGTTTGACAAGACGTCTCTTCTTGCACCATTTCATTTCCCACATTCAGTGCAGATCACAGAATAAACCATTACATAGTCCATCAACTTCAACAAAGCAGCTCTCAGGCACAATGACAAGGGTGCAATCAGACAAGCAGACCGACAGCAACCAGACAGCTGCCTCCAATCACTCTCCTATTTGCTCTTCTCCTACTTTCTATCTCATTCTCTTTATTCTTCTCTGAGTCTGCACTCAGCTCTTAGCATCAACCGATTAGGGCAGCTTGTAAGAGCAGATATTTTACTTCTTCTAATCTTTTCCTTTTCAAGAGGATGGGGTAAACATTTCCTGATGACAGTGCTGCTGTTACGTCTTCAGTGTTTTCACACCAACAAATAAAGAGCATTCTAGATCATTTTATTACAGTTATAAGTGCTGACTAGGGTGTAACAAAATACTAAACTCACGAAAAAATGCTAAATATATACAGTCATCCTCCAAATTATTCATACTCTTCTATTAAATGCTGAAAAAAATCAGGTGTCAGTTAAATCAGTTTAAATTGACAAAAGTAATAATAAGTAAAAAATCATATGAAATTCATGACATTGATTTTGAATTGTGGTTCAAAAAATAATAAAACAAATAAACAAGCAAGTTTTTTATTATTATTTTTAACTACAATTCAAAAGCAATATATTATTTCACACAAATATAATTTTGTAAATTTTCATTTATGATTTGTTCCTTTAGTTTCTTGTTATTTGAATAACTATTGTGAATTTAGCCTTTTCTATAATGGGAGGGTATGAATAAGTTTGAGGACGACTAAACGACTTACGATACGAAACATTGATGACACGTCAGTGAAATTACCTGATGAAGGTAACAAAGTAAACAAACTAGATGAAAAACAATTTGACAGCAAAAGTTGGAAAGCGTAACAATTTCGCTCTACAAATGAAAAAAAGAATGAAAACTAGTGATAATTTACAGTGTCACTGCTTATTTTTTTTATTATTATTTATTCATTTTAATTAACATTCTCATTCAGAAAAATGACCACAACAGCAGGCCAACAGTTTCAAAATCAGGTAACCTGCATGTTACTGCTCTGTCTGTTCATCCCTTCCACATGGAAACTTTTGTTCCGTATTTGTGGTCTCTTCCTGAGTTATGCTCAGATTCATATTTTCATGTTCTCCGTCCACATTGTGCTCGTGTTCCTGGCAGCGCAATGCATGAGACTTTAAAGGATAAAAGCAGAAAGTTTGAAACTCAGTTGAGCTTTTAACCTGCAACCTTCACTGGTACGTTCACACATCATTGTTAAAAAAAAGAAAGAAAAAAATAGAGCATGAATAAATTTGGGATCTCACAGCTTTCAAAATGAGTGCATCATGGCGAAGAGAAGAGTTCCGGTCGAGCAGCTTAAAGGTAGAGTTCGAAGTTTTCGCCTGTGCAAGTGAAATCTGTCTCAAATCGCGCCTTTGGGCCTCCACTCGCCTGCAGCGGTGAGTTTGAATGCAACTCCCTCTCCCCATATCCGTAATTCGCTTTTTCGCTTTGTTATGGTCTGGTCAGGACGTTTCTGGGTGAATCAGATTAATAGGTCAACATGTTTGGCAGAACTTGATGACAACCTGTTGAGGAAAGCCGTTTATTCTGAATCAGGTATGTTGGATCAGGGAGACATCTAAAACATGCAGGACTGCAGCCCTGGAGGACAGGTGTTGGACACCCCAGCATTTGCTTTCAAGCCAGAATCAGATCCAGTTTCTGACTTGGTAAACTTCACAAAGAAGCACTAGAACAAAAATTCACCTTAATACCAGAAGTTGTATGTAACTTGTGTGTCCAGGATGCGGCTGTGACGTTGCAGCCGACGACTGGTTGTGCATCGCGTCACTTACTAGCAAACAGACATGAACCAGACATGAACACAGCGGGTTTTTTGAATGCACATCATGTTGGATTCGGCAAAGAAATGCAAGGAAACATTACTGGAGGAAGAGAGGAAAAGAAAGAGAGATCAAGACAGAACAAGAGTCAAGATAAGACTGTTTTTTACTGGCTGGGGTGAGCTCACAGTGAAGGTATGGTGCAAGATGGATGCTAGTTTAGCCGTAGTTAGGGGGCGCGTCACTGAGAAAACTGCTAAAAGTTCCGCTGTGGGTCTTCAAGTCCTCTTGCACAAATAGATGCAGATGTTGGAATTGTGTTAAAAATGCCAACTGAGGCAGAAACCATCTGCTGCAAAGATCTAGAAATCTTCTAATGTGATGGGGTTGGTAAATGCAAACTGCTTGTTTGTGTTAGTTACTTCATGTGTCTGAGCAGCTACAAAAATGACAAATGGATACTTTTGGTTGTCGAATGTAAAGAAAAAAAAACTTGAATTTATTGCTTGAGGTTCAGACTCATTTCTTTTAGTGTTGGAGCAACCTTGACTTTTCGTTTCAGTCTTGCTGCAGAGCCACTATCACACTGGAGTTCTTTCAGTTCTCAGTTCTGCAGTTTATAATTTACTGCTGATGAAACGCATAACAATGAAACAGCCCTACGGTGACAATAAATACACTGAAGCTGTGGCAACCTAAGCCGAACTTCTGTGCAACATATTCGATATGTGCAACACAACTTTGAGTGGTTTGAGTACACTGAGGATACTTAGAAACTAAAATTGCTCTGAACAGAGTGCTAAGCCTTTTAAAGGACATCCCAATGGTTTTTGATGAGATTATGTCGAAGAAACAGCCATTAAGGATCCTCTGTTTCCGTTTTTTTCTCTCTTTACTTTCTCTTTTTTCTTTTCTGTTCAGTCTCTGCCTTCGTTTGTCTTTTGGGTCCCTGTCAGGTTCGGCACTGAACTAATTTAAGAATAAAATAATACTTGAGTATCTGCCAAGACGAGCCTTATATCCATAAAGCTCCTCTTGGCCAAGCAAATTTGTTCTGCTGTTGTGATGCTGGGCAGGGTAGGATAAGAAAAAAAAGATGATTTGTGTATGAAAACAGCACCAATTATTATTGATATTTTGGCATGTGGATTAAAGCCGTTCCTGTCAAGATATTTGTTTACATGGTGAAAATGAAAGCTGTAACTTCTCACTCACAGAAAGCTTTAGCCACAATGGAACTTTTTTTTTATTTCATAAAAGCTCTATATGCTTTCCTTAACTGCTTCTCGGCGTTAGAAAAGTCAAAAATGGTTTGAACATTACGGGGCTTTGACTGCGGGCCTGCAGGCTACAGGGTGACAGCTGGAGGTAATTCACTTTGCCTCGTTTAGCTTGCTGTTAACAGCTCATGGGATGATAATGGCAGCACAAGAGCTTTAATCATATTCCTCTGCCTTCACCAGAGATATTGCTTTTTCTCGGTTTATTGAGTGGGCAGGGGAGGGGTGTCTCCATGTCTCTGTGTGACAGTAAAAGAGCAAGGCAGGTTGAAGGGATGCATGTGTGTTTGGCTGGTAGGTGTCAGGGGAGGCCAGGGGACATGTATCATCGATCTGCTACCGGAGGCTTCCTGTACATGGGGTGGCATTAAAATGATCCATGGCTTCTTTCCCGGGCTAATACCACTGATATTGAGATATCAGACTGCTGTTTTCTGTTCCCGGCAGCGGGAAAGATGGGGGAGGGGCATACGCCCACTCAAAGCAGACATACAAGACAGGACAAGAGAATTCTTCCACAGGGGTTGAGGCGATAATCTAATAGGGACATTTGTTTTTGTCTCCCACTCTCTCCACTCTCTTTCCCCCCTTCAAGCACAGAAAACAAAAGTGTTCATCGAGGGGGCCCGTTGCTGCTGCTGCCCCTGTGGCGTATAAATAACAGCCGTGCGACAGCAAAACAAGTGTAACACACACCATCTGGCTCTCCATCGGTGTTTGCCTCAGTTGCAGAGCTAGGTAGGAACCGCGAAAAGAGGAGGAGGAGGAGGGGATTAGATGATCAGCAAGCCATCTTCCTCTCACCTCCAGAGGAATGCTGCATGGATGCCAACTTTAACTTTACAAAAATAACTTAAAAGTTTAATTTCTTCTATTCTCTAATAAAAATATGTCTCATTCAAGTGAAGCTAATCAGTGAAAGAAGTTTATTTCAAGGTAGAGAGTAGGTACATGTGTGATTACTGTTGGCAGCAATCCAATGACTCAAATCTGTCATCAAGCAGAAAGTGTGCAGGAAACGTGGTTTTTGGTGGATTAGAGGGACAATTTTTTCAAACCAATTTTTGCAACAAAAAAGGAAAACTACTTCCCACTTATGCTAGAAAGATTTGGCAAATTTTCGGTGTGTATTCAGAACAAATGTCCTTCTAATTCATAAACAGCAACACACACTCATCCTTGTACGGATACACTGCCTGGCCAAAAAAAAAAAAAAGAGTCGCCACCTGGATTCAACTAAGCAAATAGGAACCTCCTATTGGATAATTACTGCATGGACGATTATTTTTAAGCTGGAAACAAGTTATTTAACCCCAACTGGTGCAATGACTTGCTTCTCATTTCATAAACAACCATGTGGAAAGACACATCCGTGGTTGTGGAAAAGATGTTAGTCTGTCTGAGAAGGGTCAAATCATTGGCAGCATCAAGCAGAGAAAACGTCTAAGGAGATGCAGAATCCCCCCCACCATTTCTGTTTGCAAACAACAGTATTCAAACTGAGCGCCCCTCCCTCTCAGGCTAATGGCCGCCTCGTTCTTCAGCCTATTCAGCTTCAAGCCTCATTCAGAGCTCAGAGGCGGGTAAAAGCCAAACCAATATTAACCCTGGTTTTCCAACGTGCACTATAAAGTTCTTACATTTTCTTCGGTGTATCAGCTGTTTTCTTTCTTCTTTTTTTTTCTTTGAGAGTTCGAGTGACTGGCATTTGCTCCAATCATGAACTTATTCCCACACAGCATCATGTCCTTAGCTCTGTCACTGGCTGGTGATATAAACAGAAATCTCCACCACGAAACGTCCTGACCAGACCATAACAAAGCAAAAGAGCGAATTACTGACAGGGGGAGAGAGAGTTGCATTCAGACTCACCACTGCACGCAAGTACGGCCCAAAGGCGCAGTTTGAGACAGATTTCACTTGCACAAGTCTAACATTTATTTTCAGGGGGGAAACTTCGGACTCTACCTTTAAGAACTGTCCAACGCATTATTAAAAACTGGAAGGACAGTGGAAACTCATCGTTTTCTGGGAGGAAATGTGGCTGGAAAGGCAGATGAAGTGATGCAGCATCATGCTTAGTGCCTACTGTACAAGCCTGTGGGGGCAGTATCATGATCTGGGGTTGCTGAAGTTGCTCAGGTCCAGGTTCAGCAACAGTATGTGCTCAAACAATGAGGTCAGCTGATACCTGAATATACTGAATGACCAGGTTATTCCATCAATGGATGTTTCTTCCCTGATGGCACGCCCATATTCCAAGATGACAATGCCAGAATTCATCGGGCTCAAATTGAGAGACTGGTTCAGGGAGCATAAGACATCATTTTTGCACACGGATTGGCCACCACAGAGTCCAGACCTGAACCCCATTGAGAATCTTTGGGATGTGCTGGAGAAGGCTGGTCAGACTCCACCATCAACAATGCAAGATCTTAGTGAAAAATGCAACACTGGATGGAAATAAATCTGGCAATGCAGAAGCTTGTTGAAACTAAAAAAGCACTCGGAGAGCGCAGACCTCCACCAAGCAGTTTGACTCCCTTATTTTTGTGTGTTCTGGATCATAGGATCCTAAATTTTCTCTGGATCTGGATCAACTTTCGAAACATAATAGAACTCATTGAGAATCTTTCTTGTAATCTTTTACCAAACACTCGGGCCATTTGTATGGAGTTATATGCCTATTAGAGTGATGTTCATGTAAGACTGTTTAGTTGTTGGTAAGGAGGTTTGATGTTCACCATGGGGTGTCAGTCAGGACACACAGGACTCGTTTGTACAGTTAACTGTCTTTACTGGTCACTCTTAAGCTAGATTTATAGTCGTGCGGCGTCTGTGTCCAGTCGGATCTGCGTACCTGATGCAGAGGCAGTGTATACTTTTGCTCAAGCGCAGGGTTATGGCATCATGCTGCAGTTTCTTTTCCAAATCTGCAGGCCACAACACTGCTTTTAATGACCAGGAAACTCCACACTGAAGAGTTTTTTTCACCCCGATGGTTCGCTACAGCTGCAGCATTTATTTCCTCTTTTACAGTAGCGGCGACATTTATTCATTCATCCGTTCAGAAACAAAATCCAAACATCCGGATACACGTGACCACACTGACCAATCACCAGTGAGTTCTTTTGCGTCTCTGCGTTTGCGTAGCCAGGATGCACGTCGGGTCTAGAGTGGTGCGCGTCAGGCCTCCGCTGACCTATGCAGAGCCTACGCAGAGGCTACAGCGGTTACGCTGATGCAGGCGTCACGCAACTATAAATCCAGCTTTAATCACAACAGCACAGTAATGCAACAAATGACAGGCTCACAGGTGAGGGATTCCAGAACTAGTTCAGGTGAATGCCTGGATGGAAGTGAGTGTGGTCTATAAACACAGAAATTCAAAGGCATGAGGAACATTTGTTTAGCAAATAAACACATTCAAGGTATTAATTATTACTAATAAATCCCTTACAGTTAGGACTAAACATGCATATGTGTTGAAGGCTAACAGTTACAGTAACTGGCATGTAACAGGTCAGCTAGCTTAATAGCTTAAAAAGGCACATGGTGAATGGAAGAACACTTCTAAAGCAAATCAGCTAAATAGCATTAAAGGCTAAATAAACATCCTGTTCATGCAGAAATACAACTAGTTACTTCCAGTTCTTCACAGACACACACAGTTCACCATCTTCACCTGCTAGAAGTCTGTCCAACAGTCTTCTGTCCTCGTGCTCACTGCTGCTCGGAAGTTTCATTTCTGCTTCCTGACATCATGTGCTCAGTAGCACAGCTGCACACCTCTGCCACAGGGGGGCACTCACGCCTCATCAACAGCCTTTCCAACATGGCCGATCTCACAGTGATAAAGAATCCTTCAAAACATTCCTGGATCCAGAAGGTGATCCGGATCAGCACCTGAATTTAATGGCTTCTTCCTTGGGCTGAGACACACGGGTGGTGAAAATTTCAGGTCAATCTGTCCTGTGCTTTTCTGTAGAGTTACTGAGAGAGGGACGGACGGACAAACCAGCACTACCAAAAACATTACCTCCTTGGCGCAGGTAACAATGCCACAGTGAATGTGTGCCGTAATCAAAGCTAAAGGCAGTGCAACAAAATATTAGAGTGTATGACCTTTTGTTCGGTAGCGACTCTTTTTTCTTTGATCAAGCAGTGTAACATAGTGAGGACAGTCATTGGCATGATACATTCCCTATCTCTTAATTCTAACCCGATCTCCTCTGACTGCCAAAACTTAACCTTTGCCCCAACCCTAACCAAATCCTAATCGTAACTTAAACTCTAAAACCAAATCTTGACCCTCACAAAGGGGTCTTTCTTCGTGAGGGCTGGCCAAAATGTCTGCACTTTCCAAAAATGACTTCACTTTGTTGGTTAAAAATGCAAAATAGTTCTCACAATCTAGCAAAAGGAACACACACACACACACTGGTAATTCTGTGGAAAGCTGCATCGCTTTCCTGCAGTTTTGGCAGCCAATAGATGTCGGTGCATGATTTCTCTTTATTTTTACTTTTCCCCTGCTGGCTTGTTATGTCTGTTTCTACTCCTGCAAGTTAATGCATATAAAAACGCCAGAAGCTCACTATGTCCCACCAGCAATTGTCTTCTAATATCCCCTTTTCTGTAACTTGCCAGACAGTTTTTCATCACTTCCATGACCCTCAATCGATTCTTTCAGCAAACCATGCTCCATTACCAAGAATAACTCATCCACCAATGGGCGAGAAGAGATATTAATCAATGAAACCTTTGTAACTAACAGCCTTGTTTTTCTTTTAAAGCCAAACAAAATGAGAATTTGGCTGTGTTTGAGGCTCATTATCAAGTGCGGTGGAGAGCAGACATTATATACCGTTATTGATCATGTGTGAAGACAGGAATACATAGTCGATATCCACAGCCAAAAATAAAGAGGTTGTCTTGTAATCTGTGCTGTATTAAAGCTGCAGCCTTAGTTTCCCAATTTATTAGATCGAGAGAGTTTTTATTTTTTGGTTTGCTCCATTATTTGACAGGTATGGAGCATGCAGGCTTTGTTACATGAATAAAATCAATGCTATTGATGCTCTTCATTAATGGAGGACTTCTGCATGTTGCTTATTTGCTCTCTTTTCAAGAAAAGCATACTTATTTTAATGAGAATTCCTATTATGCACACCTCATCACCAGTGTTAACTAACTGTATGTTCATGCATTGAAAGCCTCGGTGGCTTCTACGATAGTGGGAACATCATAATGTTGCAGTTCTCAACTAGTTCTCATTTACACCTGCAAATTAAACAACCACCATGGATGTTGTATATCCACCCAGGCATGTGGAGGCACTGTTCACAAAATACTGTGTTTTGCGAGATGCAGGTGAAAGCTGACTGGCGAAACATGTTAAGAGGGAAAATCCCAGATAAAAAAAATCTGGCTGAATTTTTTTTTTTTTATTGTGGCAATATATAGTTATCATTATTTTCTGAAGCAAACACAAATACAGCTGTTGTTCCAGCATTAAACTCGCATGCGGCATGAGAACACTGTGGCTGTCAAGCCCGATCCTTTACAAACATGTCCTTTATATTTCTATTAATGGATATTTCTATGTACAGGTATGCAGCATTTAGACATCAGGAGCCTGTACTAGGAAGCCGGATTTCCTCTTATGGAGGTAACTTCAGGGTTAACCCTGGGTTTTCCGTCCTATGACTCTGGTTCACTTCTGATCGGGTTATATCTCCATGGTAACTTATGCTGAACGCCTAACCTGGTCTGGACCAGGTTCAGTTCTGGATAAGAGATCACTGAGTATAAAACCAATCAGCGTTATCGGAAAATGGCCTACCCATTTTTAGAAGATCCGGTCGATGCTGATGCGCATATAATGAGAGGAGCTCTTGGAAGAGAAATAATATTCAGAAATGGTGTAACCCTTTTGATTTGCCAGATTACACTTTATATGACAGACATGTTTTCCTCTGCTGGACTCAGCTACATCTGTCAGCTGTTGGAGCCGTACGTCACAAATATAACGCATCGCAGGCGGGCACTGACTACACCAACGATGCTCTGCATCGCACTGAGGTTTTATTTACGTTAATAGACTAATTAAATTCATTTTGATATAGACCACCGCCTCACCTCGAGTGAAAACAAATATTAGTGCTGTACTGATGTAGCTGAATAGCTTAATTTTGTTGCTGAATTATGCTCATGGTGTTCAAATCCCACTCAGTAAAACACCATTCATTTTTTCATTCGCAGGTAGTTTCATGCACATTATATTATTGTTTATATTATATTTTTGTATTAGTTCTTTACTTGTTCCCGTGATCGTCTTGCGCTGCTGGGGTTGCATCCGAAATAATGTGGTTAAAAGGTCACACATGCAGAAAACATGAATTTATGGAGCGCACACCCACCCATGCCGTCACGGTGATGAGTTATAACACGTGCACGACATGAGCCTGGAAATATCTAGATGTACACTGAGGAAGTGCTGTTGTGTGATGAAGTAACACGAAGTGATCAGAGTCCGATATTGTTCCACGATTGGACAATCGCACGGACTTGCGTAATAACAGAGTCTGCAATTTTCTGCCAGCATCCCTTCCTGGCCTTTGTTGCGGCGACTGTGTTGCTTCTGGCCTGGATGATGTTCCTGAATACTTCATATTTCTGGTTGGTGAAATATGTCGCTCTCTGTTTCTCCATGTCTACGATTGGTCAGACGCTTCAAACGCCCCTTTTATGTGAGCGTGCACTGATTAAGTTTGGAAAACCCTGGGTTGAGATACCGAGTTGATAACCAGCCTCGTAGTACTGTTTAACAGAGAGAAATCCCGGGTATGTTAATCCAGCTTCGTATAGACCCCAGAGCAGGTATGAAAACTCCACTGGATTGTCTGTGAGTGTGCGGGAATGTAGAGACCTCAGTTAATGTTGGCAGGTAATCATGTGCGTTTGAGAAGTTGAGCTTTGTTGTGAAATTTGGATAAACAAACACGTGTCAGTTAAAAGTAACACGATGGAGCGGTCAGCGTGACCTTACAGTTGTTTTTGGCACGGAGATATGTTGCGAGACACTATCGCAGAAAACAAGCTAAATCACCTAAATACGAACCAACTTTTATTCCAGAGACATCCTCAGCAATCTCTCCGGTAAGCTTCTGTTTCACTTATGTAGGATAAAGTGAACTGTTGTAAATGGGCCAAAGGCCAGGTAGCGTTCTCCCCATCAGTGAACCACAGTGGAGTCCGCAGGAAGTGTACCAAGCCCACCTCCAGAGGGCGGTCTCGGTACAGTTTTTTGATCCAGACCAAAACAAACTGGTCCACCTTCACACCACCCCAAACGTACCGTACTTGCAGGTGTTCCAGACTCCAGTCGCCTTTAAGCGGACCAAATTGTGTAGGTTTGAAAGCACCCTTAGGTTATATCCACACAGAAACAATTTAGGTGTAACTGATAATCAATTGCATGTTTCGTTCACATAGAACTTGCCTTTTGGGATCCTGGAAACAGAAGTTTTGTAAACCAGGTCCCAAATGCTGTTTCCTCCAACGGAGCAGAATCAGTACGGGATGGTTTGTCTGGTTGTTGCTTTTCCACAGCCATCTGGGGTCTGTTGCATGAAGCAGGTTTAATGAAACTCTGAGTTGTTTAACCCTGAAATTCGGGAAACTCTGAGTTTTCCGAAACACAAAGGTAGGTAACTCGACCCAGGGAAAGAGGAGGAACTCTAGCCTGTTTCATGAAGAGGGGGAACTTAAACCCTCAGCTAGTTGCCATAGTAACAGACTCTTTGAAAGTAACCTGGTCAGGAGCAGATTAATGTAAGGAAAAGGGATAAAAAGGGGGGGGAGGAAAAAAGAAAAAAAAAAAAAAAGGAGAAACCTTGAGTTTCTCGCTGTCTCTGCCGACTTTCAGCCACAGTCATTGTTTCATTTCCTCATTCATTCATTCAGTCAGCGAGGAGTTTTGGCTGCTGCCGTCTAGAACAAAACATGTTGAAAATAAATCAGTCGGTAGGTTACAGACGTGTTCTTTCAATAGGGATTTCATGGATGAAGATGCAGCATGACTGTGTGGAGAGTTAAACATTTGGAGATCGTTATCAGACCACGGATAGATGTTCTTTCATTTCCCGACAGTTTTCATTTCTGGTGCTACAGTTTCACAACTCAGTCAATTATCCACATACACAAGCTGATCTGTCCGTACATTTGTGATATCACCAGCCAAATGTGACAGCTGGAGGTCCTGTCTCTCTGTTTCTGAGAGATGGTTTGCCCTGATAACTTGTCTTTTCAACTGTGTCTCTGGGTATATGGTCAAGGTGCATTTCATCTTAATGCTGCTGACAAGAGCGCCCCCCCCCCCACTTGATTGCACCCAAGTTAAATAAATAAAAAGGCTGCAACCAAAGTACAGAGTTGGAGTCAAACATCAGCCTCACCCGGGAGGGGTGCCCGTCGTGGATGACGAGCAAACTGCAATTTTGGAACTTCTGCAGAAACTTCGCTTTTCACTGCCGAAGTTTGCCACTTGATCTTTACAGAAAACTTTTTAGAATGAATCAGTTGTGCCTCTGTGTGTGTGTGTGTGTGTGTGTGTGTGTGTGTGTGTGTGTGTGTGTGTGTGTGTGTGTGTGTGTGTGTGTGTGTGGGGGGGGGGGGGGGGTAAGAACAGACTAGTAATTAAAATCTCTTAAATACGCACTGCTTCCAATTAGTTTTATTAGAATTAAACTTGTCATGTTTTTGTAAAGATTAAATCTAATCTAAAATCTAATTTAACCGATTCTATTTATCTGTTCAGTCTGTGTTGAAGAACATAGAAAGCAAACACGCGTAGTAATATAATCGTCACTGATGATTCTCCTAGCACCTTAATGCTTGCTTACACAATCAGTTCACTTGTTTATTTATTGTATTTTTTATAATAAAAGATGAGGAAATAAAATGTTAAATAAATAATTAGACTGAATAACACAACATGCATAGTATAGAAGCATGGCAGCTTGAAGTTCTTCACATCCTTTTGAGGGGGCTGTAGCCAGCAGCGACTCCATCAGTGTCATTTATGTGAACAGCAGGTAGGTTTTCAGTGGCTCACACTCTGTCAAACTGAACTACTGGCAGCTGAAGAGCCATCATTATGTCTGTTCATTAGAGTAAATGGAGGTGACAGAGGTGTCGCCTCCTTCTGCCGATTCCACCCATGGAGAGCCACTCGTGATGGTCCTGAGTGAGAAATAGCAAGTGAATAAACAAATAAATCAATCGGCGAACATTTCATCTTGTAACCCACATACTTACATGTCCATCTAGTAAAGTGTACCAAACAAAATTTCTGTTGTCTCACCCACAGAAGGTTAAACACTATTTTCACCCTTGGAAAATTTTAAATTGTTATATGACAGAAAAGTTATGTTTATGAGTATAAGTTGTGTTTAAATTTCATGCCACCTAACACAAGTTCCAACGTAATGTTTGTGGGTGGGACATTAGGTTTATATTCCAAACATGTGCATTCTACTCTAGAAGCAAGGCAAGGTAAGTTTATTTGTATAGCACATTTAACGTACAGGACAATTCAAAGTGCTTTACATAAAACATTAACATTGGAAGGTGGAACAAAATAGCCAGTGAAGCATAAAAAAGATATTTAAATGAATTATATTATAGTCCATGTTTTCCTTTTAAGCAATAGCATTTTCCTAACTTTGAACAAGAAAACCACACCTCATAGAGTAGCTTTTTGGTGCAAAACCACAACCAAGATGCTTGAAATGTTTGATTTGGTCAAGCCAGCAAATGACCATGAATTGGTAGTGCAAGTTTTGGGGAAACATTATCAGACTATCCTCCAAAGTAGATCGTTTGTGCACACCTGAAATTATGCTCTCCCAAAGCATATCTTACAACTCCCTGACCCCCCTGGTGGCGGAAGGTGGAGATATGACGCAGAATACACAATACTGTCTTAAGAGAAGGGAAGCAAATACTGAGATATTAAAAAATTGATTGAATCACTTGAGGCAGTGTTTTGTTCAGCTGGTTAGAAAACTGCTCCAATAATCAGAGGCTGCATTTTTTTTATTTCACCTTTATTTAACAAGGTCGGTTCCATTGAGACACAATGATCTCTTTTCCAAGGGACGCCTGCCAAGACAGCAGCTTAAAACATTGAGTTTCAATTATAAAACAAAAAATAAGAGTTGCACAATAAAACACCAATCATACAACAAATAAAATATACAAAATGCAATGAGAACAATAGAGTTAAATTTGGGACTATCATATGAATCAAAAGCAAGAACGATATGAGACTAATTCAAAGGGTGTGTCTCAATACGCCCCCTAGCCCTACTTTTTAGCCCTACCCCTAAATTTTGCGCATTTCCGTGAAGGTAGTACTGTCCCAATGCCTCTTTGCATGTAGGGGTAGTGGACATAACGAGTGGTAGTGGGTATGAATGTAGCCCTTCAGAGCGAGGGGTGTCAGATGCTGACTTTCTGAGGACGGGCCAGAGAAAAGGGAACAACAGCAAACTCCGGAGAGCGACAGGACTCGGAGAAGAAAACTCACAAATCTACATATGTACAGATTACACATTTGTTCCGTTAGCCAGACTAGCAATGCCAGCTAAGCTAAAATACTAACGAAAACCTTGCGAAGGCTTTTCGTCACTTTACAAGAGACATCAGTCGTCATGGCGACTTCTTCCCCATGTGACTGTTTTGTTGTTTAATCAAGGGAAGCATGATGAATAATGATAAAAAGGTAAAAACGACCGCAACTTTGTGTTGTTGCTGGGTGTGTGCTTATGGTGAGACGTATGTGCAAGCGTCACCATGCAGTCGCTTACGTGCCTCAACGTAAATGCAGCTGTGGTGTCCCAATTCCAAGATTACAAAGCCCTACCCCTTGTGGCTTTAATTTGAGGGTGTAGTGGTGGTGGTCGAGGGCTAGTGGTTGAAAGTAGGGGGAACATTGGGACTGGGCCAAAATCTCTTACAGTATTTTTTAATGTTGCAAGAGAAAGTAGATCCTGCAGCTTCAGAGTACTCTGTGATGAATTCCAAGCAGCAGGTGCAAAAGGCATAAAGGAGTGAATGACAAATTCAGTACGAACTTTGTCATAAGCTTATAGTTCCCAATCATTGGAACGTACAGAGTGCAGAGACATTCTGGACTCTTGAGATATCTTGAGATGCAGTTCCTCGGCACAGACTAGATAGATTCCCGGCCTGGGACCCCCTGCTGCATGCCACCCCCCACTCTCTGCCCCCTTTCCTGTCAATATACTGTAACATAAAGGCCACTAAAACCCGAAAAAACACCCACCTGATTACAGTATGATATAGCGTGCATATGCAGGAGCCTATTTGAATTCCATTTATTTATGTTCACTGAGGAATATGCACGTTCATGACATACAAAAGGGTTATTGCCAGCCAGTGCAGCACAGCAGATGTGATGTTTATCCTTTCCTTCTGGTTTATTCATAGCGTCCTTAGCAACAACCGTAGCAACAACCACAAAACCTTAAAGAGTGTATGTCAAAACGAAAAAACTATGGATCATATACATAACCCGAATGGATATTATTAGAAATAAAGTGTATATTTGTCACTAGAAAAGTTATCAAAACAAAGCTAAAGCAACAATCTATCTTAACAAATAAAAATTTCTACCGAAGACTGAAGGGACATCCGCCATGTTTCTTTTGGTCTCACCAGGGAGAAACGCTGCAGTCACGTAACCACCGCTAGAGGTCGCTTTTAATAAAACCATAAATATAGGTCGTATTTTGGTGAATGCACAAAGGACCCTATGGCACGTATGACTTTTTGGAGGACTAGTTGAGCATCATACAGTTGCTCAGGTAATTAGCCTTTAGCCAAGAGAAGTGGGCTGATGCTAAACTCTACGGCATAATGTTCAATATTATTTCATGTTACTTTCATCATCTGTCATATCACATCTAATGATAGAAAGTTACGAAGATGTTAAGAATACAGTTACAGTATATGTGTTTACCTCAGGTGAAAATGAGTTGCGGTAGGGTGTCGATCTACAGTATCATGATTCATTTATTTTAATTTCTAAAGGTGTTGTTTGAGTTTACCTGGTCAAGATGGTGCAGGTCTTAAACGTAAATCAATTATTCCCTATCTTTTCTAAAACAAGCAAACAAAAAAAATTCTTAAAGGGATATTGTGTAAGTTCTCCTGTGTTCCTGTGTCATTCATTTACACATCGAGCGGGGCGGCTCGGTGGAGGCTGCCATGTTGTATCGCCATGTTTTTGCGTTCGGGAGAAGCGTGACAGTAGGAAAACACAGAAACTCACCGGACACACCGGAGTTTTCAGCTCAGTTCGAGGTAATGCCTTTAAAAAGTCACCGCGCTGCAGAGGGGAGAAACTAGCGTCTCACTGACGCTGGGTTCACGTGCAGTCGGGCAGACGGCCGTTGGTAACAAACCAGATGTCATTTTAATCAATGAAGCCGAGCGAAAGACGGTAAAACATGGGTCAGGGAAAACAATACAACATTGCCATGACAACAAATCAGATGTGGACTGATGTCACTGTAACTGACGGACCACATCTTCACATAGAAGCCGGTGATAACTTTACATGCAGCGGATGTCATCGGTCTGCCCGGTTTCACGCGAACGCAGCATGAAAAGTACGAGGGAGCTGCTCCCGATTACACAGTGTCCCTTTAAGCAAAATTATTAGTTTGTTGTTTGTCAGAGACACTACTTAAATAGCAAGAAAACAGTCTAACAACATACAACATAAGCTATTTATCAATGTCCAGATCTCTGGAATAACATAAACTTACTATAATACATTACTTAATACAGTACCATGGATACAGTTACATACTGCTATGTCCAATTTGTGTCGGTACCAAGCAGCAACCTCCGGTGGCCAACTATGAGTCCACCCGGAATAAGTCATTTTTTGTAGTTCTCCCTTCATCCACTAGGGGCTGCAAAACAGGGCAAATCCCCACAGACTCCCATGTTAAAAACGCTAACTTCACTGCAGAAATAAACATGTTTACAGCCTGGAAAAAAAAGATCATAGGTTTATTAGGTCAACTTTACCTTCATGTCAACTGTGAGGGGGGGGGGGATTTCTTTATAATTCATCTGTTTTAGATGTTATTAAATCTTGAAATCACACATAATTAAAGACGTGTCCTTTTGATAGACACGTGGCAGTCCGTAAGCCCGGCCTGCCGACCGGTGGCTCCTAGTTAGCTCCTTGTTTGCTCTCGGTAAGGTCTCAGTTTGTAGCAGAGTCGCACAACGGTGGTTTTTAGTCAGATAATAGCAATTCTAAGCACGTCTTACCTTTAACCTGCTGCCTAGGGGGCTAATCTTTGGTAGCTCCTGTTAGTTTCGAGTTAGCTCAGTAAGCGTTTAGCCCAGAGTACATCAGCTGTCAATCATTCACCCCGCGGCCTTGTCTTTGCCCATTTTCGTATTTTCCAGGCGTGAGGACACAGGCAACACAACAAGATGGCGACGGCGGGACACGCCCAACTGGCTTCATTTTTTGCTCTTCGGAAACCAACGGGTGGCGTGAGCAGAAGGTTCGTCCCTCTCTATTAACGGTCTATAGTCCACACATTTACAAGTTCTGCATTTAGACCACTGACAAGAAATGACACCCACTACTAATTAGTCTATAATGGTAATAGTGTACCAGTAAATTTACCATACAGATTTTAGGATGTGCTGAAACAACAAGTTCTTAACAGAAACATTCATTATAATTTGTCTAACTATAAATATGACTTATAATGGCAGCCAATGAAGTGCCACCCCTGTGTTAGTATGATGGTAACATGACTCATACACTGTGAGTGGTTCCACATCTAAGCTGACATAAGTCTATTGTATAACAAAATTCAGGGAACTGTGTTGGAGGGCACGGTTAAGCTCAGCCATCAGCCTTTCACATAACACTTTTTCTCACTTCAGGTTTGTGCAAAACATTACTCCTATTAAGTCACGTAAATGACCAAGGTGTAGGTTCAGACACAATTTTACAGGTTGTCGTGGTTACATGTAAACATAGCATGTAATGAAACTATAATTTCTTAATTGGCTTTAGGCAGAAACATCCCTTGGTCAGAGTTAGAAATGAAAACTATAGTGAAGGTTACAGAAATATTCAGGCTTAAAGCTAGAATACATTCTTCTAACAGTGAAGTGATTATCCATCCATCTGTCCGTCCATCCATTCATCCATTTTCTATACTGGCTTTATGCTATTCAGGTTAGAGGGTATGCTATTAAGGAACAGACAAGAGGCAGGCTACATCTCTGGCCAAACTGCCAGTCCATCTAAAGGCCAAGACAAAGATAATTATGCAACTCAAACTCACTCCTAGGGTCAAGTTGAGGGTAATTCAATTTGCATGTTTTGTTTGGGAGGAATCCATAATAACCAGAGAGAACCTATGCATGACAGGCATGGGAAGAACATGCAAACTTCACACAGAAAGGCACCTGCAGAGATGTGAAATTCTTGCTGTGAGGCAGTTGTGCTAACCACCACATCACCATGCAGCTTGCCGTCACCAACATATGTGCATGCACTGTATATTTACATACATCACACAGTCATTATACAGTACATACGTGTCTGCATGTATAAATACCACAAAGGCATGTTTCTCAAGTTGAGAGGAAACTCTTTAGAAACAAGAATGGTAATCACATAATAAAGAAATGTGCACAATTTCACAAAATAACCAAATTTCTTTGCCACTTCAGATTCTCATTTTTGTGTATTTCCCCACATGCTGCACAATGGACTTGTGATTAGCTTTTGAAATATCCTTTGATATGTTCTTTATAATTCTCTTCATCTCTCCCAGTTTCTGCAGCTAGTAGTACATTGGTGTGCTGAGTAACAGAGGAGGCTAATCTTTTTACAAGTGTCATAATCAGTTTCTCTACAAGGAAAAAGTGTTAGATGCTGAGACCAGCAGGACTTCCTCTCTCTGCTACCTGCAGGATTTGAGTCGTAATTAAGTGTCTTGCTGACATGAATACTGTGGTTAGCATTCATGTCGCTTTCAGTGGGTATGAAGAGGAAAGTTGATTTGACAAGGCTAATCTCTGAACGGAAGCGTGACAGTGGGATGAGAATCAATAAAGGTGTCAGAACAGGATTTTGATTTTTCTTTTTACTTGCCATCTTTTTTAGTTGATGACGTGAATATAAATGAATTGGAAAATGGTACAACATCAAGAAGGCCAAAGATGGCTTAAAGATATTTACTTTGCAGACAGGGCTTGGTTGATAATAGTATTTTTATAAGCCTCTGGCAAGTGACTGCTGTGGCTGAATGCACGGTACAGCAGGCAGTCAGATGAATCTCTTGGGTTGCGACAAACAGGCGTCTCCACTGATTCAGGCCATGTCCCCACAGCGCCGAAGCCGGTTCAGGTGTGAAGAAGATGGTAAAAAATTGGGAGAAAGGCTTTGCCATACCCACGAAAACGCTGTAGTACATACTACAAGGCTGCAGATGATGATTCAAGAGGAACACCCCGAAGCTAGACCAGGATGTGCATGCTCAGATAAGGGCTCACTTCGTATCATGTGACATGCATATCGGCTAGTTACCGCTGCTGATAGTACAGTAGCAATAATATGTTGTAAAAGCAGCATTGTCTGGAGGAGCATGACAACACAGTTGATCACCAATGCCATTATCATTGTGATGGGGGATTATCACGCTTCCGTGTTCCGAACTTCCGGTTTGAAACACTTAGAGGGCCCACTTCCGGCCCAGTTCAATGTCCCTGCTTTACTTCGTAGATAACGTGAATAAACGCCAACCCTACTTAAATTTTCACGGATTCCAGACTGAAGTGACACTAAGGAAGAAGTGGATCAAAGCGATTCTCCAGAGTGAAGGGCCACACTTTATAATAAAACAACGTAGCATGTTTGTTTATAGCCGGTGGGGCACAACACCGGCATGCTAGCATCATCCAGCTAGTGTTTACCGATGTGCTTAACTTTTTGTGTCTTAAAACACACATACATCTGAAAATCGGGTCTGTACCCCCCCCCCCCCCCGTTTCCAGTGGAACAACTGGGGACTGCCAAGAATGGAGACGCTTTCAGATGCTTGTGTGTTTTCAGCCGCACAAAGTTAGGCACGTCATCAAGCTGGCTAATGCTAACCTGCTAACAGTAGTCCGCCAGCTACTACTCTGTTAAACTTTGTAAATCGGATAAACGCCAATGCCAAGTTTTCATTCCAGACTGAAGTGATGCTAAGGAAGAAGTGGATCACAACCACCGATTCGCCGCGGTGAAGGACCGAACTTTATAATAAAACGACACACGTTTGTTTGTGGCCGGCAGACTGCGCAGTCGTGTTAGCAGGCTAGCATTAGCCTGCTTGATGACGTGCCTAACTTTGTGCAGCTGAAAACACACAAGCATCTGAAAGCGTCTCCTTTCTTGGCAGTCCCCAGTTGTTCCACTGGAAACGGGGAGGTACAGACCCGATTTTCAGATGTTTGTGTGTTTTAAGACGCACAATGTTAAGCACGTCAGTAAACGCTAGCTGGCTAATGCTAGCATGCTGTGAAGTGCCGGTGTCGTGCGGTGTTGTGCCCCACCGGCGACAAACAAACGTGTGTTTTATTATAAAGTTCTGCCCTTCACTGCGGCGAATCGATCGCTTTGATCCAGCTTTTGATCCAGTATCACTTCAGTCTCAAATGAAAACTTAAGTATGTTTGGAGTTTATCCGATTTTAACAGTATAACAGAGCAGGAACGGCTGTCGTTAAAATGGCCCGAAAGAGGAAGTGCCCAAATACCGGGTTGTTCCGGTAAGCGTGATAATCTCCTATTGGCACATCTTCATCACACATCATATCTTCCAGTTGTGCGGCTTCACTGTTCCAACAGAACGCAGACGGTCGAGGTTCAAATCTCTTTACCTTGGAACCTGGTTTTAGACAGGATCAGTTTCATGGAGGCTAATCACCAGTTTGGTGGAGGGATCGTGAAGCTACAAATCTGTTTTCTCCTTTTAGTCTCTTCTCTTCTAAATCCAGTTTATTGCTGCTTGTGATCCGAAACATTCATGCTATTTTGTTTGTGATCCAACTTCAATGTTCACCATGAAACTCCAGAGAACACTTGATTAAAAAGTCTAATGTGTTTTGGTCACTTGGGGGCAAGTAAATTTGTTTTAAAAAGTTTTTTTTTTTTTTTTATCATTTGATAATGACTAAGAATATAGTCAATGTGTTAACTAACAGTACATGAAGCGTACATTGCAAAGAGAAGTTATGCTTTTAGTCGTCTTTTAAACAAAGTCCATTTTTTAGCATCTTTGTTGCTTTGCCTTCATAAAAAGAAAAGCAATCCTTTGAAAAAAAAAAAAGCACTAAAAACAGATAGCTAAATGTCCTACTCTATGTTCACAATTTAGCTGCTAACTGTGGTGTTTAGTGGAAGCATGCAGTGGGGTACTTGTGGAAAACAAGCTGCCTGCTGCAAATGTAATGTGTGAGCTGTGAGAATAAAAATCTGAAGTAATAAAAAAGTTATCCCTGCAGTTATTCCTGAATTGTGCTGCAGCTAATGGTACCTGCAAGGTTGGATGAGAATTCTTTGTGGGTTTTTATAAGTTATAGTTAAAGTGATCATGAAGTTCACATTTTAAAGTAGACATGGATGGAGCTAGACATAAAAACTAGAACGCTAAACAGCCCATCTGCTGCCTGCAAGACCACACACGCCAGCTTCTCCTTTTACTCCCCCGTATTACAGTATGTTACAAACTTTCTTATTATCATTGGTTACTTATCAAATTTTAGGGAGTTTCATAATTGGGTTAGATGTTTTTCTCAAATTCAGTCAGACGTTAAAGGAGTAGTTTATCATTTTTGGCATAGGGTTTCATTTTTGAGTTAGCCGGGGTACTATTTATCACTGGAGACAGTTTCAACATATTCCATCCTCTTCCATTCTAGTTGCAGGAGGTCACAGATGCTATGGCAAGTGCAGGTCAATAGGAACCACTAATCCCACCATTAAAAAAAATCTTAATAGTAATATTTACTTTATTCATCCCAATTAGGGTGCCAATTAGGAAATTCATTCTCTGCATTTTAACCCATTTCAGGTTGAACCTGAGAGCAGTGGGCTGCTAATTAAAGTGCTCGGGGAGCTTTGGTGGGGGTTAAGGACCTTGCTCAGGGGTCCATGTGGTTCACATTAGTGCCATGTCAGGGCCTCAAACCCGGGTCTGCTGTAACCCAAATATCCGGGGGCTCCCCCCCCCTGTCCACTCCACAGAACACCTGAGGAAATCGGTCACCTAAGTATGAAGATCTGTGTAAATGCTCATGAAAGATAATGTTAAATAAAACTAACCTTGCATCAATTACCACGAGGCTATGAAAACTTTCAAAAGTGGTAGTGTTACTACCTTTGTCAGTGTATTTCAGTTCATAGAGATATCATGGCTGTTTGTTTGATGAAACAAATTTAAAATCATCTTCAAAATCTGACTTGACGATGCCAAATACAGGAAGTAAAACCATGTTGCTGCTGAGACACTTTACCATCAAAATGTTACATAAACCAAGGCTAGTTTTAGTGTTCACATTACTCTACAGGGGCATTTACATGGATAGTCTTGTGTGATTACTGATTTGCCTCGGGTGTTCTGTGGAGTGGATTAGATTGTTTTAATGACAGACAATGCTCCTGTTCCTGGCACTAGTCATAGCACCTGTGATGTCCTGCAACTAGAATGACAGGATGAAATGTGTTTAAACTGTCTCCAGTGATGAATAGGGGTGTAAATCACTGGTTTGATCACAATACAGTATATCAATACACTGGATAGCGATACAGGGTATTTGGCACTCACATCACATCAACTGAACCAGTTACTCCAAAATGTAGAGTGCCTGTTATTCAGAAGCTCAAGTGCACACCTTCTCCTTTAAAAATTAAAACAATAAATCAAACTAATGAAATGTAAAGGAAACACTAGGGGTGTAAATCACTGGTTTCATCACAATTCAATATTATATTGGATATTCAATGCCGAGATCTCAGATTCAGTCACGATACGATTTTGATTCGATTTGTTTTAGGATCCACCGATCAATAAATGATATGAAACAATATTACAAGTAATAAACAAGGTTAATGTTTTTTTAACATAACTGTAAGCTCCTACTTGTACATATGCAGTACAATCCCTCTGTGCCACATCTATCCACTGCACAACTACAAACGTATTTTGTTGTAAAAACGTGTCAGAGGAACTTCAAAATGACGCTATTTCATAATAAAAGTGGGTTTTATATCGTTGGGATATCAAACCCAGTCCGTTGTTGGGATTTGAATCAAATTACAGTTAGTACATTTATCTATATTGATACATTGATATGCAGTACGTCGATACTTTGATATGTTGTTACACCCCAAATAAATAGTACCCTGGCTAACCCGAAAAATGAGGCCCTATGTCAAAAAATCAGAACTACCTTTAAGGAGAAATCCTCACGTTTACAACACAGTTCTGCGTCATTACATTGTCACCAACATGACGAACTGCTCTCACTTTTGACACTATTTGCATTTAAACTACTGACTCATTCCACAAACGGCACGATGGGTTAATATGAAAATAGTTATTTGCGCAGCTTTCATCTGCAGAAGATTCTCCAGGAGCCTTTGAATGTCATTTTTAAGGTTACAGGACTGCAATTATCTTATTTTATTTATTTAGTTACTTAGTTATAATGACATGACCCTTTTTAAAGGTTATCTGGCTGGCTAGTCGATAATTGTTTTTGACATGATTTCGTGATATTTTATGACCGATGGCCAGGGTCAGAAGTTAATGGGCAGAGAGGGCAAGTTTAGAAAATGCCCAGAAAATAAAAATGAGGCAAGAAAAGCCTCAGTAATTAGGAGTAACTGTTTCTACCATCATCTACTTTCAGTTTTTTTTTAAAACTGACTTGTTAATTTTTCACACATGAATTCAACCTTTGACCTTCTTGGGTCGTTTAGGTGAATTGTGTTAGTTTCTGAGTGATGGTGATTGCACTGTTTTGCGGCTGCAGATGTGGATGGAATAACAACACCTAGAATGCAGCAGTGATCTATTTTTGCGATATTGTTCAGACACCTGCAAGTGAAAATTATAGATTCATTTACTAGGATACAAGGTATTGACTATAATGGAACAGTTTGACAATCAGAGCCAAGAGCAAAGTTGAAAAACACATTTCTTACCATGACGCCTGTAATCGTATGGCACTTTCATCCCATTATTTTACTGCACCTGACTCAGTTAGCCTGGTTCTGAGTGATTTTTAACAGATATAACTGGCAATCTGAGGTGCTGAGATAATCATGTTAGTCATTTAGAGGAGCCATAAGTGGCACAGATGAATTGTGCTGTTACTTATGGGGTAAAAACCTGCTTAGATTTATTTTCCACAGTGCAAAAATCAATTTACATCATTTGAGCTGCTGCAGTTTGATTCCTTCGGGGATTCATGTAAGCAGTTGATATTGCTGTAGTGTCGGGGCAAATGAATGACAAATTTCTGCACCTCATGTATTAATCAAACGACTCCCGCATCACCAGCGTGCACAAATACAGCCCTGCAATAATGCATTAAGAAAACACACCATGTCCTATAGAGTGAAGAAACACACAGGTCGGTTTACACGGTTGAGTTCATACAACAGTTGAGGCCACTGAAAGGTAGAGTGATGGATTGGCTGGAAATATGATGGAGAGGGGAATCCAGAGGGTGAAGGAGGACAAGACCTTGCACATGGAGTGTTTGGACTCTCACCACGCTCAATAAACAGTGTACTCAGAAAGTCAAATATTTATCGTTAATACCTTACTGAGTCCACACTGCTGTGGATAAATAAGCTCTTATATTACCAGAGAGAACTGTCGATGAAGTTTAATAACATGAGCATTACTTCTTAACTGGATGATACAATAATAATAATCCACCCTGAGAGCAGAAAATAGAACAAAAGTCTGGAAGAACTTCTTTTCTCCACATATCTCTGCAAACTGTTATCATCCACAAGTTTCAAGTGCAGCACCGCCCGTGTAGACTGGGCCCTTATTTAATTCATCTGCTGATTTAATCATATTTAGTCTTGTTATATGTGGAGTGTGATGGTCCCCTCTGCCTTTCCTGCTCATCCTAAATCTTCACTTGACTGGTTTACACTTTAAGAGATTTAACACATAGGGTCGGATCTATCAAAGGTTTGTGTTTATAAAACCGGAGCTATGTCATTGCACAAGCAAAAAAAAATGTACAAGCTGATCAACTAACAGCGTGCAAAAAAGTCAACGTCTTTCAAAGGTGCTAAACAGTGCCTCTTTTCCGGGTAAAACGTCTGCTTACAATTAGAGCCCGACCGATATGGGATTTTTGAGGCCGATTCCGATACCGATATTGGGGGCTTTAAAAAACCCGATATCCGATATCGGCCGATATCCGATGTCAGCCGATATATATCAGCCAGGATACTAAAAAATGAACATGGACATACAGGACATACATACTGTCTAACTTTAGTCCAACTTAAATTCTTATAATGACCAAAATGTGATTCAACACTAAGAATCAGATCATCCAGAATCTGTGATGATGTTTTAGGTGGTGACACAGATTTGTTGTGTTTTCTGCCTTACTGTTGCTGCAGCCCAGGTTAACGTTCACACCGCAGATGTTGCATCCAACACCTGTTAAATCATTGTGAAGTGGCTCCACACCTTACTCTTTTCCTCTGCCTGGGAATGAATATATATACATTAAGTATATATTAGTAATTAGATTTCAAAACCATAGATGACCATTTCAAAATGAAAACAAGTTGCTGCAAACAGCTTACAGTGATTACACATAGACTAATGGAAGGTGTTTTATAAATGATATATTTTTAAAGACTCATTCACTAAAACACCTTAGAAATATAAATTTGTCATCTTTAAGCTTCAAAAAGTTCCATCTTCCACTTAACACAAGGGACTAAACTAGATTTAAGAGCAATGTTGCAGCTTTTAAATCTAAACAGAATTACAAATAAATACAGTAGTTGGAGCTTTTTAAAGGGGAACACAGTAACTTTTTTACCTCAATAAATGCTTTTCGGAATCCCCGTGGGGCTAAACAAAGTGTTTACGGAGCGATTCAATGTTTCCCCCCCTCCCACCGGTGCCTCTGGCCTGCGAGCAGCTAAATACAACTTTGCCTGCACCGACCCGAGCAGAACTTGCGACAACAGAAACCGCTGTACGGTACTCAGGTCCCCTATCTACCGAGCTGCTTCCAGCTCTGATTTTAACCAGACTACCAGCGCTAATTCGAAGAAAACATTTCTTTAGCTTCACACCACCTAAACACGGCTCCTGGCTCTCATAACCAACTCTTTGCTGGACCAGAGTGATTCACGTAGCTGCGCTGCCTGGGCGCCGGGTGAAGCATCACTGCTTCAGACTCAATAATCACTTGTCACGTCCGCAAAAAGTAAATAAAAGTTCGTATTCTTACCTGCTCCTCGCCAACACCAGTGAAAAATATAATCCACGGCATATTTACCCGCAAATCGAGGGTAAAACATCCCGTTTCAGAAGAGATAGGTCTTTGCTTTGAGCAGAGGGAGATGCTGTGCTGCTACCAACGCAGCAAAGTAGCATCAACAAGCTAGTAAACGCTTAGAAATATATCCAGGGATCAAAATAGAGGAAAGACAGGTAGAGAAGCCGTCTGTGTGCTGTGGGGGTGCAGGGGGGGTTGAACACAACAGTGAAGGAGGACGCCACTAGGGGAGCCCCGAGCTGAAGTTACTGAGTCTGCTTTAATTAGTTTAACAAAAAAATTTAACTTCTGTATTTACGAGTCCCAGTAAAACCTGCATGGTATGAAGTATAGAGGGACACAATATAATAATTTTATATTAGATAACAGGAGATGGAAGTTAACAGTTGCATTTATCTCGTTTGTGTCACAAAGAGGCGACTTACACAGCGTTTCCTGCTGTATAACAGTCTGACATTAGCTAATAGCAGAGATGGAGTTAGCAGCTGCATCTTTGTTTATTTCA
This sequence comes from Atherinomorus stipes, assembly GCA_023101725.1. NCBI lineage: Eukaryota > Metazoa > Chordata > Actinopteri > Atheriniformes > Atherinidae > Atherinomorus > Atherinomorus stipes. The sequence goes on from JALJCO010005685.1 coordinate 142,002, forward strand.
CAAAGAGGCAACTTGCACTGTTAAAATGCTAATATTGTCGCTAAAACTAGCACATTTAAAACTCGCCTGCTCTCCTTAATGCGCTCTAACAGCATGTTTCCTCGAGGACGTTTGTTGTCACGGAGCACCAAAGTGTAGTTTTATATAGTTTTAAAAAGTCCCAGCTTACCAGGAGGAAACTAAACGTCTGCATCAGTCTGCTGTCCTCTGCCTGCGTACTACGCTGTGTAGTACGCTGCGTACTACACACGCGCTACGCAGTGCGTAGCGCGTGTGTGTGCGAGGGGGAGGAGGGAGGGGGTGCAGAGAAAGCACTGCTCTCTGTAGGGGGAGGGGGAGGGGAGGGAGGGGAGGGGGAGGAGGGAGGGGGGTGCAGAGAAAGCGCTGCTCTCTGTAAGGGGAGGGGGAGGAGGCAAGGAGCAGCACGAGCAGCTTTCAGGAAGGGAGGGGGAGAGCAGAAGCGCGCAGCAGAAGTTTCTATTTGCCGTTTGAAGCAAAACTAGAATTTTCGTATCGGCCACATTTTGGCCGATTAATGAGCCAGACGCCAAAATCGGCCCGATATATCGGTCAGCCGATATATCGGTCGGGATCTACTTACAATGAAGATGCAATATGGGGTGTTTACACACAATTGTGCGCATATTGGAGGAGAAAATGCAAATATATTAATTTAGCACTCGGAAAGTGATTTATTAACCCTGAAACAGATTGCACCTGGTTGTTTTTGCATAAATTTTAGTATGTCTCAACAGTACGGAACAGTCCTGGACATGCATAACTCTAATTCAAAATAATTTTTCATGAGTATTGAGGGCAACATTTTTAGGACTCATTGTTGGATTAAAAAAAATCAACACAGCAAACACCTCTATTTAACAGGGTGTAGAATATTTTGGACAAAAAAGCAGAACATTTGCAGCCACTGTAGCTTAAAGGGACTAGAGGCAGGAATAAAAAAACTTTACTATACTATTTTTTAGGGATGCACCGAAATGAAAATACTTGACCGAAACCGAAAACAAAAAATGAACAAACCAAGGCCGAAAACCGAACACCGAAAAAAATGTCAATTATTAGAACTGTAGCACTTTTAGCTACGATGTGTACTAACTTCACTAAAATCAATCATTGCAACAAATGAAGTACAAAAGTATCAAAATATTTATTTACCCCTGACATTACAGAATGTACACTATAGATTAAAATTCAAAATAAAATATTTAGTTTGACTCCACTCGTGTACATTACATAATGCCTTTTACATTTTTTCTGTAGGACTATTACAACAAATAATAATATACAGGCTTATAACTGACTGGCTGCTAAAAGACAGTGAAATTAAATATATTTTCCCATAAAAACACAAAGTTCATAGGTTGCGTGCTGGATGCGCTGTTTGTTGCATCATCACAAGTTTCGGCCATGTTGTTTTGGTGATTTATGTCTTTCGGCCGAAAACCGAAAATGCACTTTTGGGTCATTTTTGGCCGAAAACTTTGGTGGCCGAATTTTCGGTGCATCCCTACTATTTTTAATCATCACCCATTGGGTGATGAAGCGCTAAATACCAAAACGAACGTTTCCACCCACGTTTCTCTCCGTTGCCTTGAACAGGCTGTGTGCTGCCCTGCGGACGTGACGTCAAATGACGCTACATCCGCAGTTTTGATATAGAAAGAAGACGGTCACGGTAAATTCAAACACTGTAAGCGATAGTTATGGATTCTTCTGCCGTCAGCAAACGATCCAGATCAACTGAAAGACACGAAAAAGTTTAACTACGAAGAAAACGGTGAGTAAACAACATTATAGCTTCAGTTTGTGCACGCTCCCGTGACGGCTTGGCTTGTGGCTGCAGTCACCTGAAGCGCCAGTAGCAGCAGTCGCGAGTTTCGTTTCTTAATCTTGCCTCAAGTCCCTTTAATCCAAACTAAAGCTGGCGTTAATTGTGTCTCTTTATTTCCCCCTTTTCCCAATGTCACATTTTAACTTGGATTTTTCAGCTGGTGCCTGGAATGAAGCTGAAGAAATTGTAATTTGGGGAAGGGGGGAGTTCGTGGGGGGTGAAGAATGTAAGGGAGATGTTAGGGGGAGGAGAATTATTATTTTTTAAAACATATTCATGTCTAAAAAAATAAAAATTGAAATAGGGAATGAGAGGAGGTGTATTTTTTTTTTTTTCTTTAAATTAATTTATAAAAAAAAAAAAAAAAAAAAAGAGGGGGAGAAAGAAAAAAAAAAAAAAGTAATTGGCTGCACCAGAAACTCGGTGCTAACAAACGTTCCGCTTCCGGCGGATTCTATTGTGTTTGGTGGACCGGGCATCGAAAATAGGAATTAAAAATTTAAAAAACTGAACTATTGCAGGAAAATCGAAGAGTTAGTCCCGGTTCCCATCCATGCTCGATGCCCAATACTATTGATAGGTTCTTATTCCCTTTTGCGCTGTCGTCTCACTCATTTCACCATGTTGCAAATCTCAAAACATGCAAAAGCCTCATCTATATATGGGCGTTTCCAACACATCTCAGCCCCTTGCACAAAATTCTGGATTACACGGGCAAATTACTGCAGACAAATTTAGATCTTCATAGATTCTGCCAATTAAGTGTCTATTTTTTACACCTGCTTTCGCTATAGCACTGGAGCTGTCATTGAATGAAGCGAGATGCGCGATATGACCATGGTTCAAATTTTGGCATGCTAATGGGAGCTCACTTACCCTGAAAAGACGATGGGCTCTCCTGAAAAAAGACACAATAACCTAGATAGATTGGATTTTATTATTTACTCATAAGTCTACTTTCCTTAACAAATCCAACTTTGCTTTTACCCATCCACATAAAGTTAGCTTTACTTAAAGCAGCACTACATAATTTTCTGACATTACATCTCTGAGTTTCTGACTAGTTTTGATGGCATGCTGACATTCATTATGCACATTTCTGGTGCTGTCAATTCCCTGCAGCATTCCAAGGCTGAAAAATCAGGCTTCACAACTTTTTTTTTTTTTTCTTTTCAGCACAGAGCATCATGTGGCTGCTATATTTTGCTTTACAGCAACTGGATATCACCTCACTGGTCATAGTGAATGCGCTCCATGGCTGATTCAGCAAAGAGATGCAAGAGGGCATAAAATTGGAGGAAGCAAGAAAAGATGAGCCTAGACTTGTAGTCAAGACCGCCTAAACCCAGACCAAGACACTACCAAGACCAGTGTCAAGACCAAGACAGACCAACTCAAGACCAAGACTAGTTCAGCTCGAGGCCGAGACTGAGACCACATATATATATGTTTTGTTTTTGGGTTTTTTTTTTTGCCATTTTTCATTAGTTTTAGAACCTCAGCATCATTCTGGGTTTGGCTGCTTAGTATAAAAATTAGATTTATTATTTGGTACTTGAAGGGGTGCATAATGAAATATAAAAAAATAACATTAGCTTCATGGAAATTATAGGTTACAAATCCCTTCAAGACCACTCGGCCACTCCAAGACATTGAGAGACTGGGAGACCCGAGACCAAGAGCGAGACCAAAGACTGCCCAGGCCGTGACAAGACCACGCGGTCTTGAGACCAAGACCGGTCTTGAGAACTACAAGTCTAGATAAGACAAAAGTCAACATTGGACTGCCTATTACTGGCTTGAGAGAGCTCAGAGAGGAAGCAGGATGCAAGCTTTCATTAGGAGGCGCCAAAGTGCATAAATCTCCCGAAGTCCAGCAGAGCTCCTTTAACCATCTTTGATATTATTCGGTTAAAGCTAGGGTTGGCAATGTTGCAAAAACAGTTTGAGCAAGCGACATTTAAAAAAAAAAAACACACCACCTGAAACCGCACCGTCAGAGCGCAGGGATGTGTGCGTCGATTTTTTACGAGCAGATCAATGATAACAGCCAAGTGGATAGCTCGTTAGCTTGCTAGTAAACAGCTGACAAACCACGTTTTTAAAAGCTTTAATCCACTCACTTCCAACTCCTGTGGTGTAAAAAGTCCACACTGCAAACATCAACGCCTCCAAGACTTAATCCTTACCTGTTGTTTTGTTTTTTTGGCGCAGCAGCAGTTAGAGATGTCATGTGAGGGACAGAGACGAGACATAAAGGCATTAATTCCTTCTTTCTATACGTTGCGAATTACCAATTCCTGCCTTTTGGTGCCAATGGTTGGGGTTAGTCAGAGTTTTTACAGAACTGCAGCTCTCACAGAGGTCGGACTTTTTTCCCTCCTTTTTGTGAATACATGATGTGTTGATACAGTCAGGATGGAAGGACCATTTCACCCAGTCTAACAAAAAGTGTTTCTGAACAGGATTACCAACTCTGGCTTTAAGTTGACATGTGATATTTAGTAATAAACTCCTCCGTTGTGTGTGTGTGTGTGTGTGTGTGTGGGTGTGCGTGTGTGTGTGTGTGTGTGTGTGTATGTTTGTCTTCATGCCAGAGCAGCTGGGTCAGGTTTTAGCCCCACCCAAAACCCCAAACAGGGTAAAGCAGGTGTCGTTCTGTCACTGGTTTGACGTACTCAGTAAGAAGAGCTTAGACACATGGGAGTGTTGTGAGTGATGGAAGCAAGGAGACACATTAGTGTGATATGTCTTCCTCCCATCTTTCTCTTAGCAGTTTGGGACCTTGTTGCTACTTCTAGAGTCTTTGCTCAGCCTGTTTTTCACTCGTCTTTGCTCCCTCAATGTCACATTAGCCCACTCACCTGTGAGTCTATCAGTGAGTCCGCTGAGCTTTTAAGTCAGAAATGAATTCTACCTGGATTCCTGTATCTGTGTGGTCCAGGTCTCAGGCTTGCCTTATAATACCTGTCCCAAAGAGAATATTTTAAGATCCCATTCCCTTCCCAAGATTATTCTTCATGAGAATGAGAAACTCACTGACATTTTTCTTTTTTTTTTTTCTGACATTTTTGCAACAGAGAAAAAATAAATAAAGGGCATTTTCTGTAGTGCAGTCAGGCAATGAGGTAGATTTCATGTACAAATCAGTTTGCTGAAAACAATCTACATATAAAGTGCAAGTGCAATAAAAAAATATATTGGAATTCTATTTTTGTGCTCTTTGCATGACGAGTAATTTTGGTGTACATACAAAACAAAATATCACAAAGCACAAACACAAATGCAAGAAAATGATGCCACTGAATGAAAGCTTAAAAAAAACGTGAGTTTTATTATACAGTGGCTTTGTCATATTTCTTTTTTATAAACTTCATCATATAGAGCCTGCTGTATGTGATTGAGTGCACACACACAGCTTCCCAGCAGTGATAGCAATAAACTCACCAGCCTCTTTAGAACTGTGTCATACTCACAATATATTTATCTGATATTGATGTGCAGCAGAGAGGCTTTTGCAGCTTTCATTGTGCATTATGCTTTTAATTCAGCAGCAGCATGCTATTTAAGTAGAGTAATTACATATTTGGCTGTCAATTTGACAGGCATTAAACTGTCCGCAGACATCTTCTAGGCTTCTTCTGGGCTCCTTCATGACACTCTAAATTAAAGTGAGATGATGACAGTAATGGTGTTTTCAGTAATAAGCATATAGTATCTGTTTACTGAGTACGAAGTACATTATGTTGCCAGCACTGTGAGATTAAATGGCTTCAAACCTCTTGAAAATCCTGCCTTGATTTGACTTAATCTTGATCAAATGTCTGTCTAGACTCATTACAATCCCTCAAGTAGTTTTATTTTCTTCTAGGGATCAACCTCCTGGTGAAAATGTCTACATGAAAAACAGAAATTGAAAAAAAAAAAAAAGTGGAAAAATATAATAGGGCTATCAAGCTCCAGTTCTGTGAGCTTTATTGCAGGCTCAAACAGGGCTGTGCACACACAGCTTGTGATTTTAACTGTTCAAATCTGTCCACTGTTTGTAGGATGATACCCGTTAAGCCAGACCATCAAATGTCCAATTTTCTGAGGATGGCGAGGAGGGAACGTCACAGCCAGACAAAAGTTGAGACTTTGGGTCAGCTCTCTCTTTTGGTGGAACTCGGCTGCCAGTTTGAGCAGATGGTACACTAACATACAGAAGAGCCCTTTCCCAAAGGAAATGACCCAATATTTGGCAACAATCTCAGAGATTTCTTTTTTGAACTAGACTCGCTCTTTCTCAGGTTATTTTCACTGGATATCACAGCAGGTGAAAATGGAAAGAAATTAGACTTTTTCTCACTTAGACAGGGCTGTAATTTCAGACTTTGGTAGTGATTTCATCACCTGTGTTCCTACTCGCTTAACTGACCCCATCTGTGGAAGTGTCAAGCCTTTTGAGGAATTAGAGGGTACTTAATGGTGGAAGCAAATTTGTTGCTTGCTACCATGTTGGATAAGTAGCTTTTTTTTTTTACAGGGATACCTTTTGACCCAAACATTAGCCTAATGTAAGTAATAATAGATGATTTCTTGGGTCAATATTCAGGACTTGACTCATGTTGTTGCTCCGAGGTGGCTGCCCTTCTCAAAAGAACAGACATAGCATCTTTGATTTTTGTCATAATCTCTATTTTATTGACTTTTATTCATCATTTTTAAGTAGTTTAATTGTACTTTAACTGGTATAGGTTGATAAGGTACAGAAATGGACTAGGACCGAAGGTACAGAAATGTCTTTCAAAAAGGAACACCCCCAGCAACAAGCGTTTGTACCCTTTTAAGTACAAACTGGTACCTCTATTTTTGAGTGTGTTGGAGCATGTGACCTGGAGCGCTTTGCTTCATGGCTCTTTGATAAACAAGTGGTGTAGTCTAGGTGATACGCAGGTATTCGCCGTATACTCACTAGAAAAAGTCCCAAATGACCATACAACTGAAAAATTGCGCAGAGATACGTATCAGCATGGTTTTGTGGCATAACTTTCCTTTTCAGAAATGCACCTTTTTCTGTGTCAGGAAGCGGCACCTTTGGACCAAACAGGGGCTTCTGTTAAGCGTGAACCTCACGTTAGCTACTAAGTCCGCCCCCCCTAGGAGAAAAACCAGCCTTAAGGAAGCAGTAAAGTTGAATGGCGGCACAACCCGACAAAGCTAGCTGAGAAGAAATGTGCCACGCAGACAATGTTTGCACGTGCATTGTAGATGAGAACTACACTTGGCCAGCCTTGTAGAGTCAGAGTCAGGTGAGGGAGTTTAAAAACAGGCTGGCTTGGTTAGAGTGGAAAAACGTAAAGTTAAGTCAATAGCAGACAACGTTCAAAGCTCTAGAAACAATTTAATGTAGGCTACAAAGTTAAAATGTTAGCATTGTTCATCCATAAAACTGTTAAGAATGAAATTATTTCACTGTCATTTTAAAAGTCAATTAAAACACCACGTACACCATTAAATGACTGATGTGTTAGATTTAGTTAGATAGATTTTTAGATAGTTAGGGACATGACATGATCACAGTATATCCACTAGAATAAAATAGACTACACCACTGTCAAAGTGGTCTGCAAACACGATTCCAAAACAAGGATAGAGACTGTTTAATTTTGCAACAGTTGTATGGCCTGTTGGAAGTTGCAGGTTTAGTGCCCCTAGTGGCCAAATGATACACAATATCCCTTTAAAAGAGGAGCAAGTTTGGTTAAGAATTTAAAAACCTACTTGATTCCCTCTCTCAATGACAGATGGTATGTAATGATGCAATTATTAAACATTAGCTTAAAATTGCACTCAGTGAATGAAGATAAGTGCATTTCTGAATACCATTACTTTCCATTACATTCAATCAGTTGTTAAGATTGGTTTAATCTGTCACTTTCGTGAGTAGCATGGTGCTTTAAAACCAGTGATTCCCTCATTGAAGTGGTGACGTTGGTTCTGTTCCATTCAGCTTCACTTCTACGTTGATCATCCTTCTCATAAAGACTGAGAAGCCGAGGCCAGTAGGAACATGAATCATATCTTCAGAGCTGCGGTATGTGACCACGCAAGTACAAAAAGACTTATTTATTGGCAAATAAGGCTGCTACTTTGGTCTTGTGCATACTTCTGATCTGGACTGAGTGTTTCCAATAAGATTTGTTTGTAAGTTTGCTTGTTTGGGGTTTTTTTGGCCAGCATTTGTCCTGGATTATTTGTGTGCAGGAAGTCATTTTATTTGGTTGTTTTTGGCAGAGTTTGGGCTCACAGTCTGAGTTTCTTACTTCTCAAGCCATCCATCCACTTTGATGTGTGAGAAGCCAGTCTGGGGTTGAATTGTACCAACTGGTTCATTGTAAGTTCTCTTCACAATCTTGTTCCTTTGAAAACTACCTGCAGGAATCAGGTAACTTGATGTTGTTCAGTATACAGTATATGCGTCTATGTGCTGGTGGTCCAAGCACCGAGAGACACCCCATACCATACATGTACCACACTGATCCTGCCACATAACACTGTAGTAACACGTTTAAAAAAGAAGGGGAAAAAAGTCCCTCCTTTTTTTAAGATTTCCATTTCAAGTTTTACATTTTAGGACTGAAAAATCATTTGGTTCTAAGCAGGTCTTAAAATGACAGTTAAGAACATCACACGAGATGTTACACTGTGTCAGTATTCATCCGCAATGCACCTGTAACTCAGCCAGAGGAGTTCATTTTGGACGTCTGGCTGCCAGATATCAGATACTAGCAGGTATTAGCCAACATAGCTGATTCTAATGTTTATGACAACTAAGTAACTTAATGAACAATTTAAAACCAGACATATTATCAGCAGCTTCAAAGCAAGTCAGTCTGTAGCAGCAGCAGCTGCACCATAGTCACATGACTCTGAAAGGAATGCTGGGATATGAAGTTCTTCCACAATAACAGGGACTTTTCTACATGCTGGACCGACACTAATGGAGCTAAATTGTGAGATTTCATAATGGATCGAGATCTCATGAGATTTCGCCTGTAAAAACATCAGTCCGAAAAAAAAAAACCCGATACTGATATATTCACATTTTAATACCAATATCGGCCGATAATGTCGCCAGGCCGTTAATATTGACATCTCTATAAAAGAATGAAGGTGTTGCAATGACCCAAAGTCCAGACCTCAACCTTATTTAGATGTTAGTTGGACCTTGAGTGAATAAACAAACCTGTGAACTGAAGCAACACTGTAAAGAAGAGCGATGCCAAAATTTCTCCTCAGTGATTTAAAATACAGAAAACACTTTCAGTATATACTTTAACTAACTGCAGCTAATGAATTGTGTTGTATACTTTGTTTTTCACACTTCTGCATTTTTGATTTTATTCTGTTTATTGTGTAACGTATGTTGTTCATCTGAAGTTTTATCTAAAGACCTGTGAAGAATCACCTGATTTTTAATCTCTAAAAACCTGAGAATTAAAAGAGGGTGTACTTTCTTTGTACTTTCAAATGAGGACTATCTTCAATATTTCATACTACATCTGTCTTGTTGAGAAGTACGGACTGATGATAGTTGAAGAGCTATCTCAACACAACTTTTCAAATTTTTCTCCTTTTTTGAACATGTAATTTGTATTCAGCTGCAGTTGTATTTCAAGGCTCCATCACCAAATCCAAGCAAAGAAATGCATCAGTATGTGGAACATCTACTATAAAAGATGCTTTCTATGAGTCAACCACCAAATGACGCATCAAATATGAGCATGCCAGCACAAAATAAATGATTATGACATTTGAAAACCTGTAGGACACGCTTTAAAGTCACACATTAACTAAATGTGTGGTTGATTTCTCTCCCAAAAATCCACCCAATTTGACAATATACCACCCCCCAAAAATAATAATGTCTCTTTAACATTGAAATGACGCATGCAGAGACATCTCCTTGAAAAAACCCCCCAGTCCTCTGTTCATTCCCATTGTGTTTTCACTGGTGTTTCTCTATGAGACAAAGTGTTCGATTCCTGTGGTAGAAAGTTTAACTTGAAAAGTGCCATGCCTGCTCAGCAAACCCTCCTTAAAGGTAATAAAGAAAAAGATTTCTCAAGGGGAATGGGTGAAATTAGCTCATCACAGCAATAAAAGAGGGGCTCCTATTATTAGGCCTATCTCCACTTTCTGCCTAATGTAGTGTGGAAAAGGCTCATGCAAATGTAGTGAAAGGCACAGTGGCTTCAGCCTTTGCACTCTCTACGTACCACTGGTTGTGTAGACTCTGAAAAAGGATTTAATGCAAACCCTACTGTAGAACTGCACCTCAGTTTTCCTGCATGAGAGACGGGAATGCATAAATTACCTAATGTTTCATCCACTTGGTCATGATTTACTCCTGTGTGATTTAGCCTCGCGCTGTAAGCTTGTCAGGGACAAACACAAGTGTAACCTGTAGGAAATTAGTCTCTGGCAGGATTTATTGATGCTGCTTTGATGTAAACACTCTTCTCTGAGGGTGTTAAAGATTGTTTTCTGGATTTAAAAGGAGCTATTTCCTCAGTGCATCAACTCAAATTGAGAGTAATTATAGTTGAGGCTCTGTACATCTTGCAGATTTTTGCACTTCTAAAAGGAGGAAAAATAAACAAGGCTAGAATTAAAGATGTATTTTGCTCGCATCCCTCGGCCTGTGATCTTTGGACCACTCCCCTAGTGCCACGCACACACATGAACACACGCATATTCATCTAAACTGCCGGCCTTGTTTGGCATTCTGCTGCAGACCTGATGCAGGCGGGGCTTGGAATCTGGTTGACCAAGAATCCTCCATCCACTGTTCACATCATTAAATCTTCAAAATACTGTATATGAATTATTCACAGCTGCAAACATGCTTTAGCTGCATCTTATTGTCACTATACAGTATATATCTGAATAGTGAACGTGTTTTTTATGTGCATGTGGTCATGGCATCATGCATTCATAATAATCTTTTTCAGAAGGGATGTGTATAGATATGCAGTTTCTACAACATATACTGTGTTCTTGCAGGCTTTCTGCAAAAACAAGCTCATGAAAGCTTTTCACAATGCCAGAGGTTGCATGTTTACCTTTGGTGCTTTGAGGACTACAGTGAAGAAACGGTCCAGTAACTACCATTACCTCCCAGGCTACAAGCCTGTAAGCTACAGCAGCATGAAGGGATGGCGTTACACTTGCCTGCAGGCTGTGTTGGACCCTTTCTGCAAAAACAAGACAGAGATAATTAGGCTCATTTTTGATTTTGGACTTGACCGTGGACATTATCCACCCACAGAAGCAACATCCGTATAGCAGATTTCTCTGGTCTTGCTGACCATACAAGCGCTCTCACTACCACTGCCTGCACACAGGCCATGCATGCTGTATTTGGGGAGGAATGCAGTTTTTTAAAGCAGTTTTGAGGCACTGAAAACAATTTTGCAGGGAAATGCGTTCCAGGTTGAAGATTTTTTGGAGACACTGGCTATAACATTTTCAGGTGAACAGGTTAGCGTGTGTTTTCAGCTTGCAGTGCCATCTGTGTGGCTTGCATCACAATATGTAAAGTAAATGAGTTTTCTTGCCAGCCTTCTTATTGGCCAACACGGTATAAGAGGCAGCTTTATGTGTTTGTGAAGTTTCTCATGTTCAGATTTTGTAAACTGTGCAATGCAGATGTGATTTTTTTCTATGTAGGATGGGAAATACTGAGTTTTGCAAAATACCTGTTTGCATGTGGACGAAGCCTGAGACTGTCTCTGTCTTGTCAGTCTTGGTTTGTGTTTTTTTCTTGCTTTTGTGACAGTAGAGTGTTCTACATCGGTGATTTTAGCCCATTTTTAGGGCTGATGCACTCCTATATTCTAAATAGACACTCTATGTTTGTATGTATTTATGTACTGTGTGTATATATATATATATATATATATATATATATATATATATATATATATATATATATATATTATCTATCTATCTATCTATCTATCTATCTATCTATCTATCTATCTATCTATCTATCTATCTATCTATCATTTGCTTATCTGATTTTCACTCACATTTTGCCATGAATGCAGCTCTAATTTGTCACTTTTATCAAGATGTTATTTGTACTTCAACCAAGAGCTATTATAATGACAGCAGCTGTACAAAAATAAGCATGGTTTTACTGAAAATAAAAGTGAGAAACTCATCAGCAAACCAGACAGAAAAGGTCTATCTGGTGGTCTCAGTTCAGCTGGAATCACAAAAACTGTCAAATTGAAGCTAACAATTACACAATTAGCACCCATGATTACGGGAGATAGGAGTATTCTGTGAAAGTTAACACACACTTTTGTGTCCCAATTTGTGAAAAAACTCATTTGCACTTGCTTGAGCAAACTTTCAACGCTCCACAATTTTAACCTCTTGATCTTTTCCAGGTGATGCAACGCAAAAGTTTCAAAGTCAGTCGCACACATTGCATAAACAAAACACACAAGGATGGTCTTTTAGTATGTGATTGTTCTTTTGAATGTTTGGTATTCTTCCCTGTGCACCAGAGATAAAACGGTTTTATGTGTCTCTTAGAACAAAGCTGAATTAATCAAAGCCCAATGTTGTGACAATTGTGACTCTCTGATCTACTGGCTTGTCACTGACAATACAAATGAAGAACTGTTAGCGATTTTAACTGGAGTGGTGTTAACGTGGTTGTGGGACAATTTTACTGTTAGAGGAGACACAAAAATCAATCTGCTGCAGTCTTCTCCATCTTTGCTCTCAGCCACAGATGAGAGCAAGGACATTTTTAACCTTTTACCCAGAGAGCGTTTGCAGAGCGCATTTGCATTTTCCCAGAAAGGCCTTAAACCGAAACAAAAGGAAAGGAGAGGTTATTTAACTTGGACTCATTACGACTTCACTCGGCCCGTCTTCATCTGGCTGACTACTGTCTTTTCACTGTTACAGAGGACCATTCATTTTTAATGGAAGACCTTCAAAAGGAAGAAAAAATTGCTTTTCTGTCTTCTCCTTTTCTCAGTTCTTGATGTTGAGCCAGGGAGAAATGGAAAACATGAATAGATTAGCTGCAGGATGAGTTTTTCCCTCCTCTGTGGGAAAGCAATAGGAATTTTATTTTTATTTTCATGTGGGGATAATTGTGTTGAATATTTTCATGTTTTGTAACAGAGGCACACAGGAAATATGGGTGGTACTGTATAATGTTGCACATTAGTGTTTGACCTGCAAGACTGAGAAGTTTAACCTCTTCTTGATAAGGTCTATTTCCCAACATACTGTCTGAAATGATGCACCCAAAATAGATTAAGCACATCTCCACAACTACAAGGGCTGTTATATAACCTTGATCTGGAAAACTGCCCAAACATCTGTGATTACCACAAAAGTGTCAGAGTCAACATATGTTATTGTGTTTGCCTAAATGGTTATCGCCGCTTGGAAGAAAACCGTATTACTTTTAGTTCAAATAAAAGTAAGGTATCCTAATCCATCCAGGAATTAGTAAAGGGATGGTGAGCAAAAGTAGTGGCTAAATAAGTGAACCTGAGTACTTTTACAGATGTTTTAAGGGAGGTGTTACAGTTTTTCTCCATCGGTTTGGCTCATATCTCGAATCAGAAATTACTCTCAAACAACACGGACAAACCTCCAAACAATTTGGCAATTGTTCACAACATAATTGCATTTCTCATTTAATTCATTAACTTGCAGATGTCTGAGTACATGTCTCAATGTTTCATGATAGTTGCAAATGATTGAGTCCAGTTAGCCCACAGTTATACTACATTTAGCACAATTTCCAATTGAATAGGTCTTTTTGATTTAAACTGATTGTTGATTCTCAGTCTGATGGTCATTCTCTCCAAAATATATCAGCATCATTTCATTATAGAAGTCATCACATGCAGAATAGTCTGTTCAACTGTCAAAACTAGTCAAGACCATCATACAGAAAATGAAATGTGTGAAACAGCTTTCTTTACAGTTCTATAGGCTGCATATAGATTTCCTTTTTATGTTTGTGTTTATACAGTAACTATATTATGCTTTACACTTTCTTTAGTGACTGTGATGTATAGAAATTATTTTGTGTGTGAATAAAAATGGTTATAATTTCCTTGGCAGTATGAGTGCAATGTGTGATGTCAAATGTTGGAAGCTACTCTTACTGTAAAATCCTATTCTTCTTTTTTTTCTATATAAACATAAATTCTGTACAAAATTTAAAAAATGAAGGACTGAGCTAAAACTGAGAGGTGGACATCGGGATATTTCCATGGTCCTCTGCCATAGTGACAAAATACCTAAACGTTCTGGCTTGCAGTGCTACACGATGCTACAGGGATGATGCATTTTGGGTGCTCTGACTACCTCTATGAGAAAGAAAATTAATTTTGACACATTGATTACAGTAACTGTTTTGAGAGAGATATGAGCTTCTGCAGTTGAACCGTGGAGTTGTGCTGAAAAATCCGGGTTATTTTGGCAAAAGCACCAAGAGTGGTGAGAACGTCTGGTCTGTTTAGAAAAATGAGACAAATTGATTGAGAAGGATCCATTTTGGTGGCTCTGACTATTTGTATGGGGAAGAAATTTAGTTCCGAAGGGTGAATGAACTGTTTTAGGAGAGATATGAGCCGTTGTGAGAACTGTAAGACTGTTCAGCCAAATGATCTTAAAGTTTTGAGAATGTAATTTCTGATTCGAGAAATGAGCCAAACCAATGGAGAAAAACTGTAATGCAGGTAAATATCTCCAGAACCAATCAGCCGATGATAATAATGGACACTTCGAACAACGGTCAGTCGGGAGAATCAAGGGATCACCCCCCCAAATTCCTCTTAGAAACAACATAAGGATCCAGAAAGAAGTTAAGCTCAAGATAGCATGATAGGAGGAGCGAATGCATCTCCATGGAAACTAGCAGGACCTTCATAAATCATTTCAAATAAAACCAAAGTCATAAGGCTCAAAATTTGCTTTTTAAAAAGATATCTGAAGCCATTGCGATTGGTGGAGAGTGATGGGAGTAACGACATTAAAAGAAACAGCATTACTAACGGCACGACTTTTTACAGTAACAGGATAATCGACTGGATTGTTACAACAGCGTTACTGAGGATAAACCGTTACAGGCAGTGCGTTACTATCTCAAGATTATTGAACAGAAGTTTCAAATTTGTTCCGACTGGATGTCGCGATTATTTACTTTCACGATAAATTGCGGTATTAAATGCCACAATTAGTTCATGGTGAAGATTCCTCATTATCGTGACTTTGCATCAAAGATCACGTCTAAACCATGACGGCAGATCAGCACACAAAGTTATGTGATTCATCAAATGGGTCATAAGGAGGATAAAGTGGGCTTTGTTGGACTCTGTTCACCACTGTGATAAAGTACTTACATGCTCAGAATCCTCTCCTCTGACCAAGATTATACCAAAATCAGATTTTGAATACCGCATGAGTAATAACCTTGTTGTTTATGCATTAATGTGTAAATACAAACAAAAGAAATTGGGTTAATTCAATCTCTTTGCATTAATTCATCGATTTTGACAGATTTAATTAGGATTTGAAGATCTATGGGGAGTGTTCATGTGTTTTTACACATATATAACATATATAACATTATATAATAATCATGACAACAATCGTACCAAAAAAAATCTGTAATTGTGACATCCCTTGTTGGGACTATCTTGCACTTCTGCTCTAGTGGAGAGAAGGCGGAGTGACACAGTTGAAACTGGCGATGACACTCAGTGTTTGAGAAGAGGAAGAGTTGTTGAGTCCACATGCAAGCTGAGAGTAAAGTATCATTTGTTCAAGCCAGAAGTTTCACCCAAATTTCTTCTCTTACTCGTGACTCAAATTCAGTTACCACTGATTACATTACGCTGCACTCTGAAGCTGTCTTCATCTGACCAGGGGCCCAGGGGGAGCTGCATAGCCCAGTGAAGATGATTGACTGATGAAGAGTAAAATGTCATGGCGGACCAAGGTCAATATGTGCAGCCATAGACACACAAATGACCAGAAGTATGGGTAAAATAAAGGATGATAAATGTTTATTATGAACAGAAACTAAGTTTCTTCACGCCAGCAGGGATCACGTCGCATCCACCTGAGATGTAATTCATTGACGTTTACATTTCATCCGTTAGTCATGTCTAATATTCACCATGAATGTAGAGATTAACTTCAAAGAGGACATAAAACAGTAAAAAAAAAAACTAGTAATTATTTGTCCAATTAATTACATATTTCTATTGTATAATACTGTAACTGTTCCTAACGCTGTAATTTTTTTCGGAGAGAAGTATTTAGTAACTATATTTTTTTTAACACTCACAACACTGCTCATGGACTCCTAAAGTTACCATCCACTCAGAATGTCCTGTAGACAATTTTTGTGTGACTGCTTTTGAGGAAAACCAGACAGATTTGAAGTGCTATTGAACTGATTTACTCCTACATCTTTTTGTTTTTATTGACATTTTTATATTAAAATCATATCAAAACTTGGATTTTAATAAAAGAATAAAGAATGTATCCAATAAAGCTTGAAAGAAATTAATATTGGGGTCACTTGGTTAGAAGATATTGTAATAATGGATATTTTCACTGTTTCAAGGACAGAGTTTTCATTGCTGTTTTTAATTAAGTAGATAAAAGATTGAATAAAATTAGAAATAGAAAAGGTGAATGGAAACAAGCAAACAAAAAAAGGCTACCAAACTGAAGTGTTCCTTTTCTTGTTTTAGAGGAATAGTACACCCACAGAATGATGTGCATTCATTTTCTACTCACCCTCATGCTCAGCAAGACTGTGGAGCACGTTTTCATATCTCAAATGCAGCCGGAGATCGGACGGGTTTTCGTTTTCCCCCAAAAGCTCCATAAAAGTCCACAAAAACTTGGCAATATTCCTCCATACTGCTCGTCCAATGTAATCCAAGTGTCCTGAGTGGGTAGCGTCCATAATTTACTCAAAACGACACCATTTGGTATATTTTTATAGCCTAAACAGTCGTACATTGCAGTTTCTATTTGCGTGTTCGTGAGTTCACCACACTATGGAAGCCGTATCAGACGAGATCCCACGTTCTCTTTTTTCTTTCTTTCTTTGTTTTAAATTGATAGTCAACCACTCTTGTGTGTGTCCGCAGCCCGTTCGCTTTTAGCACAATATAAACAGTGAATTTCTTCTTCTATGCGTGCATTATTGGCAGAGTAGGCACTGAACACTGCAGCTTCCGTAGTGTCGTGAACTCACACAAATGCGCAAATAGAAACAGCAATGTACGACTGTTTAGGCTCTAAAATATACTAAATGGTGTCGTTTTGAGTAAATTCTGGACACTACCCACTCAGGACACTTGGATTACATTGAACGAGCAGTATGGAGGAATATTGACAAGTTTTTGTGGACTTTTATGGATCTTTTTGGTTCAGTCGCTGGTGAACTCCATTAAATTAAAGTTGGGGAAAAACAAAAATCTCTTCAATCTCCGGCTGCTTTTGAGATATTAAAAAAGTGCTCCAGAGTCTTGCTCAGTATGAGGGTGAGTAGAAAATGAAGGTACATCATTCTGTTGGTGGACTACTCCTTTAAGGAAGTCCTTCCACACATTAGAGGTGATAAAAAGTGCTTTTGAATTTATAGTCATAACCACTATTAGTGGTTGTGACTCAGCAGGCTTGAAAGCCTGTAGCGCTTCCTGCCGCCACACTGTGTCCTGGTTTATTCGCTTCCTAACAGTCAAATATTTCCAGCTCTGAAATAGTCGGAATAAGTTTTCCTTTTTTTCTTCCTTAACTGCCTGCCCTCTATGAACTTACACTTGGGTCACCTTGACTACATCAAATAGAATATATTGTTTTGTCTATGATTTTTCTGATTTTTTAAAAAAATGTTTTTTTTTAAATCATTCCTATTGTAAAGCACTTCGAATGGTTTTATCTGTGAAAGATGCTTTATAGAGAGAATTTGATGGAGAAACTTTATTTTTCAGCAGCAATTTAGGAAACAGAAAAGGACATGCCATGCCAATGTTTATGTACAAGCTATAACAGTTTATTATTACAGTGCAAAAGGACAAATCCTGTCTCATGCTTGACTCAAGCTGCTAAATGTCTGCAAATATGTGGCTTTTCTTGCCTCTGTGGAAGTCCTTGCATAAACACATGCTTACATGTGTTCCAAGAAGTTGTCATTTAGATTTTCCAAGAAATGAATAGCTCAGCAACTCATTCAGATAACCTAAGAAATGTTCCTGTCTAGCCTTGAAAAAAAAAAATCTTTTAGAAAAAAGGATTGATAATAAATTACAATAACATAGAGCAGTAAATGGGTAACATAATAATATGTCATTATGCAAGACATTCATTGCTTTCACTCATTTTCAGGGGAAATCATATAGAAGCAGGAAATGTGTGATTTTAAAGAAGCAAACAAAATATATAACTGCTGTTCTTTTTCTAAATAGATTTGAGTTTCAACAGAAAAAGGCATGAAACTGGTCTTTAGACCTTAGTTATAAGTGTGTATAAGTGTGAGCTGTTTCCCTCCAGCCTGGAGGGAAACAGCAGAACAGGTAGAGTTTGTGAGAACTGGGACAGATTGGGTTGAAATGGAACAAACAAGAAGACAAAGTTGTGATGGCACAATTAGGGATGAAATTAATTTGGCAGCTTTGGAAAATGGAGGTGAAAAAGCAAAGCATGCTTAAGTGCCCAAACACCAGAGAAAAAGGGAATAGATCATTTTTTAAAACTTAGACTTCAGTTTAAAGATTTCTTATTGATAGAGGCGACGTAGAAAATGAACCACAGACTGTTGATCTCCATTAAAGGCGTTATTATGTGGAATTTGGACAAACTGACAGTACAGATTCTTTCCTAAGCATTGTCTTATTAAAAAAAATAAATCTGTGTGATACCATGTAAGTGTTGCGGGTGATTCTTTTGATACCGGCGAGAGGAGGAGAAAGAGAGAGACCATTGCCAGTAGGAAGTGGTTAAAACAAATATAAACTTTATTTAAGAAATAAAAGAAATAAAACTCCTAAACTAATAAAAGTTCAAATGAATAAAAGTGATTAAATAAATAACCTACCGTAAGTAAAATGTCCAAATGAAAGTAGTTAGAAAAAAGGACTAAAAAGGGACTTCCACCGCGCTCCTCTGGCCGTAGGCCTCTCTGTGGGTCTGCGATCCTTCATCTCCCAAGCCGTTCTTTATCTTCTCCATCGCTGCCACCACCTCATCCAGAGCCCCCCCGAGCCCAGGGATCAGGCACCCACCTGGCTTCACCTCCTCCTCGACCAGTCCCCTATCTCTCCCAGGTGTCTCTCTCTCTCTGTCCGCACACCGGCTTTTATCCTCCTGTGTCCAGTTATTCAGGGGAGGAGTCCTTCTCTCCAGGTGCTGCCAATCAGTTCATTAAAAGCAGATAAAAACAAGGTAAAAACCACACAAAAACCATAAAAAAGCATGCTGAAAAACCAAGCTAGTGGGCAGAAGTCCAGTTTCTGGCAGCACCCGTTAGTTCACCCTGTGACATAAGCCTGCACGTGGCTGAGGGGGAGGAGGCATCCAAAATGTGCCAGCCAGCCCATCTTCTAATTAATACATCCCCTTGTTTCTATATTGTCCATCACTGACCAGTAACCTTAGCGACCACCACTATTAGTGCACAAAAATTCATTACAAAGCATAAAAAAACACTTGACTTTGTGATGTGGAGCTAAACTACAATTTGATTTTGGTTTACTAAAAGGCATATCACACACAGCACCGAAATATTTTAAAGGTGACAACAAGTTTAATTCCTCCCTGCACTAACATTTACTTACCCAATTAGCAACATTACAAAACTGGCTAATCGTTAATTAGCATTAGCAAATGTGTTACATGTTCATGAGAAAAGCAACAAACTTCACAGGACTTTTAAGCCCTTTTGCTTCCTTCACCCTCATCCTGCTTCATTTTTTTGTCTATTTGAATTTGTAAATGTAAGGCAAGGAAAATGCTATTTACAAAGCAATTGAGCTAGCAACTCCATAGCTAATGCTAACAGTGAAGAATCCTAACGTTGCATTGTAATCTGAGTTAATATTTATTTTTTAGACCCTTTAAAAATTGAAGAGAAGAGAACATGTGATGAGGAGGAGGGTCATGTGATGAGTCAAAGAGAAGACAAAAGGTGAATACTGTCTGAACTGTTACGCACGAGTGCAACGCACGTGTTTTAGCAACATAATGGTCAACATTTCATTGTTGATTTTGTGGTTAATTAATTTTTTTAAGTAAAATGACAATTCATCCACTCCATTATGTCTATTAATGCCTTCTAAAACACATTTTTGTTGCAAAAGACAAGAGAAAAGCTTGTCTAATTTTTTCAAATTTACACCTGCCGCGACTCCGGGCTAAGCCCAGGTTGTCCTTAAAGGCCTGGTTCTGTGGATGTTTTTTTTTTTTCCTTCATAACATTTGTTTTGTTATTTTGATTTTTAAAAGTAGTATTTGCCACCTTTAATAACATTACTTTTTTTTTTTTTTAGTAAAATACAGAGTACTTCCTGGAATTTGAACATGTTTATGCATGTGTGCAACTTTGCAAAGAGCCATGCAGGAAATCTCAGAAATCTGCAAGTCCCTGTCATTTAATTGAATGTTCTTCTTTCCTCTGGCAAATAAGCCTGGGTCTGCGCTTGTTTTGTTGCTGGATCTTTTTTCTTCTGATGGTCGCTCTCAATTTCAGGGAGAGGTGAGATACAACAGCTGGTAAGTGTGTGCTACATTTAGTTTAAAAATTAGCATGTGCACCAAATTGTTGTTTGTCCATCAACGCCATTCAAAGACAGAGCTAATAAATACTTTTAACTGCTGCAGTCATTAAACGTGGACCTGAATGTTAATTAATCCCTTTTGTATTGGAAAAGCTGGATGCTAGGAGGTGTCAGCACGGAGGCTCAACTGAGTGCTGTCTCCTTAATTAACCTGTTATAACCTACGGCTAAGCTTAAAATGGTTTTCTGGAACACTGAGAGCTACTAACCTTTTTATTCCTCAGCCTCTGAAGAAGCATGAAATAAAAACCAGGGGAACAGTCAGACCTTCAGCTTTTGTTGCAATGTGTTGACTTTGCCCTCACATTTATGAAAACCTGACGAAGCCAAATCTTTAATAGTCATCTAGTCAATCTTGGAAATGTTGATGCAGCATGTATGTCACTCCAGGCTCGAAAGATAGAATCACACAAACTTTGCATTGGTAGTAAAATTTGAAACTAATTGTGACTGAGGTTTTGATGCTGTGTTTACTTAGCTTGCATTCATAAACTGCTTTTTCACAATCAATGGGCCCAGCAATGTAAAAAGAAGTTGTTTTATAGAGTTTTTTTAATGGTGTTTTAAAGTTTATTAAAAATTTGGTTAAAAAATGGTCAGAACTCATACAACACATATTTCATTGAGAGGGCAGACCAATTTTTTGTTTGTTCATTTACAGAAAACATGTAAATATGTCTAACTAGATAGTACCCAACTCACTATTTCATTGGAGGTATAGGCTATAATGACTTGGTCTCAGGTCTTATACTCACACAAGCAATTGAACAAATGCAGACAGCTGTTAAAGGAAGAGTACACCCACAGAATGGTGTGTTTTCTACTGGCCCTCATGCTGAGCAAGACTGTGGAGCACTTTTTTAATATCTCAAATGCAGCCGGAGATCGGACAGGTTTTCGTTTTCTCTCAACTTTCATATAATTGAGTTCACCGGCGACTGAAACAAAAAGCTCCATAAAAGTGCACAAAAAATTGGCAATATTCCTCCATACTGCTCATCCAATGTAATCCAAGTGTCCTGAGTGGGTAGCGTCCATTATTTACTCGAAACGACATCATTAAGTATATTTCTATAGCTTAAACAGTGGTACATTGCAGTTTCTATTTGCGCATTTGCAAGTTTACGACACTATGGAGGCCGCGGTGTTCAGTGCCTACTCTACCAATAATCAAATCAAATCAAATCAAATTTTATTTATATTGCACTTTTGCAAAGAGCTTGAACGAGCTAGTGGACAAATACAAGAGCGGTTGGCCGTTGATTTAAAACAGCAAACCCCCCCCCAAAAAAAAAAAAAAAAAAAAAAAAAAAAAAAACACACAAAAACAAAGAACAGAAAAAAAGACATGAGAAAGAAAGGAACAATAATTAAGCAACACAAAACAACACAACCCAACAAACAACAAAAGAATAGAAAAAAAAAGAACCCAGAAAAAGAAACAAAAAGGAACCAAAAAAAAGATAAAAAAACAAAAAAAGAAAAAAAAAAAAAAAAAAAAAAAAAAAGAATAAAAAACAAAAAAAAAAAAAATAAAAAAAAACAAAAATAAAAAAAAAAAATAAAAAAAAAAATAAAAAAAAAAAATAAAAGAAAGAAAGAAATAAAAAAAAAAGGAAAAAAGACAAAAAAAAAAACCAAAACAAGGCAAAAGGGGGGGAGAAGAGAATGCGCGATCTCGTCTGCCGCGGCCTCCGTAATGTGGTGAACTTGCAAGGGCGCGCTTCGCGGCAGCTAGATGTACCACTGTTTAAGCTATAAAAATATACTAAATGATGTCATTTCAAGTAAATTATGAACGCTACCCACTCAGGACACTTGGATTATATTGGATAAGCAGTATGGAGGAATATTGACAAGTTTTTGTGGACTTTTCTTGACCTTTTTGTTTCAGTCGCCGGTGAACTCCATTATATGAAAGTTGGGGGAAAATGAAAACCTGTCCGATCTCCGGCTGCATTTGAGGTATTATAAAAGTGCTCCACAGTCTTGCTCAGCATGAGGGTGAGTAGAAAATGAACGCACATCATTCTGTGGGTGAACTGTTCCTTTTAAGCACTGAAAACAACCTGAAAGTTTAACCTTTCAGGTTAAAACTTTCACTGACCCTGACTGTAACTTTCATGTGTGGACTAGAAAATGGGTTGTTTGGTTTGTGACATCAGACTGAGTGCAAATATATCCTTGGTTTAATGACAATGGAGGATCTTTCTAACAGAACTTTTTCTTCGGAATGCATGATATAATCGTCCCCCTATCAGCATCGGCCTACATCAGCCTTAAAGGTGCCATGACATCAAATTTCCTTTTCTGGGGTTTTGGGTGTATAATATGATCTTTTGTGCAATGATGAGGCCATGTGAAAATAGGGGGGGAATAAAATTTTTTTTTTTGTGTTTTAAAATTTTTTTTTTTTTTAAAAAAAAAAGAAAAAAAAAAAAGGGGAATAAATTTAAAAAATTTTATAATTTTAAAAAAATTAAATTTCCCAAAAAAAGAAAAAAATAAAAAAAAAAAGGCCCCCCCTCTCTCCAAAGGTTTATTGACCCCCCCCCCCCCCCCCTCTGTCTTATTAAGTGAGTGTAAGGAGATAAGAAAATCTTCTCTCAGTGAGGTCGGGTTTTGAAACAAATAAATTAAAAGAAAACTAAAATAAAAAAGAAGAGGGGGGGGAAAAAATAATAACATTATCAATAAGTATATATATATTCAAAATTTTATTTTTTCTTATAAATATAAATCAATATCTAAATCCAAAAGTGGTAAGAATTAGAAAATTGGAAAAAAAGAAGAGAAAGAAACTTAAAATAATAAAAAAAGAAAAAAAAAAAGAAAAAAAAAATATTTTTTTTATTAATAAAAAAAAAGCAACAACTTATACTCTTAAAACTAACTATCGGACATCGGCCACCCCACTGATATTTAACCAATATTTAACCGATCAGCCTGCTATTTCTTAAGTCTAAAACAAAACAGACAAAAAAAGAGAGAAAACTACCACTTCAAAAACTTCTTTTTTTACAGGCTTTAAAACTTCTAAAGACTAGGGTTGGGAAACAATATCGATACATGGAAATATTGCAATATTTTCATATGCTGATGTCATATTTACATTTAAAAACGCGGTATCGATCTATTTTACTAATGAAATTTGACAATATTTCCTTGTTCTGTTACAAAATCTTGTGGGAATTCACAAACATTTTGCGATATTTTTGTATGTTGATATATTAACATTTAAAAACACAGAATCAATCTATTTTACTAACAAAATCTCACGATATTTTATGGTTCTGTTATAAAATCTTGTGAGAATTCATGAAATATTGTGAGATTTTGGAATAGAACGATGAAATCTCGCGAGATTTTGTGAGTAAGATAGATTGATACCGCGTTTTTGAATGTCAATGATATCAACATATGGAAATATTGTGATGTTTCAGTGTATCAATATTTTTTCCCACCCCTATTTATTAAAGTGTCAGAAACGGATAACAAAAAACTGCTATTTATAATGACCGCTCATTTTTTCAGCTTTAATATTGGCATTGATATGGATTATTGACCACATGAGTTTTAAAATATCGTCATATTGAATATCGGCCAAAATTCTAATACCGTGCATCCCTACTTGCTATGCGTTTGCACTTCAGTGTGCAGATACTTGCTAACTCCATGGAGGAATAAATATGTCAAAGGAATTACTGAGTCCACGTTACATAAAACAATCTAAAGACAAAGAACTCGACCTATCATTGGTTCTGACAAGATCCCATCAGACCATAACAAACCCTTTAAATGCTCTGGTACCTTGATCTGAAACTTTTTATATTTCTTGTGTCAGTGTCTTATTGATTTCCCCCTGATTTTTTTTACTTATATATATTTCTCTAAACCCTGAGATGCAGAGCTTTTGACACAAAGCAGAAAATATTGGCTTTGCAAAGGAAGTACTTTACATTAGTAAGAGTAATTTACATTCATATAAGGCTAACAGAGACAAATTGATATTACTTACAAGGCACAAAGGACAGTTTATACATATCATAGTACATAGCTCCTATATTTACTTCCCCTGCCAGCATTAAAGAAATTATATCTGTGCTTGTGGAGATCCATGATTCGAATCTGTCGAGAGCAAGAGCACAAGTCAGTTAACCCGAACGGTTTGGAAAACATCCATAGCATCATTTATTAAACGCATAATTTTAAAAATCTGTCATGCAGCCGCAGCTTTATGACCTTGTTTTTCTTTCATCAGAGCAGCTTCAGATGCATGAAATGTGGATCAGTTGAGATTGCAGAGCAGAGTGCATCTCTGAGGGGCTGGACCTGGTTGAGCTGGCAGCACACAAATTATTCAGGCATGGATGCCGAGGCGCATTCACACGTTGGTGTCACGTAGAGTTCAAAACCTAGCAGCTCTGCGCAGGTGGACTCTGAAACCTCTGCAGATAGCCTGAGGGGCTATTGGCATCTGTTAATTTGAATTTGACTGTGTGGGTGTTTGCATGAGTAGCATCGGATAGTTTGTAGGAGGGTGTGCAGAAACATACGGTACACAGCATTGGATCTCTACTCTTTCCTAAGCTTTTACAATATCTGGCAAAAGGTTACACACTTTTCATGTCATTTGACAAGAGCTATGCAATTAGAGTATGGCATATGCACGAAAATGTTGCAGTTATGAATCCATGATTCCCTTCTCTCACTGTTACTGCGACTGGACAAGTCCTATAGCCGCTGATGAAAAGCATTCAGCATGAGAAGAAAATTGAATTTTTGTCACTGTCAAAGGCAAAGATTATTGGGACTGAATAAACTTTCAAGTCAAATTTAGTCTTGTTCATTTTCAAAGTCTTCTG
Source organism: Atherinomorus stipes (assembly GCA_023101725.1). Classification (NCBI taxonomy): domain Eukaryota; kingdom Metazoa; phylum Chordata; class Actinopteri; order Atheriniformes; family Atherinidae; genus Atherinomorus; species Atherinomorus stipes. The sequence goes on from JALJCO010005685.1 coordinate 167,603, forward strand.
TCGGAGGGTACAGAAGGCTTTGATGATGCTCTTCTGTGCCTTCACCTAAATTGCAGTGTGTGTAAAATTTAATGCAGCCAGGAAAATGCACTATTGAACACTAAAGCATCATTAATCCAGAAACCTCCTCTTCGCCCTGGTGAACCAGCTGCTCCAGAATGGATCCGTTGATGAAGAATTTAAATTTTGCTCTATGCATTGATTGAACCCTCTGGAAATTGTGCTGGTTACAACTGTGATCTGCCTCAGGGTGAACCCAGATAGACTTTTTTTTAGTGGGCACCACAATGCCATCTGTCTTTTGCTTTTCTATTTTAAGCTGTTTGCCCTTCATCTGTAGCACATTTCTTATTGGTGTTATTTCAAATAGTAATCCAACCTCAAGGCTCCAGCGCCCATCAAGCCCTCATTGGAAAGGCCGACTATAGAAAATGAATGGGCTGAATAATACATACAGTAGTCGCAGGGGCAGAGCTATTGGGGGCTATTGGGTGTCTGGGGCGGCTCTGAAACATCTTCTCAGACGCACATGGATCATCAGTAGCTGCGATTTCATCACACCTAGAATTTTGTAAAACTTGAATATAGGAATTAAAAACTAGTAATGGAAACACCTCAATTTCGGGGGGGGAAAAAACCCTCAAATATTGCAAAAAAAAGTTCTTATGCGCTCATGAGGCGGCTTTTCAGGCACTTTGATAAAGCAGTATATCCCCAAATGGAAAAGAATGAAATAAAATGAAAATACTTTATTTATCCCAGGAGGGAAATTCAGAGGTGTAATAGACTGTCTGTCTGTTTCTCTTTTTTTGTCAAACAATATAACACATATTACATAACAATAAGTATAAAAAAAACTAACAGTACAACAATAATGAACTAATCTGTCAGTCTTGTTCTTCAGGGTGATGCTGCTGGTAGGAATGAATTTCTGTATCTCTCCGTCCTACAGTGAACCTGACGCAGCCTCCCACTGAACACGCTGTTTCTTCACTGTATTGTGGAGAGGATGAAGAATCCTCCATCATCTTCATCAGCTTGTGCAGCATTCTTTTCTGAATGATCAGCTCCAGCGGCTCCAGAGTTCTCCCCAGCACAGAACCAGCTTTCTTGTTTAGCTTGTTTAGTTTCTTCAAGACTCTGGTTCTGATGCTGCTTCCCCAGCAGATGCTGCAAAGCTAATTGCACTTTCTACCACAGACTTATAGAAGATCTGCAACATCTTGGTGCAGACGTTGAATGATCTCAGCTTCCTTAAGAAGTAGAGTCTGCTCTGACCTTTCTTGTAGATGTAGTCACTGTTGCATTTCCAGTTGAGTCTGTTGTCCAGCTGAACTCCAGGTATTTGTAGTTCTCCACCACCTCCACCTCCTCGTCCAGGATGTAGACAGGACTATGCTGCTTATTCTTGCTCCTCCTGAAGTCAACAATCATCTCTTTAGTCTTGCTGGTATTTAAGATGAGCTGATTGTTACTGCACCATTTCACAAACTGACTGACCAGTTCTCTGTACTCGGCTTCTTGTCCATCACTGATACACCCCACAACTGCAGAGTTATCAAGAGTATTTTTGCAGATGACAGGACTCAGAGTTACCACACCACTACCAAATAACACAGGCAAACTCTCTGGATAAACAATATGGACGGAAACTCACAGCTAACAGTTCCATGTCTCTTGTGCAGATCTTCTCATTGACAGTGATGTGTCCTGGATGGCACCAACGCTGACTGAACAGACTGCAATTCCACCTCCCTTCAGCTTCCCGCTGAGCTGTTTATTTCGGTCTGCACGGACCGTCTTGAAGCCGTGTACAGACGCATTACAGTCCGGGATGTGTTCATGCAGCCATGTCTCGGTGAAGCACATAATACTGCACTCTCTGTACTCTTTCTGAGACCTTGTTAGCACTTCAAGCTCGTCCATCTTGTTAGCTAGCGATCTCACGTTACCCATCACAACAGTTGAAAGAAACGGTTTAAATCTCCACCGTTTTTCTCTCTGCTTTACTCCTGCCCTGCATCCTCTTCTCTTTCAAGTTAACTCCGCTGAGATTTGATGTGTTATTTCGCTAATAATGTTGGGAGAGTTTTAACAGTTGATCCCGGTGGTAAACAATTTTTCCGTTGCCATGGATGCACATCATAAGTTGTGAAAAAGCCAAAAAAAAAAAAAAAAGGAAAATGAAAAAAAAATCTCCAGTGTTGCACAGCCTTCAAACCAGCATAAAAAATCCTCCCAGAAAAACCGAATCTGACAAGTAATGCCGATAAAAAAGACAATTATATTTAAAAAAAAAACTAAAAAGGTAAGACACAGCTGTCACAAACTGCTGCCACCTAGCGGCACATTTTAGAATATGAAAAGAAACTTCTTCTTTTTTTTTCATTTACACACATCACATATGACATGGGGGCGTTAATTATAATGTTTATAATTATTTACAATACAAGCATTAACTTTGGAATTGGATTGATTGGGGAGTTTTACCGGTCACATTTACAGTAGGCTTACATGAAAAATTTATTCATTTTTGGACAACATGCAGATTTGGTTTAAGTTGTATATTAATAACGACTGGCCACGAGATATTTATGTTGTTTCTACACTTTTGTAACACATGGCACTCTTGTTCCCAAGTTTATTACATCTTATGTCTGTGTATTAGCAATACATCGCTGTGTTTTGTATCTCCATCCTCCTCAAAGTGGAGTCTCACAGGATGGGATTTTACAAGAATTACGGCTTGTACGCTACAGCATAAACACCATTCAGTGGAAACACCTTCATATCATAACTGTGCTTTTTTTATTATTTAATAAGTATTATTTTTCAAAAATGTGTAATGGAAACACAGAGCCACTATGCCAGTCTAAACTTTAACACAGCAAGACTAGCTTTATTGTACATAAAAGTCTAACTTCGTCCTGGATGGTAGGAACGCAGAGTAGTACTGTATGTCTTACATTCCCAAAATTAATCTGGAAATGGCATGACGGTGGAGCTTAAAGGATAACTTACTTTTTTTCAACTTGCACCTTATTTCTAGGATTTATACGTGCATTTACTCACCAGTAAAATTTCTGCATCGCTTTGACTCCTTCAAAAGATATGTTGAGTCGCCCTTCGGCGTACATCCATATAATAGTAGAGATGGGGCAGCCTCTATATAAGACATTATGTGCAGCAAAACTCCTTAATTTCATCAACGCTTTAGTAGAATGTACGAACGAACAAGTACTATTGTCCTTTGAGTTCACCGTTAACTCTCCATTATTTGAGTTTTCTTCTCGACAAGACATGCCGTGCAAGCCCCAATGGGAGAGCACCCCAGTACAGCTGAGAGAGCAGCTCGCTATTCAGATACCAAAAAACGGAAAACTTTGAACCTCTGGACTCACAGGACAGTAGTACTCGTTCGTTCATTCATTCTACTTAAAGTGTTGGTGAGTTAAAGGAGTTTTGCTGCAGATAATGTCTTATATAGAGGCTTCCCGTCTCTATATGGATGCACACCGAAGAGTGACTCAATGTAGTATCTTCCATAGGAGTCAAAGATTTACTGGTGAGTAAATGCACATATAAACTCCTAGACATAAGGTCCAGGTTTAAAAAAAAAAGAAAGCTATTCTTTAATCAAGCTGATATTCAGCCTTGAGAGACTGGGCAAGTCTCCCAGTGGCTAAAGTTTGAAAACTAAAAGAAATATACCAGAAGAGACTTAAATTCGTAATTCTGCTTCACTTATAGTTGTTTATTGTCATTTTCTAAGGCGTTTTGCACCAGATAAGGTAATGTCAGTGATGTCAGGTGTATTTTTATTCAAGACTGGTGGTTGGATGTTGATGAAAAAATTGGCTCAGAACACCTCAGCAAGCCAATTAAATGTGTAAATGCTCATAATACCACAACGATCACAGCTCATTTGAAAAAAATTCAGGCAGACTGTCTCAGTCACTATCAGCAATGAACTTACTGGCCCAGAATGTGTACATGTGTTTTGGTAAATCAGATGAAAACGGTTATATGATCTGTAATTTGTGCCATCGGTTTACCCTGCTGAGAAACTGATTTCTGATCATGAAGAATTCACTTCAAATGAAACGGACTCCCACAAAATATAATCCACTTGATTAGAGTGATTGTTCCCTCAACTACAAACCTATAAGAACAATCAGAAGTGCCTCTCCGTTGTATAACGAGTGCTCTTCACATAACTATATCAAGCATGATTCATCGCTTAAATTTGTTTCCGAGAGCTTCACCAGTCAAATGCTTTTCTGATTTTTTGCAGTCGTTTCATGCAAGCCTTCACAGCTACAAACAACACTCACTTCAGTCTTAATAAAGAATCTAAACAGCCGTCTTTCTGTGGTTGGTGGATAAGTCGCTGAATTCTGCAGTTTGTAGAGATGAAACTTAATTAATGGGGAAAAAAACATGCTTAATACAACTTCCCTGAGCTCATCAAATGATTAATTAACAGGAAACTTAACAAAGAAACACTGTTATATAGGTACAAACCATAATTAATGTCAACTTAAGCCCTCATTTATTTTTAATTAATTAATAATATTCTTTTATTAAGAACTATAGGCTGTCATTTGCTGTACAAAGGCAAACTTGAGTATTAAAATGGCTTTCTAAATATTTTTTTTCTATGGTGAACTCTCACATGTACACTATATATGTGACATGCAGTATTCATTTGTCATTATTGAACCTTTTCCCTCTAATGCAAACAAAAAACACACTTAGGCAATAAAGTTAGTACAGCAAACATGCAGCATGACATGCAGTCATGACAGAAGCATGATTCACACTCACAGACACAGGTTGTAAAGAAGAGAGACCCCGAGGATATTAAAACATGAAAATCTGGGGTGACATAAGCAGAAAAGATCAGATGTAGATATAACGTAGCAGGAAACTGGTTTCCTCTCTGGGTGAGGGTCTGGGTTAAAACCTGCTGGATTTGATCTCTTTTTGTGGAATCTGCATCTTTGTTGGCTTTGCAGTAAGTTTGGTTTCCTCACACTTTAAAAAACAAAACATTTATTTCCTGATAATTTTACATTTATCTATCATCCCGTAAAGGAATAAAACCTGATAAAAAAAAGACATGAATACCAGTCATGTTACTCATATTTTCTGTCGTTTTTTATGCTTTTTTAAAACACATTTTTGTGCACTTCTCTCATTGTCACTGAATTTCTTTTCAGTCTGATCTTGGTACATGTGGATTTGATTTTCTTTTAAATCAATACTGTCCTTGCAGTGGTGTGTATCTTTGCATTGAGCTGGTGTATGTTTTATATTGGCTTCTTATTTTTCATTAGTATGTGGTCTGTTTGCAGCTTTGCCTTTCTTTGAGCTCTTTTGTCTCTCTTGTGCTTTAGCGTCAGTACTGTGCTCACACCGGAGACAAAGAGAAGCTGTCTTACATACAGTACACCTTCATGTAGACACGGAATATGAAGCAATAAAACTTGACATGATGGTTCTATTTTCTTTTGGCAGAGCTATTCTGTGAGCAGCTTTCAACCTCTTCGCTGTAGCGATATATGAAAGAAGCAGCACTGAAATAAACAGTTTTGTGTGCAGCTTCAGTATCAAGGAAACAAACAGGCATTAAAGACCGATAACGATCAGACATCTCTTCTATTAGTGTAGCTGTGGGGTTTTAAAACAAGAATGCTAAAACTCACTTCAAACAGAGTATCTGTTCCCTATAGGCCTATTCAGTAGTACATGCCTGGTGAGTGGAACACAAATGTTCCAATAGATTACACAGCACATCTAGAAGTCATTAAGGAAAGCACACGTTTATACCCACTCTCAGCTACACCTACACTCACCACTAATAAAGAAAGCAGTTACACAAGTGTGTTCAGAAAATGCTGTTAAATGTGGAGTGCCAAATAACCCACTGAGACACAAAAAAACCAAAGTCTCAATGGCCCTTTAGGAAAGTAGCGCAATTATGTTTCTTTTCAAAAAGCAAAAATAGCTTACACTACAAATAGATCAAACTAGTGGAAAGAACCTTGATTGGAAGGCTTGCAGGCCATGAATGCACCTTTTTAAGTTGTTAACACAGCATGGGTTCGGCTGTGACATACATGCAGCTCAGAGTGCAGCTCGTTTATTGTGCTTAGCTTCAGCTTAACTGAGTCTCCTTGCTGAAATGTGTCAACAAAACTCCTCTTTATAATGTTTTAATTGTGATGATGCATTTTGTACTTCATCACAGATCATGACATTCTCAGTAAGTTTATCACTTCACCCGTCAGTCTACAGTAAACTCGCTGGATGGACAAAATTAAAGTCAGAAACTGGCACATAGAGAAAAAATCAGCTGAAATGAACTCTCATGGTCTGCCAACTTGCCCCCACTGGATTTACATATTCAAAATAGTGTAGGTTATTGGACATGGAAAAAAATTCAATATGTTTAATATATTATGAAATTCTATAGAGACATAGAGATATTGTATCAGGTTATGGAAATTTTAATAAAGCTAAGTGTATGTTTAATATGTATAGATGACAGATAGGACATTTAAATGTAAAACACTCAAGATATCTCGACCCAAATGTGACTGATCATATTTTTAGCCTGCTTGCAGCACGGTTCCAGGAAAGGCAAAGCCAGTCAGTTTCTGCTCGGCCTTTGATGAACCACTTTATTCACATTGAAATACATCAGCAACTATGTGATTTAAGGTAAGAATCCTGCCAACAAACTGGCAACCTGTCCAGGTGTGCCCAGTCTCTCGCCTGATAATAACTGGGATAGACTTCAGCAACTAGGGGACTGACTGACTGACTGATCCTGCCAACTTTCCTGGGCTCCAAAATTCCCTCTGTCACCCTACTAAAACTTATAATAATAACAACAACAATAATTTTAATAACAATAAAATTACAGTTGCACAACATTGGAATTTTGGCCAATATCCGATATGCCAATATTTTAAAACTCATTTGACCGATAACAAATATCAAAACCGATATTAAAGCTGAAAAAAAGCACTCATTGCAAACAGCAGTTTTGTTATCCTTTTCTGACACTTTGAAAAATAGGGGTGGGAAAAAATATCAATACACTGAAATATCGCGATATTTTCATATGCCAATATGAAATTGATATTTAAAAATGCACAATCGATCTATTTTACTAATCAAATCTCGCGAGATTTCATCATTCTGTTACAAAATCTCACGATATTTTGTGAATTCTGGCGAGATTTCATGACAGAATGACAAAATATCGCAAAATTTCATTAGTAGAATAGATCAATACCGCATTTTTAAATGTCAATATGACATCAGCATATGAAAATATTGTGATATTTCATTGTATCAATATTTTTTCCCACCCCTAGTCTTTAGAAGTTTTAAAGTCTGTAAAAGAGAAGAAGAAGAAGAAGAGGAAGACATTTTTTTTTTTTTTTTTACTTTAGAAACAGCGGGCTGATCAGTTAAATATCGGCTAAATATCGGTGGGGTGGCCGATGTCAGATACTTAGTTTTAAGGCCGATATAGGCCGATATCGATAGGGGGCCGATTATATTGTGCATCCCTAATAAAAAAAAAAAAAAAAAAAAAAAAAAACTGTTTTTTTTACTTTGTGAAAAATGTTAGTGTATTTTGAATATGATGTTAGCAGGATATCTGAAAGAATTATACAAGGCAACAAAGTCTGTCATAAGAGGTAAAAAAGGGACAGCTGGAGGAACGTGTTGCAGCTATTCGGGTTAACATGAAACAGGCAAGCAGCATAACGGTGTAAAAAGTGCAGCTAATGTGCTGGAATATACTTGCTGCTGGCATGCATCTGCATCATGACACCCACCTGTTCCCAATGTACCAACGGTACGTAGGTCGCACACGTTGATGCAAGGTAATGTACCGCATGCGCGTAACGCAATTTTGACTGGAATAATAGAGATGCCCAAAGTGTGAACATGAAGTCAGAGGTTAACACAATGGCAAGTTGTTTTAAAGAACGTCACTCAGACTTCGTCCACAACGACCAGCATTTACTGTAAATGATTTTTTCTCCCTGTTGCACAGTTATAAAAGTATATTTTTCCACAAAAGACCTTTATCTTGTAAGTATGTCCTCGAAATACAATCTGACCAGCTGATTGACCTTTTCATGATTTCAATGTCCCTGTGCAGTGTCCTGCTCCTAGCGGTGACCTCCGGGATAGAGGGTTTTCACCCCGACGTGCTAAGACGACGCAGACGGAAGTATATCCAGCCCTGAGTGGGAATGAGTCATCCTGTGGCCACCCTCTTAATGGAAGGCTTGTAGACTGTCAGAAACTTTATACAGTCATCCTCAAAATTATTCATACCCTTCAATTAAAGAAAAGGCTAAATTCACAACAGTAATTCAAACAACAGGAAACTAAAGAAACTAATAATAAATAAAAATTTACAAAATTATAATTGACTGAAATAAATTATTGTTTTTGAATTGTGGTGGAAAATAATAATTTAATAAAATCAATCAAACAAACTTATCCCAGACACATTAGAGCACCTTTCCTATGAACAGTGGACCAAACACCTGTCAGCAGATGTTTGACAGATGTCTTTTTGAACATTAGAGAGAAAAAAAATTGATTGCAGTGATTGCCTCAAAGTGTTGCTAAACAAAGTTTTAGCTTCTGAGCCCCGTCATGCCTGTTTACTACCTTTGCAAAGGAGGTAATGTTTTTGGTCGCGTTGGTTTGTCCATCTGTCGGCAACTTTACGGAAAACCGGATCACCTTCTGGATCCAGGAATGTTTTGAAGGATTCTTTATCATTGTGAGATCGGCCATGTTGGAAAGGCTGTTGATGCGGCGTGAGCGCCCCCTTGATGCAGAAATGTGCAGCAGCGCTACTGAGCTCATGATGTCAGGATGCAGAAATGAAACTTCTGAGCAGCAGTGAGCACGAGGAGAGAAGACTGTTGGACAGACTTCTAGCAGGTGAAGATGGTGAACTGTGTGCGTCTGTGAAGAACCTGAAGTAACTAGTTGTATTTCTGCATAAACAGGATGTTTATTTAGCCTTTAATGTTATTTAGCTGATTTGCTTATTCAGAAGTGTTCCTCCATTCACCATGTGCCTTTTTATGCTATTAATAGCTGACCTGTTACATGCCAGTTACTGTAACTGTTAGCCTTGAACACTCGGAGTGCAATTCAACATCATTGTCATGATTTTCATAGAGTTTTTATTTATTATTATTTTAGTCAATTTTAATTCATTTAACTGACAAATTATTATTTTCTTCTTTAATTTGAGGGTATGAATAATTTTGAGGATGACTGTACGTGAAATAGTTTATACTGCACTGTCATCACTCCTTTAATAGTTCCCAGAGGTACTGGGAGCCCCAGATGTTTAACTTATACCAACATACTCTTTTACTTGTGAAGGATCTTGTACTATATTGACCGTATTCGTTTATTTTGGGAACGCCTTTATTTTGGAAAGTCCTGTATTTTACGTTTATCCAGCACAGCAGATATTCCTAAAAACAAAAAAGTGGCGATACAGAAAGTAGAAAAACATCCTCCTCTTTACGCTTCAACTACATTTTATAAATGTAATAACCAACAAGAGGTTTTCTGCAAAACACAGGCACTTTGTAGTATATGACTGGTATACTTTAAAATTCCCAGTCCTGCAAAAGCGGGAATCAGACACCCCCTTTGTATTTGTCTGCAGGACAATCAGGATGCTTTGGAGCATTCGGCACTTTGCTGTATTTCTGTTCTTACAGTATTATGTTATTGTCAGCACTGTAACCTAAAGACCGTAACTAGTATGCGCTGCATGAAGAAAGGCTGTAGCTCCCTGAGGCTCAGCTTCCATCAGCGTGTCTAAAATATGCTACAGTGCATAAAAAAAAGTTGAGAAAAGAAACAAAACAAAAACCAAATCTTACAACAGAGAAGAAAGTGAAGAAAAAGCTATCACACTTTTCTCTTTGCCTGCAGGTACAAATAACTTCAAAGATCTGTCAGACAAAAAGACGGAAACAAAGCTTTTCACTTTTTCACTTTTCCCTTTCCTTCTTTTCTTTTATTTCCAGGGATGAGGGGGGGAAACTGGATGCAGGACAAACGTCTCATGTTTGACGATTCCTTCACAGCCATGACTACAGAAGCGATCAAAGTTAGTGTGGACAGCTTCCAGCTCTGCCGAGTGAACAATCCGACTGTTGAAGACAAGAAATGAAAGTTTACCTCAGGCCATCTCTAACTGTGCTATCAATATGACTTAGACTTGCATTTCTCTGGCAATCTGGACCTTCCAGCAGCCAGAATAATTAGGATGTTGCATGCATATTATAATAGAAATCCATCAAAAACCTCCGCTTATGTCTGCATTTGCATTATGTTTTTAAATTACAGGCCAGAGACTGAATTATAGGCTCAGTGAAATGAGTGATAAATGTACTAGTCCATTTGCAAAAGCTGATACTTTCCCATATTTACAACTTTATTGAATCCACTATGAGCCATCAACAGTCGTTTTAAGGGCCTTAAAAGCAATAAATATGCACACACAGCACATCTATATAAAAAAAAAGGCCTAACATGCCATTAAATATTTAGAAGCTCTGCATAAAATAGTTATCGTTTATGTAAACAATAGACACTAACACCCACACATATATGTACTCTCATTTCCAGCTCCAAAGCATTAAATTAACTCACTGGGTTTTGTACATGCATTATGGGCTTTCATCCTTTTACCTGCTGATTTTTCTCCATCTGTGTTGTTTTTCTTTTGCAGAAGATGACATCATTATTAATGTTGCAAGACTGTATGGGCTTCAGACTTCAAACCGGCTTCAAATCAAATGAAAGCGACACCGCTGTCGTCATTGTCAAAATGTCACAATGTTGCTACAGCTCTGCTTCTTTAATGATGATCCTCCCTTTTAAAAGCTCTTCCCATTGCGTCGTGCCTCTCATATCCTTTAAACGTATCCCATACTGTACACCAGAACGGCCTGATTTATTATTCATTTGATTATCCTAATAAAAGCCTTTCTCTTCATGCTGGCGCTGTTACGTGTTGTGATGTGTTTTTGTTTATTTCATTGCAAGAGAAGCTGTTAAAATGTCATCGTGCAGGGAAAAAAGCCCATGGAGGCCTGGCCAGGCTGACTCCAAAAAACAGGTTCCCTGCCCTGCTGAGTCCTTGGTAACTACAACAGAAACTGAAAAACGTGTAGTCTCTATGGGGAGTTAATCATCTGGAAGCTCTTACCCTGAATTAATTAATAATTACTTGTAAGAAACCAAAATGAGATGAAAGATAAATATGAGGTGATGCTAATGAGCAATGATGATAAAATGTTAAGCAACAGTTTTTAAATATTTGTTGAAACCTTTCAGTTTGATCACAGAACTGTTCAATTACAAACACATGTACTTTCCTTGTAATTTCCTCATTAATTTGCCAGTAATATTGCCAAGACAAAACTGTGTTCTCTCAACATGTCTCTCCCCTCCTCCTTTGATTGACCTACTTTTCCGAATGCTAATAAGTCAGGAAGGAGAAATTTGCTGGAGTCTTGTCGGATTTGTTGGCTGACATCACATTCCTGTCAGCCTTCTTATTGTTAATGGACTCTTTCATTTTCAGGATGGCACCGCACTGACATGTGCTGACAAATGTGTGTCTTTAAGCAGAGAAAACAAAAAGCTTTTTCTGCTTTTTTTCTACTGGCTACACCAGTGGAGAGTTTCTGCACTGCTTAGACCTTTTTTGGCTGATCACTTTAATCAAAACACACACTGTGGCTCCCACTGAGAGGTTTAGCTCACCAGTGAGAATGAGTTTGACTCCTTCTATATTCACAGCAGCCCTGAAACATTTTGTGGCAGTAACTGGAGAGATGGTAGTAAAAGCACAAAAGTACAGCAAGTACATTGTTCATTCTTTACTTTGCTGAGGTACAAAATGTACCCAGCTTCATCAGAAATGACCACATGCCCAAAAAGCAGCAGTGTTGGAATCAGTGGTTGTAAAATCTGAGGTCACAACATATACTGAGGCTGTTTTTTGTGTAAGAAAGCCACAGTTCAGGGAAAATGTGTAAGCTGAAACCTGCAGATTTGTTTGTTTAATTGTATAGCTTGTGTATTTTGTGACACCTTGACCTAAACATGTCATTTTAGCTCAAATCTCAAATCTGAGTAGCGTAAGCGAAGCAGAAGTGGATGGATACAAGGAATGAGGGAGGGAGGGAGGAGGGATAGAAAGACAGACGTTTGTGTCAAACGTTATGCTGTGTATGTTTTTGTTGTTTCCTAGAAGTAAACAGCTGTTCAGGTGTTGGAGGTGTCACTGAAGTAGGAAATATTGGCATCAAAGTCACTTTTCCAGTTGAAGCGTATTACTGCAAAAAAAAGCTTGTTTTCTTGACTTTTTGGTGAAAAGCAGATATTTTTTCCTTCAACTACATCCCATGTTCTACTGCAGATTGCTAAAGAACAGACAAAGCTAGAAACAAATGTTTTTTTCTGATGAAAAAATAAAGTCTAAACTTTCCTTTGGTAAATTCAGTGTTTGGCATATTACACAGTGCTCTGTGGCTCTACAAAAATCAGTGAAAATGCTTAAAAATCTTGGCAATATGGAGCTGTCTGCTCTGAAAACGTCTGGCAGTTAATGGCCGTGTCTCAAACCGCGCACTTGAGCACTTCAAATACTATTTTTGAGTGTGTCGTGCATTCATACTGTCATTTAAGCTAAAATTCAGCGGTCTGAAAATACCCGGATGTTACACTAACAACGGCCAAAAACACAGTGCAAAACAAAGCACACTTCTCACACTAAACGGACGCCATCTTGCTGGCGTAGAGGAAGAGGCGGGACTTTCTAACTGTTTTCAGAGTTGAGTAATGGCGGTAAATGAAGCAGTGGTGACCCCTGCTGCATCGGAGGCAGTATTGTACTGATTTAAGTAACATTTATTAAATTATTCTGACATAATTACTGGTGTATATTGTGGCCACCCAGCTGTTCATTCCCTGATGACAGTTACGGTCATTTGAGGCCGCGGTGTTACCGGCTCAGTAGCATTAGCTCACGCTAGCAGTGCAAGTACGTCACCTCTGGTAAGTGCAGTGTACTATTCAGGTCAGCATTTAGCAACAATAATGTCTACTACAGACGAAGTACACAGAGTGCCCTACGCACTGAATTCCTGTGCAGTCGGGCAAGTGTGCGATTTGAGACGCGGCTATTGAGTTAAGTGGGCAGTGTGCTCAACTTTTTGAGTTGCCATTGCAAGCAAGGTCTGATCCCTAAGACTATAGCCAAACTTCTTAACTCGCTGACTGCCAAAGACATCTATAGATGTCCTCTGGACACTGACAGAGCTTGATGTAAAAAAATCAAGCTTAAAGGCAGAGTGGATGATGTTTTCCTGGGTTATTTTTTACTGTATTGCTTAAAATTTCCTTCACACCCCAACTGCAGCCAAGTAATTAAATACTCTGACACAAAAATTTAAAATCTAGTCACCTGTGGAACGGACAGAACTGGACTGAAAAAAACCCCATCCAATCATCTTGAATGGTCCGTTCTTATTGATTGAACGATGATATGTCCATCAAACTAAAGTGCCTTGTCTCTCCCTCTCCCAGAAGTTGACACAGTTTTTAATGATCATCTATCACTGGAGATTATCAGGGCTGCATACAGAGCATCGCTGGTTTTCAGCACGGTAGCGTTTAAGTTCCTGAAACTTCAAATGTAGGACTAGCGATTTGTTTCACATGCATTTTACAAAGAAAATGACCGCTAAACATTTAAACAATGTTAAATTAGACAATACAATGGTTATCATACATTATACAACTTTATCTGTGGAGAAAATGTTTACGTTTGTGGATATTTTTGGACTCGGCAGCCATCCTGGTGACCCCTTTGTTTTAAGCGTACACCTGAAAACCTCTTGTTTGAAGGGGTTGTGTGCAGTATGTACCACTTACCCCTACCCCTCTGTCCTAACAGGACTGAGACACCCCTACATGTGAACACGTAAAATAGAGATGAAGGGCTAAGGGGGAGGATTGAGATTGGGCCTTAATTGTGTCATTTGGTGCAATTATCACCTGATCTGGTAGATGGCAGTACCAAAGAAGCCTATAAATATGTTTGCAGTGTTGTTATTTTTCCACAAAAACCTTTTTTTTCAGAGTTGTTTTTGTTGTTTTATAGAAGTAAATAGCTGTGCAGATGTTCAAAGTGTTACTGAAGTAAACAGTCCTGGCATCATAGTCCCTTTTCTACTTTTTTGCACTGAAAACTAGTTTACTCTTTTTTTTAAAATCAAAAGCAAGCATTTTGACCATATTCTACCACAGATTACTAAAAAGCGGAAAAAAAAAAAAACTTTTTTTCTGATGAAAAAAAGACAAGTCTAAGCTTTTGTCTGGTAGTTTTGGTGTTTCTGTCCTAGACTTCAATATTCTGTGGGTCCTGAAAGATGAGCCAAATGCTCCAAAATGCTGGCAGTATGGGGATCTCTATAACAATGGCTGGCAGTCAATGAGTTAAAATGTTACAAAGCAAGATAAAATACTTCAAATATCAGCTTTTTTTTCTCACATTTACGTGTTAAATTTCCAATTCTAGGTGCTAATTACTTTACTTTAATTTACTTTGTTTTAATCTATTAATAAATTTAAATTCAAATTAATGTGCACACATTCTGAGGTGTCTGCATATGTCCCTATTAGGGAAGATTATGTTCTGAATTTCTAATGAAGCTATTTGCAAAGCATCTCTAAAATATTACAGAGGTAGCTGTTATGTGAAACAAATTCTGGGTGAAAACTGCCTGCCAGGTACAGAAGGCATATTATCAGCAAGTGATTCACTCTGCAGCAGGTGGTTCATTGTCAGCTGTGAATGTGTGAACAAAAGCACAATTATAACTTTCCCACATCACCACACTAAATTAGCTCTGCTGATATACGGATTTATCCTTGACAGTGGACACAGAGAGGAAATAACAGCTTGGAAATTATTTCTGTATCTGTCACATACAGTTAAAGTAAATGCTTTAAAGCCAGACATTTATTCTTTTTGGAGAAGCAATCTATGTTTCCCTGCACAAAAAAAAGAATAAAATGTCCTCACAGCTCCAGCACTGTTCAGTTATTCAAGACATTTGAAAATGTATCATTTAGGGGTGAGATAGGTAAACTGGGACACTTTCTAATGAACCAAACATCCACATCATCCACACAGAACCTTTTTGTTTTAATCTCATGCTGCCCCATGATGAGCTCAATGGTGATTTTTAGTGACAGAAGTGAACACATAAAAAGATTAAGCTTAACTGTCCCACTTTACCCATACTCACCCTAATTACAGTTAACCTTACACGAATAAAAAGGAATTTCATTTTGTAAACAGATATATTTTCTACATCTTACGGTAAGTTAGGAAATTGACATCCCATCTGTAAAATAGTTTTAGCTAGCAGCTATCATGGAAGCTTTAGCTAGCGGCTAATAGCTTTAGCTAAGGGCTAACTGCTTAGCAAAACAGTTTGCTTGGCACAATTCAGAAAAGAAGCTGTGCAAGATAATAGGGTGAAACTATATCCAAAGCTAGTTAAGATTACATTTAATACAAATGTTAGTTTTTGAATACTTTTGTGTGAAGACTGACTTTAGAATCATGTTTAGCAATGTTGTGGTAGGCTTTTTTGTTTGTTTGTTTGCTTTTGTTTTTTTTTTTTTAAAAACCTCTCATTTCCTCGAGGGCCACAGTCCTGCAGGTTTTAGATGTTTTCCTGCTCCACCACACCATAAAATTCAAGTTCTGCCACAGCATATTCACCCATCCGTCTGATTCAGGTGTGCTGCAGCAGGAAACATACAAAACCTGCTGGACACTCCTGCTTTAGAGGATTACAAGACATTTTAAGGCTGAAAGCCAAATCACTTTAAGTCAGTCTCATAAGTATCCAATCTATTCTGATGCTCTTGCGTTTAAAATGAGACATGGTTGGTTTCCGACATCCCATAGGTCAATATTTGTCTCACCTCAGTAACTCTGCTTTGTTCACAGGATAATCAGAACCTGCTGCATTTTGATTCACCACTGGTTGGTAAATAAAAAGTTAAGTGGGAGGTCACAGCACTTAACGCCATCTGTCTAGTGGATAAAATATTTCATTTCTATGCCAGTAGGGATATTACAACCTCCTTCCCCTGTCACCATGGTGATTAAATCACCTCATGCCAGGTGGTGGCTTCTGCTTCTGGAGTTTCTCTCCTTATATTCAGTAATTAGCTGTGAATGGTCACAATGAATGGCCTGGGGTATTGGCTTTAACTCTCATGAAAATCATAACCACATAAGCAGTCGTCAGAGTCTTTTGAAAAGGTCATGTTTTGAGGCCTTTTCTAGCCTTCTACTTTGGACTCTGTGGTTTTGGTAAAAAGGTCACATTGAATTGTCATATAAAAAAACAAAAACAAAAATGTATTCTTACATGCAGTCTAAAGTGTGTGTGAAAAAGACTCACTGGCTAATACACCTGATTATGAGTCAACATAAATAGCTAATTAGCCAATCACATGGCAGCAGCTATACATTTAGGAATATAGACATGGTGGTTTAAGTGACTTTATATACAGGATGGTTGTTGGTGCCAGGCGGGTTTACAGAGAATGGTCAGGAAAAAAAGAAAATATCCAGTGGGCAGCTGTTATCTGAACCAAAATGTCTTGTTGATGTTAAGGTGAGAAAGAATGGCAGACTGGCTGGGGAAGCTAGAACAGCAACAGTATCTGACTCTACTGTAGTTACTGTTGTAACCTTGGTTTACATCCACAGTATGCAGGTTACCATCCCTGGAGAGTAACACACCAACCTTGAGCAGAAGACCACAGCAGGTGCCACTTCTGTCAGCTAAGAACAGGAAACTTGAGGCTACAATTCATGGACTCACCAAAGCTGGGCAATAGAAGATGGAAAAAAAGTTGCCTTGTCTGATAAGTCTTAATCTCAGCTGCAACATTCATATAGGGTTCCAAATTTGTTGTGAACAACATGACAGAATGGATCCACACTGCCTTGGATCAACACTTCTGCCTACCGTTGGTGAAATGGTGTAGTGGACATTTGAAACATTTTTGGCTCCTCAACACTAACTGAGCGTTGTTTACCTGCCACAGCCTACCAGAGCAATACTGCTGACCACGTCCATCTCTTTATGACCACAGTGAACCATCTTCTGATAGCTACTTTCAGCAGGATAATGCACATGTCACAAAGCTGAAATCATCTCCAACTGCTTTCTTGAACATGACTATGAGTTCACTGTATTCCAACGGCCTCCACAGTCACCAGACAATCCAACAGAGCAGCTTTGGGGAGTGGTGGAACGACAGATTCTCATCATGGATGTCGCATCTGCAGCAAATGTGTGATGCTGTCATGTAATTATGGATCAAAATCTCTGAGGAATGTTTCCAACACCTTGTTGAAATTACACTGGGGCAGGGATCAACAAATCTGGACCTTTTGGGCCAGTGTCCAGAAGGTTTTCACCGGACACATGGTGGACAGTGCCACCCTGTGTCAACACACCTGACCCAAATTAATGAGGTAGGATGGAGTCATTGTTCAGAACTTCTTTGGCTGTTGGACCCATTTAAATTGACTCATACGTGTTGGAGCACAGAAATGTTGAAAACCTTCCGGACACTGGCCCAAGAGGTCCGGACTTGGTGATTTCTGCACCAGTGGGTGTGAGAAAACATTGATAGCACTGAAATATTTCTATGGTTAATGTTGCGATATCATATCTATATAAAAAAAAATCTCATGATACCTCACTGTTCCATGAAGAAATCTAGCAAGATCTTCTTCAATCAGTGCCAGTCCAGCATGTAGACTGGTCACTGCTTTAGCTCTGAAATGTATATGCAGTCTGCAGTGGAGATTTAGGTTAAATCTTTGTCACACAGTCTTCAGTGACACATATTGCGGTGCATCGTGGATTCAATTTATTGCACTATATCGATTATTGCAGAATCGTTGTATCGTGATATCATCATTATCAGAGGCAAAATATCTTGACAGTGTTGTATTGCATGGTACCTGGTGATACCCACCTCTAATTTACACCACAAAGAGTTAAAGGCGCTATAGAAGATGTTTTTGGCATTTCAGAAATCAGAGACTGCGAGTTTTTAAATAATGCACAATGCACAAGACCAACCTGTTACATTCACAGCTCCCTCCCCCAGCCGCAGCGCAACGTTCACGAACCAATCCGGTGTTTAGCAGACAGCAGGTACAGATTCTCCCATCATGTCACAATCACAAGCAAAACAGATGTTATTGTCTGAATGTCGCTAACTGCTGGCAGAATGATTGTTAGCGACCTACCGGAAACATCAGACGAGGATCCGCCACTTCCGGCAGGTAGTGTTACTCGCACCAATCAATCACTCTCACTGATCAGTGTCGCCCATTACCCGCTGAACTGACCGTCAATCACTCTTACCACAGTAGTAAGAGTAATCGACGGGCCAGACATGATTGGTGGATGTTTTTTCAGTCCCATTACTTTCACAGCTGGTGTATAATAATATTTATACATTTTATAAGCTTTTAATTAATCAAAGCGTATGGGGTAGTGAGCCCAATTTCATCGAATATTGCAAAATTGTTGAAGGAAACATCTTCTATAATGCCTTTAAGGCAGGAGTCTAACTCTAAACTAGCAGCGTGTACCTAAAGTGACTGGTGGGTGTATGTGAAGATTTGAAGGCGAGATTGAGTTCTGGGGAAAAAAAAATGTGAACCAAAAAACAAAACAGGTGGCTTTAATCAATTAGCAAAGATAGTCGTGAAACCGGTCCTGCCATTCCAGACACAAGAGACTAAATATTTTATGTGCTTCATGCGATCCGATCCTTTATCTGTGTGGGGCAGTTTGCTCTTCAATGAATTTTGTAAATAACTGGATTTTTGAATGATGTGTTTTTGTGAGGAATTATGATACAGATTGGAAATACTGATGTGCGTATGACCTGGGCATTGCAGTTAGTCAGAGAATTGATTGGATGTATCTGATTACATAGATGTTTATACTATTTGGTTTTCTTACTGAAGTTTTAAATATAAAAATATTTCTTATGCATCTTTTCCTCTTCTGTGCTTTTTGCACCTCTGTGCAGTTGGGAAATTAGTTCATTTGTGCAAGTAAACATGGCAAATTGAAAATCTATGAATCTGACTGTTGGAGCACATCTCTAAATTGGAAAACATCCACCTATACTGGAAATTCTGTGTTAAATGGGAAAACTGCTTGCACACGTTAAATAAAACCATTGCTGCTGAAATATTTGCGTCCACAGAGGTCATACCAGCTGGGTCTCTGTTACATCTCTGCAAAATGAGCCATGATATAGTCTAATTAACCAGAGAGTGACATGCATACACTACACATAAAAAAGTAGGGATATTCAACTTTTGGTTGTAATTTAAGGAAAATGTAAAATGCTCACTCCTTAGTGATATTATATCATGAATATTGGACATTCAACTGGAATTATTATGTGGTAATTCCTCTATCTCAAACAATTTATGGAAAGAAAAGCTAACAATACTACAACATTACGTTGGCCCACAGGTGCAAATACGCTTCATATACAAAAAGAAATGCAAGAAGAAAGCACTGCAGAAACGAAAAGAACTGCAACAAGAAAATTCTGCAAAAAGCAAAACAACACCAAGAAAAAATGCTGCAAAAACAAAAACTGCAACAAATAAAATGCTGCAAAAAACGAAAATAAATGCAAAAAGGAAATGCTGCATGAACGAAAACAACTGCAACAAGAAAATGCTGCAAAAACTAAAACAGTTATGAGAAAATACTGCTGGGGCATCTAGGGCAGCAGTGAGTTTTCAGTGGGAAGTTTGCGCAAAACAGTCACAGGGAGCAAATCTACATCAAGTATATATTTTTTTCTTTGTTTATATTGATTGCAGTTGTTTCAGTTTGAGCTGCATTTTCTTGTTGCAGTTGTTTTCGTTCATGCAGCATTTCCTTTTTCGTTGTTTTTTTTGCATTTGCACCTGTGGGCTATTGTACAACATAAAAATGACAATGTCTCAATAACTTGTCATGTGTTCGGTGTCGTCTTGGTCTGATGTATAAATGTGAACAGGATGATGAAGAGGACTCTTAAGAAACGTCATTAAACCAGAACATTTAGCGATCAGGTCACAGTTTAGACACTAATTTTGTCATCTTTTTGGAGAACAGCATGATGTGCAATGAATATTTAACCACTGAAAAATGTACATGTGCATTGAGAAGTTGCTCACCTGGAAAGGTTGTAGTGGATTTTAGGTTCATTCTGACATACAAAAAGCCAAATATCCCGAACTTTTCCTGACTTCTGTATGTAGACAGTTAAAGGCAGGGTGAATGATGTTTTCCAGGAGCATTTTTTACTATATTGTTTAAAGTCTTCCTCACACCCCGATTTCAGCCAATTAATTAAATGTTCTGACACAATAATAAAAAAATAATCACCTGTGGAATGTACAGGACTGTTAAAACTGTTGCGAAAGGCCTGTGCTTATTGATTGAATGATTATTATGTCCATCAAACTCGACTGCCGTTAGTCGCACCCCCACCCTCCTCGCGCACGGATGCGCGCGCTCGCAACAAACCGAGATGAACATGGCTGCTCGCTGCTCTTATCTATGCCGCTGTTTGCTCATTAAAAAGAAAAAACGGATGTGGATCAAGTCATGGAGGTGTTGGTGTTTGCAGTGGGGATGTTTTACGCCGCAGAAGAAGTTGGAGGTGAGATAATTATCACTTTCAGGAAATCTGGTTCCTCTGCTGTTTACTGGGAAGCTAACAAGCTAGCCACTCGGCTATTCTCGGTTATGTTCACCAACAACTATCGGCAGACATGTTTCTGTGCTGTGGAGGCGTGGTTTCGGAGGGGTGTATATTTTTTTTTTCAAATTTAGCTTGCTCAAACCATTTTTCCAGGATCCCCTACCCTGCCTTTAATAGGCAATGAAATGCTATGAGGGGTGAAAAAATCCCACCTTAACCCAAAACAAAAACTCAATGGTGCTTCATACAATCCAAAGTCACAACATGGGAAAGATAGCCTTAACACAGAATAAGTTCTCGCAGCTATCAAGACATCAACTCTGCTTTAAGGTCTTCATAGAATGGTATCAGAACAAGCTGATGCAACTCACTGGGGAATCATGAAACAATGCTCTGCTTTATCTGCTCAATAAAAATTTCATAAGCAGGAGTCTTTTTCCAGGCCAGGATGGGACAAGTGTGAACAGCACTCTGAATGTGCGGCAGAAACACAGAGTCAAACCCTGTGCACTTAAATGAAATAAAACTCCAGCACTGGAGGAGCCCCTGTGAATGATTTAATTCATGTAGGGGTCAGTGTCTCGTATAATCCATCTTGCAGTGTTCCAGTGTGGAGGACAGGGCTGAAATACAAGTGAAATGAAGTAATAAATGGCAGCTCATGCTGCAGATTTAAATTGTGATTCTCATCTGGAGAGTTAAGTGATAATCATATGAGTGTGAAGTGTTGCTTTTATCTTGCAAATGATTTTCGTGTCAGCATGATTGGTTCATTTTTAGCTTGAGCCCTTGTGACTCAAGGTGTCTTGCTGTCTTTGGGTTATCACTTCTGCTCTGCTCAGACACCTGATAAATTATCAAATACATCTGCACACCAGCAGCTACTCCCATCTCTTACTCCCAAGTACTCTTCATAGTAGCTCCAGAAACCCTTGGGGTCCTAGATTTCCCATTTCCCAACTATTTTTTTAATCATCGCAGCACTGTATTTTATCTAGAAGGGCAGAATTTTTCTCTCCACTCCACAAACTGTTACCATATCATCTAAAGTGCTCTTTTGTGATCAATTAAAGCTTTAACTTATATTTTATTTTACGGAGATACTCTGTCAGCTTCACTGGTGCCGAGTGGGCAGTGACAAATTCACTGTCCCCCATTTCTCAGTGTTTAAACCTGCATCTGCCATGTTTTGTTATAGAAATAGCTCCGTATAGCTCCATTTTTTAGCAATCAGATATGATCTCTGCCTGTCTCTCTTTCTCCAAATGCAGACTGAGCTGTTCAAATATGAATGCGCCCTTCACTTTGCCCTCTCATTGGCTCTTATTTTAGGTATCCAGCTGCAGCAGCCAGAATTCTGAGATGGCCTCCTGTAGGAAGCTTAGTCAGTGGGGATGTTAGACACACACACACATGCACACACACTTCCATTATGAATGGGGATTTGGATGTTGCTCCCGGTCATATCTGACCCTTTCTTTGTGAAAGAGCTTTGTCTTTTTTAGACTTTATGTCCCTTCTGTTTAATGATTAAAGTGTTTTGTCCATACATGCTCAAGAATATGGTTAAACTGTCACACTGCCTTACAGAGCTGGAGTTAATGCTTCTTGTTTATTGGGTACAGTTACAGGGGGCGCCTGCTGAGATTTTTTTAGGGGTGGTCAGAGAAAATAGCAGGGTGGCCAAGGGTTATTAAGGGATAACTTTTGTTTCTTTCAACCTGGACCTTATTTCTAGGGATTTATATGTGCATTTACTCACCAGTAACATTTCTGCATCACTCTGACTCCTTTGGACGCTATTAAGATAAGTCGTAGATCAGCGTATGTCCATATAATGGCAGTGAAAGGGACAAAATGAATGGGCCTCTATGGGCGCATTTACAAAGCAAAGTCCACTAGACTCAGTTCCCATTGGGGACTCGGCTTGGCTGGGGGTGGGGGTGGTCTTACCCCAATCTCTCCTCAGGTGGCGCTGCATTCGGATCCACCGTAGGTGAGGAAAAGACATACAGCAAACAAGAAGGTTCTCACAACTTCGGTTTCCTCCACATGCATGTAAACATGGAGCATGAAACTGTCACAGTTTGTGTTTTTTATTCTATGTTATGCAGCACGCTGCATTTATTCTTTGTAACAATGGGCCCAGTATGAACAACAGACAAGGCAGCAGACCATCGAAAGCATCGCTCTGTATTCAAAGTCAAAGTCAACTTTATTGTCAAATGTGCCACATGTTAGACATACAACACAGATGAAATTACAGTCCACTCAAACCCACGGTGCAAATAATAAAATATAATAAACTATAAGATAAAAATATAAAAACCTAGCAATCCACTGGGATAACCTAGAAATCTAAACACGAAACCTAAGTTTAAATACTAAAGAAGATTACAAATTTACAAATTGGTTGACAGTAGACAAAGAGTATAATCTTTGTTGGAGGCCAAACGTGTGTTTGTTGTAGTGTTTACCCACAATGCCCAATGTTTTACCCACAATGCCATGCTAAACCAAATGCAGGAAGCAGCAGTTTGTTGTCCACTTCCTGTGTTTGGTCCACTTGAAGCTGACCGAGACTGGTGTTTGTTGGTGGACCGAGTCCGCTTGTTTGTTCTGGATTAGAGTCTGTTTGCACATTCATAACTCCCCCAAAAGAAGCGGACTTTCCGAGCAAACTGACTCTGATTCGAATCAAAAAAACTTTTGATTTGATCTGAACTCACAGCAAGCCAAATCTGTGAGTTCATATTTGGCTTGCTGTAGTTATTGGGGGTGTTCTCCACACGTCTACCGGCCGCATAGCCACAACACCGTGGTCAACAGAGTTGATAAAATAAAGAGCAGGTAAATCATGAGCTTATGTTCTTCCATCATTGTTCAGTATGTGTGTGTGTCACAAACAAATGACTTTACAAAACGTTGCTATGACAGCATAGTCCACACTGAAAAACATATCTGAAGACGGCATCCATTGAAATGTGAACAAACAAAACTGGGGTAGTGTGGTGTCGGCCCAGTGAGGGCCGGGCTAAGTAGGTGCTAAAGTGAAAGGGGCATTAGAAACTGGTTGGGGGGTTCTGCTGGGTGGCCCCTTCCTGGATGAATTCACGTGAGAAAGGCTGAGTTAATAAGATGTGACAAATCCAAAGGGGACTACGGCAAAACACCAATGGTAGAAAATAATAGTTCTAGTGTCATATTTTTTACGTATTTTGTTTTTATTAGCTGATAAACAATTTTACATTCACATATAAACAAAGCATGCTGCACTGTGTTAATAGCACATAAATGTTGATATAAATGAAAACTATCATTTTTGCTGGGGTGGCCAGTAGAGGTAACCTGACTCCCCCCACCTGGTATTTTTAATACCATTTGGGGGGGGGGTAACCCAATTTATTTTTAAATAATTTTTTTTTTTTTAAAAATTTTTGAAAGGGAATGGAAAAAAGGTCTGTCCTTTAATCTGGCTAGACACTCTACCTCATCCAATCGAGAAAAAGAAGAAGCCAACCCGGGAGGCAAATCAGAGAGCAACAGAGCCACGACGCAAAGAGGAACGAGTTATAAAAACATATTATCAATCTCAAAAATCAAAAAAAAAAAATGGGGGGGGAGGGGGGAGGGGGGTGGGTGGAGGGGGTAGAGGAAGGAAACGACCCAAACCACACCCCCCCTTCCAAAAACCACCCCCGCGAGAGGATAGTGTTTGTTTCTTTTAAACCCGAACAAAACACACTAAAACATTCCCCTTCCTAAATGGGATGGGGGGGGGAGAGGGAACGCCCCGGGGGTATTTGATGAACCCACAAAAAGAAGTAAAGTGGGTGCAATGATACAGAAAATTCATGGTTCGGTTCGGTTCAATACTTTAGTGTCACGGTTCGATATTTTTTTAATGCAAAAATATACATTTTCATTGCTTTTTTAACCCGATGTTCTTTTGTTTTACCACTGGAATCATACTCAACACAAACACCAAAGACTTCCAGATGCCAGATCGGATTGTAGTCGAACGCAGATCCACTGAGTTTTCAACAGAGCTCATCGTCAGAACACAAGTTCATAAAATAAATTAAAAACTCTGTATTGCTCAATATTCGATATGCAGTGCTCACAGTTCGATACACGGCTGTATTGAACGGTTCGATATGTATTGTTGCACCCCTAGTGGCCAGCGGGGTGGCCAACTTGTTGTTCATGGGGGCATTGGCCACCCCTGGCCACCCTTGGGGGCGCCTTTGCAGATATTACTGTGGCTATATCAACACATGAAACAAAGGAGGGGAAAAAAAAAACAGAAAATTAATAGAAAAATGCAGATGGGAGCATTTCCTGGTATAGATCGGGTCCCCCAATATTGGTGGCTATAATAATAATAATGATGATTATACTCCAGAAAAGCAACTACAGTATATTATCACATTTAGTCTCTGCACATTCAGCACATTCCTGGTTACAGCACATTTCCTCCCTAAGAGGCTTGTGGCATCTATAATGAAACATTCTATATTGATGGGAATGACAATTACACCATCAATAAGAGAGGAGGGGGGACAGGAAGAAGGTGGGGGTGATGGTGGGCTTAATGGTTTGATGATGAGAGCAGAAATGACTTGAGTTTCGAGTTTTTGGAGTGGAATGTAGACACTGCACATTTATTTTCTCCTCAGTTTGCAGAGCTGAATTGTAACTTCTTGCTGCGTGTCAGAGAGCATCCGTGGGGCTGGTTTGGATACGACGTACGAGCAACGGTGTTTGTTTTCTGTTTGGAAAGTGAAGCCTGACAGGAACCAAATCAAGCTATCAGTTTTCTTGATGTGCAGGCGGTAAGCGAGTGTAGAGGCAGGTTTGTGTCAAGTTTGGAAACTTACTATATTTCATTCGGACAAACCTTTGAGTTTCCTCTCAGAAAAGGAAGCTCTGTAAATGAACAAAGTCATTTCCAGATTTCCACGTTTGTTTTCTGACAAGCTCAGACAGCACATCACCTTATTTTCTATTTCAATTCAGACTTTGAGCTTTTGAAAAGATGTTGCAGCTCATAGCCAAAGCCAATCACTAAAATTTTCTTACCTTTTAGCATAATGTCTCCTCCGTTTTCTTTCAGTTTCCTATATAATTTCTTTTTTTTTTATGAAGACTTGAGTGAGTGGACACTTGCACGCATTATTAGGATCAGAGGTGCTTCACCTTAATCCTTGGCCCCTTGAGCCCTTGTGTGACATTTTCCTTTTTGACTGGAATTGGCATTTATTTACCAGGCGTTGTTGCTACTCCAATTTATATGAACTTTTTAGGTAAACTATGAAGGAATATCAGCTGTCAGAGCTCAGACAGGACAACGTTGCAATCCCTCACTGCAAAAACTCAAATCTCACAAAGTATATTTTTCTAATTTCTAGTCAAAATATCTCATCACAGTCAATATAAGACATAATTACCTAAAGAGGAACATTTCAGTGAGAAGAAATTTTTCAAGAAAGTTTCACTTGTTCTAATTGACAGAATTTTTTTGCTTATTACAACTAAAAAAAGAAAAAAAAAGAACTTGTTTCTTTCTTCTTTTTTTTTTTCTAACTTATTTTAACAGTGGCTAAGATTTTTTTGGTAGGTGGCCAGGAGTGGCCAATGCCCCCATGAACAACAAGCTGGCCACCCTAGAAAAAATTGTTTTTTCATTTATATCAACATTTATGTCAACACAGTGCAGCATGCTTTGTTCATATTTGAATCTCAAAATCTTTACAATCTAATAAAAATATAAAAATAAAAAAATATTACACTAGACGTACCATTTTCTGCCATTGGTGTTTTGCCATCGCCCCCCCCCCCCCCACAGTCTGTCATTGCAAATTAACTGGCCCTTTCTTATGTAAAGGTGCCAACCCAGCAGAACCGCCCCAACCAGTTCTAAAGCCCCTTCACATCAGCACCTACTTTGCCCCGCCCTCACTGAACCGACCCAACACTACCACAGTTTCCTTTGTTCACGTTACAGCTAAGGGCAATTCAGGCCATCTTCAGCTGTGTTTTTCAGTGCGGGCAAGGTCGTCATGGCAACGTTTAGTGAAGTCATTTGTTTGCGACACACTGAACAACAATGGAGGAAGTCAAGCTCATGATTTACCTGCTGTTCGTTTTATCAACTCCTTTGAGAACGGTGCTGTGGGCCAGGGCCGGTAGATGTGTGGAGAACACCCCCAATCACCACAGGAAGCCAAATCTGAACTCACAGGACAATAGTACTCGTTGGTTCGTTTATTTGTCATCGAGTATTGGTGAAATTAAGGAGTTTTGCTGCAGATGATGCCTTATAGAGGCCCATTGCTGCCCCTATATATGGATGATCCACAACTAATCTAAATATCGTCCAAAGGAGTCAGAGTGATGCAGAAATGTTACAGCTAATGTAAATGCACACATAAACTAGAAATAAGGTCCAGTTTGGGGGAAAAAAATTAATAAATAAAAAATGTTATCCTTTAATAACCCCTGGCCACCCTGCTATTTTCCCTGTCCACCCCTAAAAAAAGTCTCTGGGGGCGCCCCTGGTAAAAAGCAAATAAAAACAGAATGCAATAATTTACAAATCTCATAAACCCATATTTGATTCCCAGTAGAACATATGGAACATATCAGAAATTGAAACAGGGGGGCAATAAAAGGCTGGAATAGTAATTGGTGTAAATAATAATTTAAAAGAGAACAGTTGGAGGAGCATCTGATAACTACAGGTCAGTAACATCAGAGTCTCTCAGATGTGAAGATGAGAAGAGCTTCAACGATTTGCGACAAAATGTTTTTAAGAACTGTGGAAGATTTTTCAGAAAAATGGTCGTCAATATTAAAATTGTTGCGACTTTGATGATCCCACCATCTAGTGTAATATCAACAAAAGATTTAGAGAATCAGAAGGAGTCTCTGTGCACATGGGACAAGGCTGAAGGTTAAAATTGGATGCTGATGATGTTGGGTGGCACTGCACTAAAACCAGGCACAACTGGAAATCACTACATGAGCTCAGTGAACAGTGTGAAGATTCACCATGACAACATCACCATCAACCTGATCCCACCTTCCATTAATAAAACTGTTCCATTTCACATTAGTGTCAAAGTTTGTTCACACTGATCCAAAATCAGGAAAAGTGATGCTGAAATATTGTGAATCATATAAAGGCTTGACTATTAACGATGGCAATTCAGTTGAGAGGCCAAATAATCTATAAAAATCTTTCATATGATCTGAAACGCTGCAGCAGTGTAGCTAGGCTTCTTGTTGCAACTGGCAGAAGAGATCGTTTGTCTTCTGCATTGGCTTCGTGTGTAAAATCTTTCATATCATGCAGTTAGTCCTTAATCTTAACTTAAAGATCTGATTGTTCCAGACTGGTGTGGACCAGTGTGGACCTGCTACTGGTTACCAGTACTAAAAGGAGGCAGGATGTAAAGTTTTTACGCCCCTCTTTTATGGAACAAAACGTGAGTTTGATCACGTTTCACCGATCATTTATCATATTTTATTTCTTGTTTTTCCACTTGTGCTAATTAAAATGCTACATCCACTTGTGCAATTGTTCAATTAATTAAGATGAGTTGAGTTTTGTTGCATTGATGTTCCTGCAAGATTGTTTAAATATCATATGTGGGATAATGTTACGCCTCGTGGGTATTTGTCTGATTTACACACGAAACTCCCTTCAAGTTAATATGCACTCAGAACATTTTTAACAGTGATAACTTGGGATAGTTTATCATTACTAATATGATAGCATCAGCATGATTCATGACAGGGTAAGAGGTCGATGTTGAAGTCTCGTGCTGAACTGCAGCTCTGCTGAAGCTGAGGATTGCAGAGTGTCGGTGAGGAGCACCTTTCCCTGATCATCTGACGGCAGACGGCTCCTCCCCGCCTCCCTCCTGTCTGCGACGCAAAGCATCGGCTTGGACACAACTCTCTCCGCGTTTCTGAACACAGGCTCGCGTGCGTAAGCCGGAGTCGAGTTATCTACTTTGAATAAGCAGAGCGACTCCGTTCCCCCCGCCGGCGTCTGCCTCCCGATGCATCAGTGATGAGAGCAGCAGAGAGGACAGACGGACGCTTTTCTTCCATGAGGACCAGCGGTGCGCCGGAGCGCGCTCCGTGGTTCGGCATCATCACCATCCTCCGCTCCTGAGATCAACCCAAACCCAAGAGGCGCGCCGAGACCCTCCAACGAACCCTCCGTGCGAGGTAACAGCATTTTCTCCTTCTCTACTTTGCCTGAGTGAAAAGCGCCGCTTCTGAGAGACTCGGCGCCTCTTTAGCTTTTATTCATCACTTCCAGTCTAACCAAAGATTGTTTAGTCCTGAATTCACGCGCGATTAATTTAACAGTTAATACGCAGGAATAAAACCCACTTATCGCCGCGCAGAGCTGAATCTCATATTTTGGAGGATGATCATCCACTCAAGCGATGCTTTTGTCTTCTCTCTGCAGCTCACATTTAAATCCTCTGTAATGGAGTATTGATCAAACTAATTAAAATGCTACATCCAATAAATTAGCTTCAGAAGCTCCCAGGAGCACCTTTTCTCTCCAGTGTGACATCAGCTTACCCTGAAAGTTTTTTCGTTTCTTTTTCTTTTCTTTTTTTTCCTGAAGTTCTACATGTAATGCCGCTGCTGGTGGGAAAAATGCTCCATTATGATGCTCAAGTCACAGTAGACTCAATCAGACAAGAGCAGCTGATGATAATTGCCACTCTCCTGCTCTTGGTGAAATGTAGCCTTGATGTGGCGTTGTTTCTTCCTCCCCCCCCTCACGTCTCCTATATCTAGTATCAGACCAAGCCAAGTGAAATTCCAGCTGCTTTACCCATCACAGGATGCAAATTGCCACAGGCTGTGCAATTCACCTTTGATTATGAGCATGTGGGTGTTGGCTTGTGCAAGCCTGTGCTTTTAGCTGCACAATTTCTCAAAGGCATTACTCGCTATTTGTCTGGAATAAGTTTCTGTAATGAAAATCAAATGGAAACATGAGGCTCTGTTTATCAGCCGCAGCCCAATCCTATCCCTTGGCTAAAAGTAGTTTTTAATTGGTTTGCATTTAAAATGGGTTTGATCTTTGGCAGTGTTTAGTCTTAAGCTGCACAATCATCCTCCTGTTGTAACAATTACTGTAAGGGTTCAAAATGATAATTACGCTGACAGAT
The DNA here is from genome assembly GCA_023101725.1 of Atherinomorus stipes. Lineage (NCBI taxonomy): Eukaryota > Metazoa > Chordata > Actinopteri > Atheriniformes > Atherinidae > Atherinomorus > Atherinomorus stipes. The sequence continues at coordinate 197,731 of JALJCO010005685.1, forward strand.
GCACTCAGAAGGATTTTGGTTGCGCTGTAAATGTATTAAACTACTCTACTACTATTCTCGGAGGGAAACAGGATGAGGAAAATTTGAATCTGGGTTAAATTTACAAGTCAAACAAAGGCGAAGGGTTAAAAGTGGAAAACAAGTGCATCTTAAATAAAATTTTTTAAAAAAGCAGAACTTGGAAGGCTTCAGTGAGAAAATAAATTGGTCAGAAAAGTGGGATGCAGGGTGAAAACAAAGGCCAAAGGGTCAACATAAAAGAGGGGTCACCCTCATTATTTTTATACCCGACTAAACAACATAAATGGGAAGACTGAGTCTCTCCCTGAATCCAAAACAAATGCTTAGCTTGAGTCTCGTCCTGAGAGAAAATGGGTGAACCAAAAGCAAGGTTCAAGATAAAACAGCAGAGCTGGATGGTTGGGGAGATCAGCGTGACGGTAAGAAAGCTCTTTCGAGTCTGTGCTGTAAATACGGCGGCGGTTTGGGGAGGTGTTATGATTTCTAAATCCCTAGAGGAACCTTGAGGTGTCTCTGTGATGTATGACTGGACAGATGCAGAGGGTCAGTGTATGTTACACAACAATATGAGGAGAGTTTCATGTGGAAAGGACAAGAAAAGGAGGGGACGGGGAGGGAAACAGCTTGTGTACAATTTCTTGTTATAAGGTTTGTGTTTAATGTAGTTGATCCACTTCAGTGAGTACGGGGAGGAAGAGAGGAACAAAAAAAAAAAAAAGTACACTTTTTTCTCCCTGCAAGTTTTTCTTATCAAAAGCAACAGAAAGTAACAAGAGAATGGGATTAATATTTGATGAGGTTATGTTTCCTGAGTTAAAGGATGAAAACTATTAGCTGAGGCATATAGGAGATTTGTTAGAAATGCTAATGAATTCCTAAGTTGTTCTTTTTTGTGGTTGTGGAGCTTGGTTGAGTTTCCCTCAAGAGACCAGACTAAATAGCTTTCATGAGAGAATCAGCGTTTTCTGTAAAATGTGCACAGTGCATCCTGTAAATCCTTTAAATCTGTCCTTTAAACCCAAGTGAAATGAAAACTAATTAAAATATGTGGTGTGTGTTTGTCGCTTTGTTTTGGTGCACGTGTATTTAGGCAGACTGCAAAGAACCCAAACCTGGCCCACATCTCACCTTCTTAGAGCACATATTTGGCCTTGAATGACAGCGTTGGCTCAGAATTAGTGTGAAAGTCCAAATGTGAAAATTCTAATGGCTTTTGAATCATCTCTGGTTCTCACAACACTTGTAACCTGTGCCAAAAGCAAGCTTATATTTGAGCTAGCCAAGACGTTACATCCTTGTTAACCCAAATTAGACCCAATTCGGACTCATCATAACCTTTACTCACCCAGGTAAAGCCTGAATGAGATTAGAAATCTCTTTGGCAAGAGCTTCCTTGCAGGTAACGCTTTTAGGACTTAGTCCTAAATGTGGCCCAGATTTGGCCCAAATGTGTGGTCTGTAACATCCTCGTCACACCAGCAGGTTGGCAGCTTGAGGCTGCTGTTAGTCACCACCTTTGATATGAGCTCCCCTTAATGCAGTTGCATGTTAGTCTCTTCATCTGTGAGTCTTGGAGTTGCGTGATGAGCTCTGACGTGACAGAATTCCCCACCAGAGAGTTTTCCACAGTCTGTTGCAAACTAGTGTTATCTCCTTGCACAATGTGAGAAAAATTACACTGAGTATGGAGGACAGAGCAGGTGTTGAGAAACCTAGAATGAAAGGCAACATTAATGTTAGCAGGCTGAGATAACCTTAAAAACATATTCGTTTTGTTTTTTTAATGATCATGACTCAAACTGCCGACTGTCAGTTAAGAAAATATTCTTTCCCCACACAAAGGCCTGAGCTTTAGTAGATATGTAATCAGGTTTATTAAAAACTATTAGGCCATTAGCTTGCTTATAGAGTAGCCCTCAGTAGACTGGCCTAGTTTATGACTTGTTACTACTGCATGATTATCACTGCAAAGATAGCAGCTAAGCTAGCTGTCAGGCCTAACGACATTTAGCTTATCTGCTACTACACTTAGCTTCAACCATTTCTGAAAAGATGACAAAACTTGACTGTTTGGCTCAAGTTTAACTTGTAGCCAGTCCAATACTACTATTAAAGTACAGTATTGACACTAAATTATGGGCACAGATAGGCCTATGAAGACTTCAGAAGGCTAAGTTCAGCTTGGGAGTAGGGATGTCACAGTTATTTTAAAAGAAATAATCATGATTTTACAATTATTACAGTTATTCTATCTTAATTCCCAAACATCATAAACATGCACACTCCTCACAGGCCTTTAAATTTGAATTAATTTGTCAAAATGAATGCATTAATGCAAAGAGACTTAATTAAATCAATTTCTCTATTGTTTTTACACATCAATGCATAAACAACAAGGTTATTACTCATGCAATATTCAAAATATGAATTTGGTATAATCTTGGTCAGAGGAGCCGATTCTGGGCATGTAAGAATCTTATCACAGTGGTGAACAGAATCCACTAAAACCCACTTTATCCTCCTTATTTATGACCCGTTTGATGTAAATAAATTTCATTCTGTTCCTAAGTTGTGACGACCTGCTGTCATGGGTCAGACATGATCTTTGATGTAAAGTAACGATATTGAGGAATCTTCACGATTAAATAATCATGGCATTTAATATCACGATTAATCGTGAAAGTGAATAATTGCGACATTCCTACTCGGGAGAGAAGCGTAAGAAACTGAACACAACTGAGTTGCAGTCACACCAGGATAGTCTGGGGACTCGGTCTGATTGGGCGGAGATTTCTGAAAGATTTCACACCTTTTTTTGCTTCAGTTTGTGTTCCAACTGCAGTAACCGAAGTGGACCAAACCACCTGGTTAAACCACCGTAGTTAAAACAACTGCTCACTAGGGGGCGACGCTCCCTAATACAACCACTGATCAATGATGGAGAAGCAAGAAGAGGAAGAAAACCGGACTACGTCATTAAAGTGGAAATCTTTCTGTTTCTTATTATTACTCCATCTTACTAGACATTTTCCATTTTTTTAATTGGTGTTTTGTTCTTTGCTTTGTTTTTCCTCCGGCCCAAACAACACTCCACCCCACTTCCTTTTGCTTCTTCTTGATGCTTTATTTCGGTTGATAAACGTCACTTCCGTTTAGGTCCACTGGACAGTCAGACAGTCTGTTTGCATGTGAAACGAGACCACGGTCTGTTTAAAGCAGTGGTTCTCAAACTTTTTTTGCAGGGCCCCCCTTTCATTGGAAATAACAATGTCAAGCCCCCCCCATCCCACCACCGCCACCACATGCACCCAAACATTTACCATGAAATACATGAAAAAATGCACTGCATTTGATGTGTGGGGCAATGCCTATTGAGTCATCATCATTTTTTCATTAGTACTTTGAAGAATAGGCCCATTTTTTATTAGAAGTACAAAAACTGGGCCTGGCTGGGCCCCCCCTGACAGAGCCCTGAGCCCCCCCTGGGGGGCCCGCCCCCCAGTTTGAGAACCACTGGTTTAAAGTGACTGTTGGACAAGAAAGACGACAGGAACTATAACTAAAGCGAGCAGATTTGTGAAACAGGGCTGCAGGTGTAAAACCTTTATTATGCGTGCTGTGGAAACTAATTGTGCTCCTTTGCAATTTGCTTATTGCAACGTTTGAAATTGAGGTTAATCATTTAGCCCAATGACAACTGCACAATGTACAAAAACAAACCATTTGATGTCCGCAGTGTCTAAATCTTCGCCCTGAATTGGTCTTCCTCTACTGAACGCAGCAGATCTGTATCTTTTGCTGCATTTATTGTGATGCTGTCAGTTATCTTGATCGGTTTGCTTTTCTGACACAGGCAGTACCTCGAGCAAAGTGTTTACAAGCAACATCTGAGTCGATTGTCCTCCAGCTTTTTAAGTTTCACCTGAGCATGTGGAGGGAGCCGATCTGGCTTCATACATTCCCTGTGCTCCAAACCTCGTTTTTAGGGTTAAGCTGGTGAAGCAGTTTCATATCTGGTGAAAACTTTAGCTTAACATCATTTGCAGTAAACAGTCGTTTGGTCCACATCCAATCTGTTAGAATCACAAAATCTCTCCAGGCATCAAATATGGCTCCTTTTTCCAGCAAAAGTTCGTCTTTGTGCTGATGTTTAACTTCTTCCTCCTCTACAGCTTCACTTTTTAAACTTTGTACGTCCATTGTTCTTTGGAGTCCTCAATTCAGCAGTACTATCTTTATATTGAAGCCCACACTGCAAGAACCCGAAGGAATCACATGTACTCTTTAACTTTTTAAAAATATCTTTTTGTTTATTTCTATTATTTTTTTTATCATAATTTTTTTACTTTCTCACATAAGAATTTGTCATAAAATTACTTTAAATATTGCCATTTTTATGCAAAAAATGTTTACTTTTTTTTTTTAACTGTACTCTTTGCTTTTAAACCGTTTTGTTGCTGTTATTTTGGTCATAATTGCAATGCGTTGCTGTTTTATTTCTTTTTTTGGGGGGGGGGGGGGGGGTACGGCTGGAAATTAGCATCTTGGCAAAAATCTGTATATTTACTCACAATTTCTGTTCATTGGTATACGGTGAACCATTCAAATGATTACAACAGGAAAAATAGCTCACAGTGCAGAACTGAACAAAGGAGACACAAAGCATGATGGGAAACCCACTGGTGTCACAGAAATATGTCAAATATATTGTTTCTTCCAGACAATAAACCACACTTTTTTCATGGTTTGGCTGGTACTGGGACTTATAATCAGAGGCGACTTGAAAATAGATATAATTTAAATACACACAATGTAACTTTTAGACCTCAGAAATCTGTGTTTCTGACTCATTTTTAAAGATATACTTTATTAATCCCAATTAGTGTGCCAATTAGGAAATTTGTTCTCTGCATTTAACCCATCTCAGGTTCAAACTGAAAGAGTGGGCTGCTAATTAAAGGACCCAGGGAGCAGTTGGTGGGGGTTAAGGACCTTGCTCAAGGGTCCACAGTGGTTCACCTGAGTGTTGTGTTCTTGAACCTGGGTCCAAAGCCAAAGCCCGCGACATTACCACTACGCTACCCACTCCCCTTTTGATGGCACACCAACAGCTATCACTGCCCAGCGGTGTCCCAAGACTCAGAAACTGCACTATGTAACTTTTGTATCCGAGACTTGCAGCTGACTATTGGTTGCGCAGCGCATCACTAGCAAACAGATATGAACCAGATATGAACACAGCGGGTGTTTTGAACGCGCATCATGTCAGATTCAGTAAAGAAACACAAGGAAACATAACCGGCGGAAGAGAAGAAAAGAAAGAGAAGAAGGGACAGAACAAGAGTCAAGATAAGACTGTCTTTTACTGGCTGGAGTGAATCACAGTACAGGTGCGATACAAGATGGATGCTAGTTAAGCCGTTGATGGGGGCGGCGTCACTGAGAAAACTGTTAAAAGTTCCATTGTGTGTCTTTAACATGTTTTTAATGTTAATTCATACTGACTGACATAAATCAAGGAGTAAACATTACCATCTGCATCTTATTTATGATATTTATGATGATTTACAGGTATTAACTTTAGAGTCAGAGTGATCACAAAGTTTTACTAGTCACATATAGGCTCATATGAAAAATTTGAAAACTGCCTTATTTAGCCAGATGAGTTTATTTTGTATATTGTGTGAGTTCTTGATGCATTAGTGACGTCTGTTCACAAGTTTTCTTTTTTGTTTTATTTGACCGATGTCAGAGGGGCTCATATGATTGAGATCAGCAGCTTGGTGAACTTCCTGGAATCTTTTCAGGCCTTTTGTATTTCAGAGTCCAAGTGTTTTGCGCTCTTCCTGGCGGTGACTTCCAGTATTGAACATTTTGGCGTTTCACAGCAAGAGTTTACATACGGTGCAGAACTTTGACTTGTACATTTGCGTACACAGCAAGTACAGTATATTGCAGCCCTAACACAGCTGCTCTGCTGCGTGCATGTTTAGTGATGTGCATGTGCAGCAGTGAAAATAACAAAAATAAAACTTTGACATGAACTGGTACCACCCTGCACTGTTAGTTGATTTCAATGTGTTTAGTAAATCTTAAAACGAGGACAGGTTTTTCTTCAATAATGCAAAAGATAATTACAACATTATATTCTTTTAATTCAGCTGTGCAGTAAGGGTGTACTTAATGAAAATTCTGCATGTACATCTCATGCATGTAATGAACAAGGAATGGGCAATACTGAAATTTTTCCTGTTGGTACGATACCAGTAGTTTATGGTACTTTTTCATCAATACCGTAGAAAATGTTCAAATATAAAATATAATAGAAATACTATATATTTACCAAAACATAATGTGCGATAACCTGCATTAAAGCACTGAAAAATACCAAAACATCATCATCTTCACTAACAACAGCAGCATCATCATGACATCTGATAGGCTACCATCATCATGTGACACAGAAGCTAGAATCTGGCTGCTTTCACATCATTTCATCGCCTAAAACTCTGAGAAGTGGAAACGAATTACATGTTTTGTATCTATACAGTGGTATTGCGATACTCAAAAAGTATCGATTCCAACAATTTGTCTGGCTGGTATCGAAGTATCATCTCCAGGGTATCGATATGCCCATCCTGTAATAAACACAAGTAAGCTAATCAAGGTGTTAAAGGAATAGTTCACCCTCAGAATGATTTAACTTTATCTTCCAATTACCTTGATGGTGAGCAAGACTCTGGACCGTTTTTTTAATATGTCAAATGCAGCCGGAGATCAGGACGACTTCTCGTTTCCCCCCAATGGAGTTCGCCAGGGCCCGAGCCAAAAAGGTCCATAAAAGTCCACAAAAACTTGTCAATATTCCTCCATACTGCTCGTCCCATGTAATCCAAGTGTCCTGAGTGGGTAGCGTCCAGAATTTACTCGAAACGACGTCATTTACTATATTTTTAGAGTCTAAAAGGGAGTATTGTTTACTTCCATGAAGCGCGCACATGCGCGGTCACGAAGCTACGGAAGCCTCGGCGTTCAGAGCCTACTCTGCCGATAATGCAAGCGTAGAAGAAGAAATTCACTGTTTACATTGTGGTGAGAGCGCAAGAGCTCTAAACAAACCGGGACAAACACAGGAGGGGTTGATATTGATCTAAAAGAAAAAAAGAAAGAAAAAGAGAACGCACGATCTCGTCTGCCGTGGCTTCCGGAGTTTCGTGAACGTGCATTGGGGACTCCATTGGGGGGGAATGAGAAGTCATTCTGATCTCCGGCTGCATTTGACATATTAAAAAAGTGGTCCAGAGTCTTGTTCACCATCAGGGTAAGTGGAAAATAAAGTTAAATCATTCTGAGGGTGAACTATTCCTTTAATATGAGCTTTAGGAAGGAGTGATTAGTGACATCTTGTGGTGAAGTTAAAGAGTGCAGGCAACTCAAGTGTGTGTGTGTGTGTGTGTATGTGTGTGTGTGTGTGCTTCTTGTGAGTTTGACAGTTGCAAAGCTTGGAAACAGCCAACGGCTCTCACTGACTGTGTCTATGTGACACAACCAACCAGGACCAGAATCATACCTTCAGGTTAAACATCATAGACGGATGCTGTGCAGCAGTCTGAAGGCAGAGGGGAGCACAGAGATGGAGGGAATGCACGAAAAGCAGAACAGAGCAGGATATTGGCAGATATTAATAACATTGACAATATGATGGCAGAATGTAGAATTTGTAATAGATGGATGAATGATAGGAAGATTACAGCAGCATTTATGCACCAGGAATACAGCAGATGCATTCTGCTGATTTTGTATCAAAACTACAAAATTACTGTGTTCATACAACACTATTAATACACATTTATAATCATACAGTAACATAATAATAACTGACATATACATGTATGCATACATACATATTCTGCCAAAACTTTTGCCAGAATATATAAACCTGAAGAGGAAATTTGGGAGCTGAAAGAGCCATCTCTCTCTCTTTTTGCTGTGCTGAGCCAAATGATGTGGATCAGTGCAAAAAGGGCAGGAATTCCCATCAGTACAGCTGAAAACGTTCTCTCACTGCTTCCTTTGAAAAACATGAAAGGCCCTCACTAGTACCTCAGTTTGGTTTGTCCGTTCTGGGCCACTGTACAAGCCTGGCTGTACAGGACGGACTACGGTGTGAGGAAAAAAATAGCACCTGTGCCAGATTTAAAAGGCTACTGGTAACGTCAGGTAAACATACTGATCAGATAAATGATTTAATAAATATTATATTGCTTTCATTTCATACACTGAAATGTATTGAAATCTTCGCCCTTTTTTCTGTGGCTGTGTGAGGGAGTGTTTTCCTCTTGTTACCATAGCGACAGGGTTCACAAAAAACCCACTAGGTGCCATTATTTCTTGCGCACTCATTCAAATAGAAGTCGTCAGCAGTTGGGTGTTTGATATTTGACTTTGATCTAGTTAATGATCGTTCTGTTCGGGGCTTCGTTGTCATGCTCGCGGCTGGAAGAGAAAAGCTGCATCATTTTAAAACTTCGCTGTCCGGCCTTGGAGATTCTTATTTGTGCCAGTTTATTTATTTCATTCACATATACAGTCATCCTCAAAATTGTTAAGACCCTTGAATTAAAGAAAAGGCTAAATTCACAATAGTAATTAAAATCACAGGAAACTAAAGAAACTAATAATAAATAAAAATTTACAAAATTATAATTTAGTAAAATAAAACATTGTTTAGAATTAGGACTAAAAATAATAATGATAATTGAAAAAAAATCTCCATCACACATTAGAGCACCTTTCCCATGAACAGTGGACCCAAATACCTGTTAACAGGTGCAGAGGTCTTTTTGAATATTAGAGAAAATACCTGATTTCAGTGATTGTCTCAAAGTGTTGCTCAACAAAATTGTAGCTTCAGAGCCCCATCATGCTTGTTTTATTTTTTTTGTGTTTTTGTTTTTAATATTTCTTTTAAACCACAATTCAAAATCAGTTTCATGATTTTCATAGAATTTTAATTTATTTTTACTTTAGTCAATTTCAGCTTATTTCACTGACAGATGATTTTTATTTCCCTTCTTTAATTGGAGGGTATGGATAATTTTGAGTACGACTGTGCACAAACCACTGCAACCAGGTGACCCGGGCACCACCTCTCGCCCAGCATTGTGCCGATTATGTTGCACAGCAGCTGATCTTTGCGTGAGCTGGCTGGATCCCCCCCGCCTTCCTCCCCTGTGGACTGATTACCGATCAGACTAGCATTTCATATCAGCCTTATGGGAGGAAATTAGAGGATTAGTAACAACTTCATGCTTATTCCCTATGTATCTTCCAGGCTTCCAAATCCTGTGGAAGGCATTGTTATTCTAAGTAGCTTGGCAATTGAGCATGGAAGCAAGCTCTAATGCTCCCAAGTTGTCGGAGATGCAGAGCTGCAGCTTTGTGCTACCTCTCTCGCTTTTCACGTTGGTTGGGGATGTGAAAATGAGCAACTGAGAGAGGGCCATGAAGCTGGCTGCCAGGACCTCTTCACTCCAGTCCTTGGTTCATACATAATAGATAAGTCACTGTAACTTACAGTACAGGGGCAGAACTAGGCTAATGCCCAGATTTGCATATTTGTGCCGAATTCCATAATTCATGAGCGCACAGCAGGCAGTGATCCACCGTGCAAAGAGCCACCTTGGTCCAGATGATGCTTGCCATATCTCAGAGGTCAATACTCAGCATGTCCATCAACTACGCAGCATAAAAAGGGAGCATGGAAGCTGTTTTTTGCCGAGCGCTTGGGAGCTGTGTCCTCGTTATCAAAAATCTCGGCATCTGTACTCAGCCTTTGGGAGAGCCTCATTAAAGGAACAAAGAATGTGATGACAGAGTCATACAACAGGTTGTTTCCTGCTTAATTTACTGCCCCTCTGAAATAATAGGGCAGGGTTGACGGGGGGAGAAAGGAAGCTGTGACACCTGAGCAGAACTCACGAGCCACTTTTTTTTTTCATCAAGAGGTTGATGAAAGCCGCCCGCCATCATGGCCTGGTGTTATGAAGTGGATTTATCATTCTACTTGATGACGGGCTGAATTATTTATTCATTGCTTTTGTTCTGTGTCTGCCACAGACGCAGAGACACATGCGACCCTCATCCCTCATTATTGGTGATCCTGTATCAGACATCCTTTATTATGTAACTACACATAAGATGGATCAGACGTAGGGGTGGGTATTGGCAAAGATTTCACGATACAATACTTATCACAATACATGGGTCACAATAAAATACAATATTGCGACATTGTGACACTGCGATATTCTAGGCACTCAAAAAAAAAAAAAAAAATAATCAGATGCCGCTTGAAATAAAAATTGTACCTATGCAAATACATCAGATGACTGAAATAACAAAATGAGTCAAAATATTGAAAACAATATTTCCAATTCATGTGATATAAGTAAAACAGTAAAAAAAAAACAAAAGTAGTATATGAGTATATGAAAACTACAGAAGACGATTAGGGCCACTGAAGAAAAGGAAAATTTGGAGAAAAAAGTCAGAATTCAGACTTTTTTAATAAAACAAATGTCAGTTTTCTTTTGTTAAAAAAATGTTCTGGATAAAGTCTGAATTCTCACTTTTTTTTTCTTCAGTGGCCCTAATCCTTTTCCGTAGAAAATACATATTACTGCATAAAAATTTTAGTCAGTCATTATCAGGCATTATAATCGAAAACCGGTTCCTCTGGGCCATCGATAGGAAATGGATCAATTTCCTGGAATCGTCCCATTTTGAGACCCGGTTCCCGTTATCAATGCCTTAACGTCACTTTTGCAATTTCTGTTGGCGAATTCCCAACTAAATATGAGCGGAAGAAGCGGTGGAGGGCATGGGTTGCTGTATGCAACCACCGTGACCAGTATGTTAAAAGATTTGGAGACAGTTCACAACCTCAATGTCCGAGACGCCTGTAGTGTCTTTGAGACGTGGAAACAAGGCGAGCGGCTGTCCAAACGTCCCCTTTTGGCTTCCAGCAGTGTTGCAGACAGTGTTGGATCAGGTGACATGCTTTCATTTTCAGGTTGGTTAGTTACTTGCTAGCTATTGTTTGCCAAATGATTTTCATAGCATTTTCCAGCAGGTAGAGCAGGAGGCTTTATCGTTAGCTTGGCTAACTAACGTTCACCTAGCTAGCTTGCTTCGTAGTTATCTACGATACTCCATAACGTAAGCCTTTTTGTTTGTGTCGGATAACATAGCGTTATCTTGTACACCACTCTAGTAGTAGCTAACATTATTGATGAAAGTTAACGTTGGTGCTTACAAGATCCAAAATGAAGTAAGAACGATGCTAATGTAGCGTTCCGGGTGGCATAGGGCTTCTGACGTCACGTCTGCGCCCCACTCAATATCCTGTTTCAGATGATGAGAGCAGCAGCGGAATGACAAAGGCAGTGGCCGTGCTGGCTGAGTTCAGAGGTCATTCTTGTGTGGCGATGGATGAAACCATAGAACGTTTAGAGAGAGGAACGAACCCCCCCGCTACATCACCCTTTGGTTTCTGAAGAGCAAAAAGTGAAGCCAGTTGGGCGTGTCCCACCGTCACCATCTTGCCTTGTCATGTATGTCGTCAATCCTGGAAAATACTAAAATGGGCACAGGGTGGCCGCGGGGCAAATGATTGACATCTGACGTACTCTGGGCTAAACGCTAACCGAGCTAACTCGAAACTAACAGGAGCTAACAAAGATAAGCCTCCTAAGTGGTGAGTAAAGGTAAGACACGCTTAGACTTGCTATTCGCTGACTAAAAACCACCGTTGTGCGACTCTGCTACAAACTGAGACCTTACTGAGAGCAAACAAGGAGCTACCGGTCGGCAGGCCGGGCTTCCGGTCTGCCGCATGTCAATATTAAGGACACGCCCTTAATTATGTGTAATTTCATGATTAAATAATATCTAAATGAATGAGTTATAAACAAATTCGTCCCCCTCACAGTTGACATGAAGGTAAACTTGACCTATTAAACCTAAAATGATTTTTTGAACCAGCCTGCAAACATGTTTATTTCTGCTGTGAAGTTGACCTTTTTAACATGGGAGTCTGTGGGGATCTGCTCAGTCTTGCAGCCTCTAATGGATGAAGGGAGAACCACAAAAAAATGACTTCTTCCAGGTATACTCATAGTTGGCCACTGGAGGTTGCGGCTTGGATGAAACGCAGATGAAACAGCAGGCAGGCTGCCAGGTCAATTCAGTGGTTGCTCTTAAGTTCCAGATAAACCTGCCTTTTTTTCCCAGACGTTTTTGTTGATTTCCTCCTATTTTTCTGCGACATTCTTATCTGCTGATACTCAAACATACGGCACAATAGATAAAAGCAAGCTTTTGTTACAAGCCATAGCCTACATTATCTGTTAGGTTGTTGTATATGAAAAAACCCAATCAGGCATTGATAAGAAAATCTATAAGGAATCGAATCGATAAGCGGCATCAATAATGGCATTGACATCGATAATTTCTTATCAGTTATCATCCCTAGTCATTATAATCTCCAACAATTGGATGGTCTATGAAAACCTGGAGTCACATTTTAACTTGTACTTTCCACTGTGCGTAAAGTTTAACCCGAACCTGCAGATGCACACATATCAGTGGAAAGCAGATACTTTCTACATGCTGGACTGCAGCTCATAGAACAAAATCTCACGAGATTTCTTAACAGAACGACGAAATCTTGCGAGATTTCATCCTCCAAGAAAATAGATCGATACCGTTTTTTAAAATGCCAATATGATATCAGCATATAAAATATCCCGATAATTCAGAGCACTGATATTTTGTCACACCCTTCATAAGTGTGTTTTTTCACATTTGTCAAGAAATTTCTTATTGATCAGGGGAGTAAGAGGGACTTAATGTTTTTTCATTATGAAACCAGCAGAATTAAGTGTTGAATTTCCATTTAATAAAGACGTGCATGTCCTTTTTTCCCTTTTAAATTAGCAGATGATTTCTAATGAGAGCAGAAATGTCAAGCAGTGGCTGGTTCTGTTGTGTTGAGGTGAAACACCTCATAAAAACAGTTTTTTTTGGTTCCTCAGATTAAATCCTTCAGTTATTGTTAAACTTTTAACAGAATCAGAAAGGAAAAACTTATTACCAAAAATGTCCAGGAGGTCTTTTACAACTAGAATCACTGTTGAAGGTAATTGTTTCACAAAGAGGGCTCCAGGAACAGCTTTCTGACTGGTATTAATGACGTCTCACTCATGCTTGGTGAAGGAGGTTTTAGCAACAACCTCCTGAGGCTGCGCAGCGAGCTGTCCGCCGAGCTGAATGAGACTGTTCATCTTGAGGTTTTTGGAAGGAGAACGCCCTGGTGAGCACGTCTCTTTCTCCCACCTCCAAGGGGAGTACTGCTCATCTCAAACTTGAAATTGAACTTTGAAAGATGCTATTCCCCTGCTGAAGGTTTTCTTAGCTTAAAGGCAGAGAGGTGGCACAAAGAGCTGGCCAATCGTATTGTAGATCTAAATATAAAAACCAGTCAGTGTTGCAGCGGTACCTGTAAGCAGTTTTGCTGCTATAAATTGGGATTTAGAAAACAACCAGGGGTTTAATGTGACTGTAAGGCTCATTGTTGGTGACTTCACATCACAGAAAAACTGCAGTTTCTTGTTACCAAGAGGGAGATGCTGGTTGTTTCCCACTTTCTGATTCCTGATTTTACCACACTGCATAAATAAAGATGGCTGCTCTTTGCTTCCTCTGCTTTTAGATCAGTTGTTTTCTTGCAAGCTGTCAGGTTTTGCAGCTTTATCACGTCCTGAATGTTCTTCCATGTCCAGGGTCAAAATAAAAATCAATGTTTTCAGCTAAACATGGAATTCTTCCATGAAGCCACTGAAAGAAACACAACCATTCCCACACAGACCTTTTACATTATTTGATTTTAGATTGAGATTTGACTGATTTTAAGAGATGTTAGAAGATGAAAGCAATGACATCATTTGTATTTGTGAGTTACAGATAAGCACATGTCATTATGCTTATAATATGTATAAGCATAATGACATATATATATATATATATATATATATATATATATATAGCATATATATATATATATATATATATATATATATATATATTATGACATATGGGGGGGGGCTGTTTGCTTAATAGTGTGCTCTTATTGGAGCAAATGAACTACGTAGAATGATAGCCTGCTGTCTGATTCAACTGTTTCTGAGCAGAGAGACAAAGCTGACAGACCATAAACAGGAACTCTGATTCTCACTCTGGACATTCACATGACCTCATCAGTGCACAACAGATCATATTATACCCCCAAAACCCCAGAAAAGTGAAATTTGATGTCATGGCACCTTCAAGGCACATCAACCAGTGTTAAATACAGTATTTTGAACAGGAAGGGAAAATACTTTATTAATCACTTTATTAATTAATAAAGAAATCAGAGAATTATGCTTGCAGAATTACTGGGTCTGTTTAAACATCCCGTCACTTTATATTTGATTGCAGTTAGAAAAGTTTTTTGTGCTTAAGGCTACGTTCACACGGCGACGATCAGAAGAGAAGACACAAAAGCGGTGTCTCATCTTCATCTTTTAATCGCGTTTACACGAGCGTCATCATGAAGAAATCTGCGTGCATAAGGATGCAAGAGTGTGTGGAATTCGAATGGATATGCACGCCAGACTCCGTAGCCTACGTAGGCCGCGCACTTTGAAGCTGTTTAATTGTTTCCGAAATGAGACGGCGTAGTAGTCCAACATTGTTGTTTTTCCTGTTTGTGTGTGACGTCAACGTGCCTGTGACGCAAGCATGGCGTGAGCAGGTCCACCATCATTTTTGCGTTTTGGACCGTGCAGACGAGAACGCAACAGTGTCGCGTCTTCAGGAATTCCACTTTGGAATAAGTCTTCAGATTGTTGCTTCTTCAACCCAGAATAACGCCGCTGATGTGTGAACAAAAGGCACTTCCAATGAAATATTTTGTCATTTTTACCCGCAGTCGTCGGGTAAAAATGACAAACATCAAGCTTTCCTGAATGGATGAGAAGACGCCTCAAATACAGAGGTTGAATCTCTTTGCCAGGCAGTTTGTTCAGGCCTGAGGAAACTGCATGTTATCCTTCCCTCTCTGAATCCTTTTCCTTCAAGGAATCTTTTTTTTTTTTTTTAATGGTGCTCAAAAAGATTTTTTTCCTAACAAACTAATGCACAGATAGAAAAATCTATGTGGAATTTTTTTAGCTTTATAAAACCAAAGAGGTTTTGGATATCTGATGGTTTGCACTGCAAAGGAGGTTAAATAACTCTGCATTTTCAAAATCTGTGTGATTTTTGTGCCTTAAACCTGCCAAATCAGCCAATGAGAGTTACAACTGAAACACTGCAAAAACTCAAATCATGGCAAGTATATTTTTCTCATTTCTAGTCAAAATATCTCATCACACCATTAAAAATGAGACAAAATTACTTAAAGAGAAACATTTTAGTGAGATATAGGAATTGTTTCAAGGCAATACATCTTATTTCAAGAAATCTTATCAAGAAAATTTAGCTTGTTCTATTGGAAAATATTTTGCTCATTACAAGCAAATAAAATTTTTTATTTTTTATTTTTTTACTTATTTTAAGAGTGGCCCAGATTTTTTTTTTTTGCTTGTAATAAGCAAAGAAGTTCTGCCAATGGGACAAGCACAATTTTCTTGATAAGATTTCTTGAAATAAGAGACATTGTCTTAAAACAAATTCTTATATCCCACTGAAATGTTTCGTTTTTAAATAATTTTGTCTTTTTTTAAGTGTGATGACATATTTTGACTAGAAATTAGAAAAATATACTTGCTAAGATTTGAGTTTTTGCAGTGAAATCATGCCGAGGCTGAACTGCAGCCTCCAAAACCAAGTAAAACTGGAGTCAGCTACTTTCTCCACCATGCCTCCAAATTCAAATAGAGGATTTTATCTCTCAAACACAAAGCGAACAGTCATCAACGGTGAATCATCAGTCAGAGCAGAATCAGTCCGGAAGAAGAGAAGAAAACAAAACTATTATAGACTAATTTGATATAATCCTTATTTTTGTTTAAGTGCTTAATTATGCTGTTTATGTGCTTTTTTATATCTGCTGTGTATTAGCTTTTCAGTCAGCATCATCAGTGTTTGTCCGGCTTCCTTTTCTCCACATGGATCAGGAAAACTGGACCAGACTGGCTGAGTCAGTTCGTGGTGATATCATTATCTCAGAGTGAGGAACAGTCAGCATGGATAATTTAAGACTCCCATCAGAGACTCTCACATTAGCTTTTTCCAATTTGTTCCATTTTCTCCCTCAGATTTTCTTTTGTTTACATCCCACTTCAGACCAGGATTGAACTCTAATTCTAATCATATAATTAGATCATTTATTATTTTCAGCAATTTATAATATATACGCAGCTTTTCACTGTTAAGTGTTCATTGTTTTGATCAGTTAACATGAGCAGCTGTAATTTGCAGCATGAGAGCATAATGGTGATTATTTTTAGTGTTTTTTTCATACTGATCCAGTTAAATGAGCCAAAATAATTCAATCTATCTGATTTCAGAGAATAAATAAGTACGCAGCTCAAAGTGCTTGAAAAATCTTTATTCGGCTTACCTGTGTTAAAATGAGGGGGCAGTTAGCAGTGTGTCTCAAGCATCTTCTTTCATTAGAGAAAAATACGACTGCAATTTAATCTGCTTGCTGCTTTATTGTCATATAAATTATTATTTTCGCCCCTCCACACCGTGGACTGATGGTGTATTTCACAATAAGAAGCTATGAATGTTATACAGTATCATCATGTGTTTATTTTACATTTTATGTTTGAAAGATGTGTTGTGCAGTATTTATTATCCTCCATGCATCACAGTTTCAAAAGTCCTCAAATGTTTTATTACAGGGGGTTGGAGGGTATTTTTTGTCCTTTTTTTCATCATATATCAGATTCCTTCTGGTTTGGAGAGGCAATGTGTAATAAAAACTGCTCTCTTTCGGGGGATAACTTGAGGCTGCTTCAACCTGATGAAACTGGACGGACACTTGGTCCTCACTCTCACAGTGACTTTTTGTCATGTGGCTTTCTCTTCATATGATATCCTCTCAAACTGCAGTAGGATTAGAACGCGTGGGCTGTGATCTGCTCGGCAGTTCTGAAGTACAGTTAGAAGCTGCTGTGGCATTTCGGGTCAGTTTTCAAGGTTTTAAAGAATAATTCCTCTTCTAATCAATATATAGGTTTCAAAGTATAAAAACGGTTGCTTCAGCCAAGAGCGAGCTCAGGTTGTTTGGTTTATTGCTTTGAGGGATTGTTTGCAGTTGATAATGAAAGGTTGAACTTTCTTATTGATTGTTTTCAGACTTGAAATAGAAAGTGGATTTACTTTCAATTGATCAGTATCTGTTTTAATAGTCAATAAAGTATTTTTTAAGGAAAAGTACAGGCAGTTCTCCTTATTCAGCTTTTCAAATGTATTTTTACTTGACTTCTTGTGTGTAAAAAGACAAAATAACGCTTGTAAGGAGGCAGTGATCTTGACCCTTTTAGTTTGGCTGAACATTTATATTAAAAAGAAAAGAGCATCTCCATGAGGGGGTCATTTTATATATATATATATATATATATATATATATACCCTCCATACTGTGATGCACACGTTGATGATTCAGAATTGATGTACCAATGTTAAAAAACAACATTAATAGTTAATAATACACAGTGGAGGACAAAAAAGCCAGTTCTGAAAATTGTAGAAGGGCAGCAACCTGACAGTCTGAGCCGTGCACATGACCGACACAATGGCTGAGCAGGAAATTTAACCGGCACCCATTTCATTAAAAGCTCGTGTGTAGAGGTATTTTAGTTTTTATGGGTGGCTTTGTTTGCTTTGAAAATCTGGTTTGTTCTGTGATGTGTTAAAGGGAACTCTGGTCCACCTACAATCAATGAGTCAATCAGCTTTATATAGCCCTTTACAGCACACAAGGTGGCCAAAGCGCTTTCCATAAAATCAACATTATAAAAAGAGAATAAGAACAGAATAAAAGAAAATAATAAGCAAATACAAATAAATACAAATGAAATATAAAAATACGTCACCACATTGCTGTGTTAAAACCAGTCTATATACAGTAAATGCATATTGAGTCTGGCTTTAAAAAGGCCAAAGGCTGTTATATCACGCATGTCCGGAGGCAGTTTGTTCCAGAGTCTGGGCCCAGTGACCGAGAAACCCCTCATCACTTCAGTGCTTGTACCTGACTATACAGGGACTTCCAACAACAGCTGATTTGCTGCCCTTAAAGCCCTAGTTGGGTCCTGAACATGCAAAAGTTTGGACAGGTAAGGAGGGGCAAGACGATTAAGAACTTTAATAACAAATCATTTCAAAATCAATCCTAAAACAAACGGGGAAGCCGGTGAAGAGAAAACAGAACAGGGGTGATGTGCTGACGTTGGGGAGTGTTGGTCAGGAAGCGGGCAGCTGCTTTCTGAACCAACTGAAGACAGTTGATCAATGATTGAGGAAACTCTGACACAGAGTGCATTACAACAGTCGAGTTTTGAACTTATAAAAGCCTGAATAGCTTTTTCAAGATTGCTATGATTTAAAAAACGTTTTACCTTAGTTAAAAGACATAGTTGATAAAAGCTGCCCCTGACAACACTGTCAATCTGCTTATCCAATTTATCTCTGTAAACAAAACACAAGTTAATAATGAAGTGTGTTGAAGACGAGACACGGTTGCGTGTGGAAAACAGTGTTATCATGCACTGGAGGCGGCGGATTTCCAGACAAACCAGAGCAAGACGCAGATTAATTCTGTTGAGCCCCGAAGTTCAAACCATAGATATTATCGGTGAATAGTCAGGTACCGGCGAGTTAAACCTGAGCAGTAACACTTGGCTTGCTAGCCCTTGTTGGTAATTTGTCCAGTGTTTGTGAACGACCCGTTGATGTTGACATTAGAAATAGCTATCAAACACAAGACGATACTAAGCGTTACAGTTAGGCCGTGTAACCCTGTTATTTGTAATATAACATGGGATGTTATATTACAAATTAATAAATTACAAGTTAAATTACAGGATGTCCCAATAGTAGCCTACAGCTGCCTATGGATACCTGTTTAGTTAAAAAAGAGGCGGAGTATCTTGGATTTAGGCCGTTCGCATTCACACATCACTCGTGCTGCATTTCAGGTTGACGCAAGCTGCTCCGAAACCACCCCGTTCAGCCTTTCCGAGAACGGGCGAGTTAGGTCGACGACGAGCGCGAGTGGCGTGTTCACACAGACCCTGTCACGCCATGTTCAGTACCAAAACCCAGTTAGGTCGACCTAAATGGGTCTTGTGTGAAAACGACTTAAGACAACAGGGCGCTTGGCATCAACAGACAAAATTACTGTGAACTTTGAGCAGCGCAGAATCAGTGCAGTACCTCGATCTAAACCCAGATTGAAATTTTTCAAGAACAGAGCTACTCTCTATAAAATGACTGTAATTGTACAAAAACATTTTTGTTTTCAAGGACCTTATAAATAAAAGGCAGATTAGAAACAGGTCTAAAATTGAATAAAACACTAGCATCAAGATATTTTTTTAAAGAAGCAGCCGCACAGCAGCATGTTTAGAAGAACCGGGGACACATCCTGAGCTAAGACACGTGTTCATTAGAACCAAGAGGGAAGATCCAACAGTGTCAAACACCTCTTTCAACAGTTTTGCAGGAAAAATGTCCAGATGGCAGTTTGTTGCTCTTATCTGTTTGACAGTTTCTGAGAGACAAAAAGGGAGATGTTCGAATACAGCAGTGTGTAGACCCGAAACAGTAGCAGTCTCGGCTGGGCTGCAGCAACTCAATGCTCTTACAAACTCCACTTTTTTCACAAAAAAGTTTTAAAAAATCTTCACATGTAAAGGTGGCATCAGCCCAAAAATAGATGCAGGGGTTCACAACTGAGTTTAAACCATTTACAAGAAGTGGATTACAAACAAAGGAGTCAGAACACAGTAAAAGTTCTGATAAAAATATGGTCAACCCAACACCTCCAGGCTCTGATGCAGCTCCATGTTTTCCTGTGAAGTGGTAGAAACAGAAGTTTTCCTGCATTTACCAATTAGGATTGTCAAGATACTAAAATTCAATTCTCAATACTGATACCAAAGATGGTGGTCGATACTCGATACTATTTTCGATACTATATGGGAGAAAACTCACCAAAAAAATAACAATCCAAAAAATACAACAAAAATTATATTGTAAATGTAAAATAAATACATTATTTTAAAGATCTAGTTCATGCAGAGATGCAGTCTTCATCCAGTCTCAACCAGTCTTCCCCAACTGCCGAAGAGACAAACTAAAAAGCTTCAACTACGTGTCCTTTTCTTCACAATACTTTAGACCAAATCAAGTTAACAATAGAACAAACAAACTAGTTAGGGTACAATCTGTATTAAAAGGCATCAATATGTGACTGTAAGCCAGGGTGAGATCATCCAGTAGCAGTTTCAGGGTGTTTATGGAGCAGATAACATCTCCTGCTCTGACTGCAGTTGATTCTACATGGGGGTGGGGCCTGCGGTAGCAGCCCCGGCTCACCGAGGAAAGTAAACGATACACGTTTTCACATCAGTCTGCATGAGTCTCCAATAACACCAGAAAAAAATCACCGGATTTATCGCTAGTCACTTTTTAAAACAAAAAAGTTAAAAGAGAGGACTAAGTCGCTAAGTTAGCTACACTGTAAACAATGGGTGCTCTAGGGAGATGCTGTAGGGGAGGGGCTGCCCGCAGCAGTGCCTGTTTAAAAGGGTAGAGGCGGCTGATACTTTAAGCGACCCAGTAGACGCCAAAGCGGCATTTAAGTATCGATACCAGTACTAGTTAATATCTAACTAGATACAAATTTTTAGAATCAATTAGTATCTGAGAAACAATTTTTTTGACATTATAACCAATAGATCAGCCGGTTTTCTTCCTCGTTGTTTGTGAAGACAGATATGAGAAACAACGTCACACATTTCCACTTGAAAAGCAGTGCAGTTGTTAGCACTCAGGAAAAAAAGATTTATCCATAATCATGTTAAATCGCATCGCAGACAACTGAATTGTAATCCAGTAAAATTTGTCTTTAACACTGACCTCTCAATCAAATCTAAAAAAAGGACCTAACTCAAGGGAGTCGAGTAAATGAATGTTGTGTTGACACACAAGACGCCTTTAATTGGCTCTTTAGTCACTTTGTTACAAGCAGACTGCCTCAAATACTTTATAATTTGTTCAAATTTCTTTAGATGCAGACTAAATTTGGATGATCTCAGCATGGGGTGCAGGGCGTCCTTCAAAGTATTTGAGGAAAAAGGACAAGTGGAGGAGAAAAGGAGAAGTGGCAGGCCTAAAAAACAGTAATTGAAAGTGATGTCCTTAAAAAAATAGGAAAAAAGATACCAAGTAAATTCAGAACTCAGAAATACAGACCTTAGAGATGCAGCAGGCCCTTTCCATCTACTGCTTGCTAAAAAAAAAAAAAAAAACCTCATCAGAAATAGTGAAGAAATGGTTCAGACTGCTCATTAAAGATGTTCGCACCAAAATATTGACTTTCAAACTTGTTGAAACTGTCGACTTAAACTGCAACTTAACTTGTTTGCAGAGAAACTTGGCATCTTATCAAGGAACTAATGGATGAAAAGAAATAGTGGACCTCTAGGTTTGCAGAGCAAAACGCTTCATAAATGAATCACATATTGGTCTTTGAGGTGTTTTTGATATTTATGTGTTGAGATTAAGAACTTTGACCGAGTTCTCACTGTGTTTCCCAGCGCAACAGATGCAGTTGCAATTGCCAGTGATTAAATGCAAGAAGCACTTCACATGGGAAAACTCATTGCCCAGCAAATTAAACCATTACCTCCCCAGTTGGAGTTAAATATAGAGAAATGACTCATTTAATGTCTGATTACTCTCTAATACAGCCATCTAAACAATGGCAACTACCAATTCCCAAGAGTAAAGTCTGCCTCTCTGCAGAGATAAGGTTGACAATTGCTCGTCTGGGGTCGCACAGTTTTATTAAAAGATGCACACCAAGAAGTCAAAAGAATTAATCTGTTCAGATTCATTATGAGATGGTTCCTCAGTCTAAAGATTTGTCTTCATTATCCAGCCAAGCACCGGATAGATAACGCTCCCTCATTTGCTTTCTGAGCCTCAATTTTCCCTGAATGATATTGTGGCGTCTTTTTTTGTATGGCTGTGTTAAAGACAAGCAAGCCATTTTCAATATGCGCGCAGGATTACAAAGGTTAATCGTCAGTTTAAAGCTAATCTTGTTAAATACCATCAGAAGCATGATCTGTGCTGGAGACAGATATAATCAGACAAACCCCAAAACAATCGTCTATCTAAATGAAGTGAAAGATGGTTAATCTTGGCTTTACTGCAGGAATAGACGAGGACGGAGGGGGAGGACTGCATCATTAATGTCCCACTGTTTGCTAAATTTAGTTGTCGATTCTATGGGGCTAACCTCAGAAATGGAAGCACATCATTGTATGGTTTTAAGCAATATTAGTGTATGTGAGCCCCCCGCCCCCATCCCAACTACGGCTGGAAAAGGAATCTGCTGAAGAAACTTTAATTCACATGTATTTACCCGTGCCTCGTTCTTGTTATGGAGTTGGTATAATTATGGAGTTTTAAGATTATGCAATCAAGGACAAAATCTCTGCCTGAGTCTGGGAAAATGAGTAATTAATTTTTTTCCTTTTTTTTTTCTCAGATAGCACAGAGGCGACTGGAAACACGGGGTTCTTGTCATTATCTGGTCTGGTTTGGTTAATCATGTTTGCTAAGCTGGCTAATTAAAATTTGAGCTATAGCATCTTTCCATCCCTGAATGTTCATATGTCAAAGGTGGCACTTTATGATACCAGAACACCATGATGATAAAGAGTTTTAGGAGCTTGCACATGAAGTAATACACACATGCAGGTACAGTCTGTGAAAAAGAAAAAATATCCTTTTTATTTCTATAAAAGCTAGAAATATGATCTCAACCTTTACAAATATTCAGATTCAGTAAATCCAATTTCAGATGAACAACACATATTACCAAAGACTGTAAAAAAATATGGACGTAGTATCCGGTTACGTCTGAAGAGCTGAAAATGAAGCGAGTTGAGCGTTTCCCACCGTCGCCATCTTGCCACATTGTGTGTGTCGTTACTCCTGAAAAGCACTGGAATGAGCACAGACAGGGCCGTTCCGAGCCACGGGGCAAATGATTGACAGCCAAGCTAATGCTAAACGAGCAAATCTAAAATGATAAGGAACTAACGAAGATAGGTGGTCTAAAGGTAAGACACGCTCAGACCTGGTGTTAACCAGCTAAAAACTGCTGTTGTGCAACTCTGCTACAGGCTAAGGCCTTCCTGGGAGCAAGAAGTGAGATAACTATTAGCCTCCACGGCTAATATCGGCACCCGGTCTGCCACCTGACACGCCCCTGATTTTGTGTAATTTAAAAATTAAATAACATCTAAATGGATAAGTTATTTAAAAAAAAGAATTTCACCCTCCTCACAGTTGACAAAAAGGTAAACTTGACCTATTAAATCTAAAATAACTTTTTGAACCAGGCTCTAAACATGTTTATTTCTGCTGTGAAGTTGGCCTTTTTAACATGGGAGTCTATGGGGATTTGCTCTGTTTTGGAGCCCCTAGTGGATGAAGAGAGAACTACAGTTATGAAGGTTACTTCTGGGGCTTCACTTTTTTCCAGCAGAGTTTGCCTGTTGGATATTACACTGTCATTATTCACTAATTAAAAACTGAGTCATTGTTGAAAACTTGTAACACCCTTCCTGCTTTCCTAGGAATAAAAAGGCTAAGCAGCAGCCAGATTTCAGTCACCAAATGCATTTGATTAATCAGTTATCAGGAAGTGTGAGCACGTCTGTAAAAGCAGAAGCTTTAGTCACTTGCTGGCTTGGAGGTCTTCAGGTTGTGTGTTATCACAATGTTGACAATGAAAGACATCAGCAGTCATTTTAGAGCAGTACCTGTTGCTGCCTTTCAGTCCGGGAAGGACAGTTTTTAACTAATTTATGTTCATCATTCTACAGTGAGAAAGATTTGTCACATGTGAAAAATGTGACGTTCAAGACATTTACAAATCTCCCCAGGAGTGGACCCAGCAAGTTCATGCCAAGGTCAGACTCAGAGAAGCCGCATAAAACCAAAGAGCTACATCTCAGACCCTACAAACCTCAGATAGCATGTTAAAACTTCAATATAGTAGACTTATGCCAGGGACACACTGCATGAGGAAGCGCGCCGAAGCACAGTGCGCCAATTTTCTCGTCGACACCGCCCCTCCTACTGTCCACTTCGGACGCGCACAGTCGGCAGGCAGTCCTGCTTCTCTGCTGTGCTTCTACAGCTTACAATTCCACAGTGGGTTCATCTCCTGTTCTGCTTTCAGAAAGCTGACATTGTGTGTGAATCCTTCCACTTTCAATAAAGATGAAGACATGATTGACATATAATGAGATCTATTAAAAAGATATTGGGTTTTAAAACTTATCTGGGTGTCTTACTTTGAAAATGGTTTTATTTTGATAGATTTGTCTCGTAAATGTTTAACTTCCTGCCGAAAATAGAACAGAAGCCGAAACGATCGCTCGACGGCGCGTCTCATCTGATGTGGTCGACTCTGCCTGTTAGCATGGGCGCCGGAATCCGCGTCCAGTGTGTCCCCATGCAGGGTTAGAAATAGAATAAATATGGCTTGTTTGGAAAGGTTTTCAGGAGAAAACAGGCAGCATGGCTTTGGTTTGTAATGTTGCAGACCAAAGTGGAGATGTTTGATCATAATACACAGTAAAAATGTTTTATTTCCATAAAACATCAAGAGTCAAGCATGGTGGTGGAGGGCTGATGGTTTGGGCTAATTTTACAGCCACTGGACCTCAACATCTTGCAGTTAACTGAGTCGAACTTGAACTCTTCTGTATACCAAAGTGTCCTATAGTCAAATGTAAGGCCACGTGTCTGAAACTGGGTCATGCAACAGGACATGAACTCTTTGAGGTCCTCAAACTGGATCAAAGGCAACCTGACTGTCAAAGGTCTTTATTTAGCCACAGTTCAAGGGACATTTGATCCTTATGCTACTGCATGTACAATTCATGTTCAGACGGGTTTCCTTGTAAAGACAAAGCAATTGTTAGGAAATGCAGAGAGCAGCCACAGTATGATATGCAGTATATTACAAACAGGTTAAATAAGCTCACATTGTTTGTATTTAACCCGAAAATGATCTAAAAAAAGATGCATCAGAGAAATATTCATGCCATCCTTTTGAGAACATATAGGAAATAAATACCTTTACATTGTTTTTGTCAAACTTCAAGGCTAATAATATAAGCTCAGTCCAAAACATTGCATTTCCCATTAACCTAAGCCATATAAAGTCTCTCGGGCCGGACTTTACAATATTGGAAAATGGAATCCGCTCACCTTGATGGCAAAGGCAGTAATTCCATTGACAAGGTAGACTCCTCTCATAAAGATAAGCCCCCAAGAAAATCAATAACGTGAACTAATTTCAAAAGGACTCAGTCTTGTCTAGACAAACACAGCACCAGCACCAAACCAAACAGTGTTGAAAGGCCTTCTTTTCCATTGATACTGCTCACCAAGGCTGTTTTCTTGTCTTTGCTACACTGCACAGTAACAAAGTGGGCCAGCAAGCGATTCCACAGATGCCCTCTCTCTGATTCTTTTTATTCCCCCATTAGGCCTCTGCTGCTGGGTCCACAAACTTCTCTAATTAAGAATTCGTCTTCAGCAAATTCACCCATAAAATGGCCCCTGCTGCAGAACGTGGGGTGATAAAAGGAGTTATTGGACCTACGACCTCCTTTGCTTCTTATCTCCTATAAACACTTCAGTTGGTTTTACAGGGCCACGGAGACGGCGGAACGAGCAATAAGCCGAAGGGGGGTAGCGAGGGGTGCTGATGACTTATTCATGAATAATGGCGCAACAAGAGGACGCGGATGAAATTGACAGTGAGAACTCCTCATACTGTAATTTGTTATGTAGTTCTGATGGGACTTGTGTTGCACTTGAAGCTGATTAATCTTTGGACTGGGCTCTGCATTGTGATTTTTTTCTTTTATTTTCTTCTGTTTTTTAAGTGAATACAGAGTGCTTGAGCTCTTTTGGGGAGAGAAATGGAAAATAATAGCACACACTCATTAGATTTCCCAGGGTCCTAACATTAGCTTGTGGGTTTAGCATCACAGCAGCAGAGACAAAACTCGGCTCTGCTATGAAAGTCACCCTGCTGAAATGACATGTTTTATTCCCTCTATCTTCTTAACCTGATTCTGTCACAGATCAGGAACTGCACATGCTCGGATAGTGCCATTAAATCACAGGTTCTTTCAGCTATTTCAATCTGAATTCCTCACATGTCCCTTACCTTGTGCCACTCTGGTGTTCTTTTCAAGGGCTTTAAATTCAGTTAAAGCTTCACCTCATCTTAGCTTCTGCAATGCATCTAAACTGATGACAAATCCCACCCTGCAAGGCAGACTGAAAACAAGAAATGTGAATCAGGACTGCATTCAGACTCCTTCAAACTGTTTTCTTTCGCCAGAATGAACAGAGAGAGTCATCGCTTTCGGTTTGCTTTCCTTGAAAACATCTGAAAACAGAGCCTCGCTGCCAGTTGAATCTCAGTTTGAAAGCAGATGTGAAGCCCAGCTGGCACCAGAGTTTTCGTCTGCTCTCAGGCACAGAGAGAAGCAACAGTAAAAAGCAGCTTGGCGATACGTAGGCAAATCTGAGTGCAGGCAAATGTTGGAAACAATGATAGAGCACACAACACACGGTGACGTGGAACTGGGATGATTTACATCCTCTCCTTCTCTGTCCAGTCGAGCCTCAGAAGCACTCCCTGCTAGAGAGGCGAGAACTCTGGACGAGGTAATGGAGCTGGAGATTGTTATTATAGATAAACACTTCTGTTACTATCCAGTTTGCACTGCAAGTAGGAAATTACAAGGCTGTTTCTCAAAGATGAGCACAGAGGCAGCTGATTTTATTTGCCTGCAAGGTGCCAGTGGGCACAGTTACAATCAAACAGCAAATGACGCTGGGGGGCGTGTATGCATCTGATGGCCATTTTGAAAACACATTTCTGTCAATTTTGTTTAACAGGAAGCTGCGGGGAATCCATTTCAATTCCAAACTCATGGTTTTTAGTTGTTTAATCAAGGAAAAGATGAACTACACACAGAATACTAATGGTGCCAATTCAATTTTCTACAAACAACTTTTACCAGTTTTACACTCCAACCTCACCACACAGGTCATGCTTATGTAGACAAATACTTTTCAATCTGCCTGAACACGTTATAATGAGACGATCCAATACAAAATGTATCTGGTATTTAATTATTGAACCCTTTTTTTTTTCATGCAGAGAAATGGGCTCACCTGCTGCTCTGTGGGAAATACAGCAGGTAAAGCAGAAACAAGTTCAATTTTCTCATCTTTATTCATGAAATATAATTAATTCAGTTGAGAATGAGCCAGATGGAGCCATATTGTGTCCTGCAAACAATTGTTGCTCCTCTGCTGCATAGCCAACAGAACAAGCAGTGACTTCTCCTGCTATCTATAAGCAGGCGGACACAGAAATGGTTCACTCGGTGCAGCTTTTTCATGGAAGATGAGGAGCCCTCGGTTGAAAGTCCATGATAAACACAACTACTGTCAAGTGACACTGTACTATATGCAAACATGAAATCTTTTACTTAATGTTAGTCATATATTTAAAGCACAGTTCCCCATTTCAGTCCTCCTAGAGCTGCAATCCTACAGGCTTTTTCACTCAAATTATTGAGTCATTATCCTGAACATCAATGGCTGTTGGATCTATTCAATTTGAGTCAGGTGTGTTTGAGGAGGAACACATTGAAAACTTGCAGGATTGCAGCCCACGAAGGACCGAATTGGGTAACCCTGATTTAAACAAACAAACAAACAAACACATACAACAAATATATAAATAGATCAATAAATGAATAAAAGATTTGCTGGAAAGTTGAGTTGTAGAATTGTTTAGTTTACTCTCCATCCCCCAGAGACTAACTTGCTTTCAGGTTATTAAGGGGCTTGCTTTTGAATAGTAGCTAAGAAATATAATATTCTTGGAATATCTCAGATTAAGAATGCTCTTTATTTTCATTGCATGTATCACATACTACAAAATTGCACCACCCCCTAATACCTCCATCCTTAACCCCAAACATTAAAGGTAAGCAAAGGTAACTAACAAACCATAATAGCAATAAAATAGACAATAGCAGCAATAAATGGTTAAAAAAAAAGTGTGATGTATTTATTCTCTTCCCAGTGCATGTCCATCTGACTCATTATAAGTTGCAATGAACAGCCCAGCATGCAAAGATATAAGTTAGGTTCTTGCATTACTCTTCATGGGCTAATCATATGAAAGGAGGCTATTTTGTACTTCGGTAATGCAAAATATTAATAGCAGTAGGACAGAGGCTTGCGCATGTGACGTGGAAATGGAACAAGAAGCTGAGCTGCTAATAACAGCCCACTGAGTGCATCATTATTAATAACTTTGTGGCATTGCTGTTTTTGTCTTGTTTCTTCATCCAAACTTCAACCTGAACTAGAACTAAACCTGTAGACTGGGTTGCATTTCTTGTCATACGTCCAAAAGCTTAAGCTAAAGCCAGCTTTGCTTGCTGTAGTCATTTTACATCTTCAAATGCACTTTTAATTAAGTGATGATGGAGGTTAAAAGCAGGATTATTTTGTGCTACAAGGGCTGTGACTTCTAAGGCATCACATTAATTTCAGAAAGACTTCTTATGCAGTGAGAAGGCTCTGGATTTATACACCTTCCTTCACATCAAATGCACATTTGGAAAAAGGTCCAGTTTGACCATAAGGAGTGATTACAGCAAGTTTATCAGCTCTCAGGTCCATATGGGTTGCTTTCAGACAGACTTAAATAACCGTGAACCTCTCCTTTAATCAAAATTTGATTGTCTGATATGGACACTTTCATTAAAGCAATGACTTGGTGAGTTTTAAACATAGCACAGATAAATGACTGAGCCACCTCGGCCTACAGGGTCGGATCCCTCTGATTATGTTACAATCGATAGCCTGCATGTGAAGCGACAACTTGAATTACTTATGCAGATGAGGTAGCTTGATACTGTGAAAGTTCCAGTCCAAGGTCAATGGCCTAAATGACATCCTAGAAATGTGTAGATGTCACTGTCAGTCTGAATCATTTCTCATCTGCATATCTCACACTTGAGTGATCTGTCGTTCACATGCACTGCTCAAAAAAACACAGCTAATCCTGCTTTTACTGCTAATTTGGCAGTCAAATCATGTTCATCAGTAGTTAGCAGAGCAGCTAAAAAGCTTGAGTTGGGTTCGTTTCCGTGTAGCCTAGCCTCTGATAGCTACATACATAGTGCTTTCTCTCATGTGTATTAACTGTTTGCACACATGTAATATCCCACTCCTGCAGCAGTGAGGGCAACAACCAATACTCCAACCTCTAATGCGAGCAAACATGGGGCGCTCCATTTGGAAACAGATTTAAGTTGAAAGCATTAATATTAGCTTGCTAACTGCAGCCTTGTGTTGAATCAATTCAGCGCTTGGCAGCCAGCAGCACATCACAGAAGGTCCAAATACTAAACCTTGACTCCTGCAGTGCTGAATACATATTTGTGATGGCGGGAAAACACTGGCAGATTTGTGCTGCGTGCCTTCCAATAGAGTGCTTTTGTGCCAGAGCGTGAAAGGTTTTCCAAGTTACGGAGGACTAAACAAAGGCAGTAGTTTGGGGAAATCAGCATGAGATATTTAAGCTTCACTTTAAAGTTAATGCCTTTAATGGACATAAACCTTAGTTGAAATTGATATGTGACTGCCCCCATAGTAAAGCTTGTGCATAATTCAATGCCAAGGTAGGAGTGGGCTTCATGTATCACTAAATGCTGCTAAAGAACTGAAAGATTGATGCCATTTCATAAACATCATTGCAAGAGCATAAAATTCTTAAACATTGTGTGTTTTTCTCCAATTTACTCATCTGAGCTGTGATATCTTTGTCAGCACTCAGCAGGCCTTCTCCTGGTGTTTCTCATTAAACTATTTATCATGTTGGCCTCATCAAAGATTAAAAGTATCCTCGTAGTTCATTACAAGATGCCCTGCTTTTTATTTGATGAAGTAATTCATCCATAATGTATGTGTGTATTGCAGTTTTCAGGATGCCTGCGAGACTAGAGAAACACATCGGCATTCCAAAGACCTACAGTAAAAGGGGGGGAATGAGGTCAGTGCATTTCTTTTGATTACGTCGGCATTTCGCAGCTTTCCTTCTGCAATAAACTGCAAAATAATTACTTTACACGGAGAAGATCAGACTCATTGTGGGAACTCGGGAAGGTGTGATGGGTGAAGCATGATAAGAGTTCCAGCAGCATTAAAATTTGGCACAGCAAAATTAGCTTTATCTTTTGTGATGAGGAGGCTCTCGGGCTAAGGGGATCTCGATGCAGCGGAAAGCATAGGTGCTTTATCAGAAGTGGCAGGCTGAATGAGGCTCATCAGGCCACTCTCT
Organism: Atherinomorus stipes; assembly: GCA_023101725.1. Lineage (NCBI taxonomy): Eukaryota > Metazoa > Chordata > Actinopteri > Atheriniformes > Atherinidae > Atherinomorus > Atherinomorus stipes. The sequence continues at coordinate 228,512 of JALJCO010005685.1, forward strand.
GATTGAATTCCTTCTCATAGTCTGTTGTTGGTCCTGACGGGCCGCCGAACGCCTTCCTGAGTGAGTCAGTGTCCCTACGATTGGTTGCCTCCACTCATCCAAGGGTGATGAGCAACTCAGCCTATTTTATCTGCGAAAATGCCTTCTGGGATTCCAGACAATGTCAGCTGATGCTTGAAATAAATCTCAGAGCGTTGACAAATGTCAGCCCTAAAGGGGAGGGGGTCCAGGCCAAAGTGTGCAGCGGGGTAACAGAGGCTGCTAAAGCAATCCTGCGGTGACTGAGCAATGATGTATTTAGGCTAGGTGGCCGGAGAGGGTTGTTGGCATGGCGAGGTTCGTGTCAGTCTGCAGAGCATTCTGACTATCAGCTCCATGTAAAGTGGTATGAAATGTTGTTTGTTGGTTTGTTTATTCAAATTTTGCGAGTACAACATAAACATATATTTGTTTATGAGGCACAGGCTCTCATCAAGTTGGGTGGCTCATGCTCGATGTGTGCACAGATGGCCGTGGGCAGAAGGATTGGTAATTGGGAGAGCCTGCTTTGCACACTGAAACATTCTGGAGGGAAAAAGAGCTGAAAAGATTGCAATAGAGAGAAAGTTTAACTTGCTGTATAGAAGATCACAGTTAAAACACTGTAATTAGTGCCTGAGGCCACATGTGTCTGGGCGAACTGGCAAATGACAGATTACACCCTCTTCAAGTCTGTTAATGAATGCCTCAGCTGACATGTGGGTGTGGATTCGGTCATTGTCTTACTCATACGCTCCACAAATAGTCAAATATTGCTTGCCAACAGAGCTGCCCTGTAATTTCTTCTCAAACCTAGGAGAAATGATTCTCTATTATCAGTGCCATCATATGAAATGCTGCTGAGGTGTCAGATCTTAAATGACAATGGGCCGTGTTACAGACTTGGTGAGTGAGATTTGGGAGCGTTATAGTGAGGTTTCACATCAGCATCACTGTGTGTTTTTGTAAAGTTATAACAACAAATCAAGTTATTGAAAAAGTCTGTCTAAAACCAGATTTTATTTGTCCAACTGAATCAGAACTGAGGTTTTCTACTGTAAGTTGGATAACGCACCCAGATAATATAATTTCTGTTTATATTTATTGAGTGGTGCCCAGAGGAGCTTTGGCATTCAATCATGTTCATGTCTGAGACATAAACTGTCACAGACTTTTTACCCAGAAGTAGCCGAGGAACCAGCAAATGATCAAATGTGCAGGATGCAACTTTGACTATTCCGTCATTTTAGAATAATCAAAATATTCAGTCAGAGTGTATCTCTGTAAACATGCTGCATGACCAGAAATCAGAATTATGTCAGTATTGGTGCTGCATTAAAAAGATGGATGAAATGATTGATTGACTGATTGATTGATCAGATTGTTTTGTCCTTGTACAGGAAATTTGTTTCTACTGCCCATACAGCCACAAAGACACACACAGCACTGAAATACACAAGAAAGCTATACCTCTGATCTCCTATACCCACCACCCACACATGTCAACACATTATATTACATTCTTCCTAGTGTTCGATTCAGTTTTATTACTGCAAATGAAAGAAAGATTTTGCTGAATTTAACCCTTTTCCAACTTATTGGTCTGTAGCTGTGTCCAGACAGGAGCAGTATGAAATACAGAATAAGGGGGTGAACTGGGGTCAAGTGCTGTAGTGCGTGCTTTGCATGCTGTGTGATGTTGAGGTCTGAGAGGTTGAGAGTGGGAAGTCCAATCATTTGAGCAGATTTCTGTGTGAGCTGCATTAGTCTGTTTCTGTTGACTGCTCTCTGTTTTGCATGTCATAAACAAGATCCAAAAAGGTGTTGTCTTCTCTTGGACAAAGCTAATTTAAAAATGGACTGAGGCAAAGTGGAATCTGTGGTCAGATGAATCAAACTTTTAAATCAGTTTTGGAAATCATGGACAATGCAGTCTCTGGACTGAAGAAGGGATGGATGTGACTTGTTATCAACAACTACCCAGCCAGCATTTCCAAGTGGGGCCCATATGGGTTTAACTTTTGCTGCATATGAGGGACCCAATTGGGTTTGTCCACAGTTTCCCACCTGTGTTTAGCCATATAGCCTATAGGCATGGGCTTGAACTGGGCAACTTTGCATATCTCAGAGTTTAAGTTACATGCACCCCATATGTGGAAACCCACATGGGAAAACACAGGTGGGGCCACCATGGAAACTGTGGACAAACCCACTTGGGTCCCTCATATGCAGCCAAATTTAACCCATATGGGCCCCACATGGAAATGCTGGCTGGGTAGTTCAAAAGCCTGTATGATGGTGTGGGGGTTTTGGGGAACCTACGATCTAAGCTGTGATTCTAGAACATTCCATGTTTTGCGATTTTTAGTTTGCTTTTGTAACACCAGACCAAGTTGTCCGACATTCTTCGTCTTCTGTTTAAGTTGTTTCTGGAAACAGATATATTGATATGTTACTAGTCAAAGAAAATCATTTTGCACTTTGCTGGAGAAAAGTGGTAACTTTTTTCCCCACCAGGCCCATAAGTTTACGAAAATGAAGCACTTCAATTAGAAAAAAATATATATTATTGAACAAAAACGTTTATTTAAATATCGTAAAACAAAAAATTGCATTACTTACATGAGAAGATTATTTTCTCCCATTCCTAATGGCTTTTAAATGGAAGAGTCCAGGTGTTGGACTGGCCTGCTTGCACTCCAGATATTTCATCTATTGAAAGTATTTGGTGCAGAATCATGGTAAACATTGTCCTGATATTCTGCAAGCTAAGTTGTTTTGTTCTTCATGCCATGATTACTTAGATAGAAAAAGCCCTATAGGGACAAGCAGTTTGGAGGCATTTTCCCATCTATCGTATCAGATTAGTGTAGATTAATGAATTATCACCTCCCCCATGGTTGTATATGGTCTGAATAAATGGCCCAGTCAACCTATAACCATATCTTGACTTATCTGCTCATGGAAACATACTGACTCTAATGAAAGAGGAGGTTAAGAGGAGGCTGAATATAAGTTGCAGTTTAAGATAAAAGCAACGTAAACACACATAATTAAGGGGACAGGAAGCTGATCGAGAGTCCAGTGAGGGCTTTGTGAACATAAAGGTCTGAGCAACAGCTCCTTTGGTGCTTTAGTATTTATTTTGACCATGCTTGGGGGATATGCTCAACTATCCCCTTGTCTCCATTTGAAAGGGAGAATATCAGATGAATTTCTGACTTCAGCTGAAAAGCTGAATATATTTCATGATGACCTCTGTAATACTCTCTGAATATTATTAGATACCGTTTCTGATGGGCACGGAGAATTATCCAGGCCATGTTAGAAGATATTCGCAGAAGTCATTTTAATTCAGTTCATTTCAGCACTTTCAAGGAAGATCAGAGCACCGTCTCAGTGGGGGTGAGAGTAGCAGCCATGTCGGTTTCAGCCCAGCCGTGTCAGTCATAAAGCAAAGATGTGGAAGTGCTTAAATGATATGAAATTAGTTTTAGATATTTATCCACCAGGTGGCCTCAGAGGAGAATATTACTGTGATGCTGCTTTTGTTGGTATTGCAGAGACGACAGCTGCCATCTTCTTATGTTCTCCTAAGCTACCCCCCCCTCCCCCCATCCCCTTTTTATGACTTTATACAACCATTTACTTATTCAAGTATTTATTTGTTCATTGATTAATTTGTTTTTCTTTAGTTGGACATGAGCTCAATGTGAATTAAATCGAAATTTAAAAAAGGACAAGAAAAGAAAAATGACGTGAATCCCCTCACTGCTTGAATACAACCAGAATAATGTTTCCACAGATAAAAGTTTTTATAATTTGGGGATATTGTCATCTATGGAAGGTGATGTCATTCAGAGATTTAAAGAAACCAAAAACCAAATCTCTTCATTCAGTCTGGGACAGAAACGAAAAGCGCTGTGAAATAGCTGTGATATTCTGGCCCTCAGGCAGCGATGCATTGAAAACGTTCGTGCTTCTGTTGTGGAAACCTCTGCATGAGCTCAGGAAGACTTCCTAAAAACTGCTGCCTGGGAACACAGTTCAATGCTGCATAAAAACCATAAATAAATAAGCTCCAAAACTCCTGCCACCTCCTCCCTGGTCTCCTTGTTTTTTTGTTTGTTTGTTTTTTAATTGACTGGTGCAAAGTAGAAGATTCTGCTCTAATTTGATGACTGAAAATCAATAACTATTAATGCTGACTTGCACATTAAAACTCCATCAAGGTTTCTTTTTTTTTCATTTAAGAGCTTCCTTTTCTCTGCACCTTACTTAAAACATCTTTCTGAATGTATTATGAGGCCATCATCAGTCAAATGTGAGGTTTAAACTTTTGATGCACGGATCTATCAGCCTAATGCCCGTATCAGGATTCAGCTTGTTGACTGTACACATCACATCCTACCAGCAAAATAAGATAACATCTACCAATGGCTGTGGCTGATATCTGTGTGTCCTCGATGTGTTGTTTTGACTTGAATTGAAAACAGTCATCCACATTTCATTTTGCTGGGCACGGATACATTTCGTTGACCCATTTAGGCTCAGAAAAGTCACTGAGTTTGCAGTAGCACAACAGGCTAAAAACAAACCTTCAATAGAAATTTTTTTTATAGCAGTGTCAGCATCAGCCCTGAATTCACAATCACTGCAACCTTTGCAGTTTGCAATCTTTGAAAGTGTCTTAACTGTCTGGGAAACAAGATGGTAAAGTGCTGTAATGTAAATCTAATGCAGAGCTGCTCATTATTTCATGTCATCACGATCAAGCTAGCTATGTGCATAGCAGTTCTCCTCTACATGCTGAGAATTTGGATGCTTTACACAAGATTCTCACGTTTTTGCTCTTGAGAACAACCGATGTCCCTATTTATTTATTTATTTATTGCTATTTATGTGCTGCCGCTGTATAAAAGGTTGTTTGATCTTCAAGATTAAGAAGAGAAGAGATGATATTCTCTGTCTTCTGTGAGTAACTTAAGCTTCAAAGTTATTTTAACAGAAATTAAGAAATGGAGCCAGAAATCCCAACGTGAACCAGAATTCATCCATAATTTAAAACCGGTCCTGTACTGTACGTGGGAGGGAAATTTCAGAGTTGCAGTTGGATGTGTGTGGGTGGGAAATCCATTGTACTGGTTGGTGATGGGCCTGTTTGAGAGAACGGCTGAGAAAAAGAAGTGGGAGCAAAGTGGAAGGTGCAGAATGAAGGTGCGTGTGCATTTTTATGTCCTAAGATGCATGTGTTTTCTCTCTTTTTTTCATGGGGGAAGGGTCAGAGCATCTGACAGACTTTCTAACTATGATGTGCTCCAGTCAAACAGAGAGCAACTGGCTGTGAAGCAAGGGGAGAAGAGATTTTGCTCTGCTCTGCTTCATATTACATTGTTTTCCTTAGCTGAAAATCCTTTAGTAACTGACAATGTGCATTAATTTGCATAAAGTGTAAAAAAACTGGGGACCACACTCGAAAAATTAACACTAGCAATGATTTATAACTTCCTTGCTTGGATCCACTTACTAAAGACTCCCTTAGTAATCAAGTTTTATTGGAGTAATAATTATGTTGTGTTGACATTTTTAATGAATACCTATTTAGAAAAACAAAGCTGCCCTGTGTAATACCTGCTGCCTGCCTCAGTTAGTTTTTGTTTGGGGGGATGCTGCTGAATATGAATGAGGGATTGTTCTGCAGACATACAGAGGCGGCTGTTTGGGTTAATTAGTGGGAGCATGGCCTCCTGTGGCGCCAGAAACCCGTGTAGCCCTCCTCTTAGCCTGGTGGGGAATATAATGAATCATGCAGATCTCTTGGCTGGGCAGTCCGGTGCCTGGGAACTTTAGAGGCTAGATAATGGTTGGCAAGCGTGTATGTAGAGGCTCTTTGACATGGTTTTTATTGAGATTGTAATATAAATTTCATATGGTTATCTGAGAAGTGATGCATTCAACTATACTTTGTTTAATGTTTATAAATCAGTGTTAACAAAGGGATGCAGAATATCCCAGGCAGGGAAACCTTGTGAGAATGAGTGGACTATTACAGAGCTAATTAATATAAAAACCAGTTTAAATGAAATCTGGTTCCCATCACATTTCATGCTCCAAACTTCTCCCCTAGTTTTAAACTGTGAAAATCGACCTGGTAATGCATATTTTAGTGCATTTACAGTCCAGACTCATATGTGAATTGCTCCCATTGCACCTGTGCAATATCTATAACTGTCACTGTCTTTTTTTAAGCCTGTGCAACAATTTTTTTAGTGTTATGTTCAATAATTCTTTGCAGAAATTTCCAATGGGTGCTCTTTACTTGTGCTATTAAGGAATACCCATATATACTGTATATTATCACGCTATCAGACCATAATGCAAATAACTTCTGCACAGGTACATACACTACTCACAAAAAGTTAAAGGAATAGTACACCCAAAGAATGATGTGCCTTCATTTTCTACTCACCCTCATGCTGAGCAAGACTGTGGAGCACTTTTTTAATATCTCAAATGCAGCCGGAGATCGGACAGGTTTTCGTTTTCCCCCAACTTTCATATAATGCAGTTCACCGGTGCCCGATCCAAAAAGGTCCATAAAAGTCCACAAAAACTTGTCAATATTCCTCCATACTGCTCGTCCAATGTAATCGAAGCGTCCTGAGTGGGTTGCATCCATTTCTTCCAAACGACATCATTTAGAATATCTTTATAGCTTAAACAGTAGAACATCTAGCTGCCGCAAAGTGCATCCAAGAGTTCACAACATGAGCAAGGTCTTCTAGTTTTTCTGGGGCTGTTTTGTTGTTTTGTTTGTTAGGGCTGGGGAAAGGTAGGTAGGGGGAAATTTAAATGATGTTTTAAACCAAAATTGAAAATCAATGTATTATTTAACTAAATTCTAATTTAGAAAATTTCTATTTATTATTACTTTTTGAGGGTTTTTTTTAATTACTTCAGTGAATTTAGCCTCTTCTTTAACAGGAGGGTAAACTTTCAAACACAACAGTAAAGCGCTTTTCCAGTCATATGCTGACAATTCAAAGCACTTTTTCTACATGTCAGATTCACCCATTCAGACACACTTTCATACTCTGGCACATCAGGAGGTGTGGGGTTCAGTGTGTTGCTCAAGATCACTTCGACACACAGCCTGGGGAAGCCTAGACTCCATCTACCGACCCTACGGATGATCAATGACTGCTCTTCACCCCGAGCTACAGTTGCCCCCAAACTGCCTCAAACAAGTCACTGAACTTTATGCAAAATAATGCAAGTTATTCCAAATACATTTTTTGAATCTAAATAAAAAATGGCAATGGACACCCAGACGAAACCTTATGAACAGTATTCTACAACAGTATTTATTTCTCTACAAATCCTAAAACCTTACTTCTGATCAGGACAGCTGTGGCAACAAAGACAAATCTTAAAGGCTTAAAGGTCAGTTTATGATTCTGCATGGGGAAATAATTTGAGCAACAGTATAAAGGAAATGTTTAATCATCGCTGCATTTCATCTTATTTCCTCTGGCCTGACAGTACTTTCAGGCTCCATAAGTGAGGATTATGATTTTGCACCTCTAGAGTCCCTGAAGGACAAGTGCAAGTAAAAACATACAAACCCTACAAGCAAAAAAGTGCCCAGGGCTCAGATCTAAAATCTTGCTGTGCAGCAGCAGTGAGCCACAACACAGCGATGCTTTACCCTGCTCACAACACTCAGTGGGCCCATAGTTTTTTCCCTGCCAACCTATGAAGCACTCTACAGGCCCCATAGTGTTCGGTGGACATATTTTTGGTTAAATAGTGTATAACATGGCTGCCATGTGGCAAACGTAAAGCTGGAAATACATGCTTCAAGCGCTGAATAAAGCAATAAGGCCCTGTGGAATGTGAAACAACGCCTCCTTCCAGGTGGTGTTATGCTGAGAGAGGAGTGTGGGGAATTGGATGAGACAGAAAACTCGTCTGGCTGCCTGGCGGTAGGCATTGGACTTGGCAGCTCTTTGCCAGGGAAATGCTGACAGGCAGGCGCGCCTGTCGCAGCATATAAGTGCCTCCTGCACAACACTGGGCCCTGTAGGGTCGGTTGGCTCCCCTGCGATCAGCACACACAGGCACCATCCCACTACCAAATGAAGTGTGAAGTGGGGGGCATGTGTCATCACCTTTGCACGGTTGAAAGACTTTGTAAGGTGAGAGAAAGGCCAGTGGTAATATCATCAAAATGTGCCATGCACATGGGCAGTAATACCCCTCATGTTTGCTTGATTAGAAGAACTTCTATGACTAAATTGGAGTAAAAGGCAGTTTTTCCACAAGCATAGACTATAATTACACAGGGTCACTAAAAGCAACATGAGCACCACAGATATTAGCGAAGATAATGTATTCATGCTTGACAAGTGGCTGAGCTTCTGTAAGTATAATTCATGGGAAGACGTAGATTTATGGCTGTCCTGAATAACATCTTTGGAGCTTTGAAGATTCAGTGAGATTTAAACATGAATATTTGAAGCTTTAATCCTGGGGAGACAATAACTAATGCTTCCATGATGACAAGACAGCCATGTTGTACCTAATGTTAGACTGCATTAGTATGCAGGTCACAGCTGTAAGACAAATTGCTTTTTCTTAGGCCAAAAATATATACATTTATGATCACTACCTCAAGTTTTTTTTTTTTTTTCAAGTATTGGTTGTGACCACCATCAATAATAAACAATATGCAGGAAAGGCAAATATCACCAGATATCTATCATACTTGATTTAGTAGCATTAAATACCATCTACAATTCCACAGATTGGTTTCTCTTCAATGATCTTCACATCAAACATATACAGCCGTCCTCAAAATTATTTATACCCTCAAATTGAAGAAGGAAAAATTCAGCTGCCAGTGACATAAGATGAAATTGACAAAAGTGATAATGAATTAAAATTCTATGGAAATAATTACATTGATTTTTTAATTGTGGTTTGAAAGAAATATTAAAAACAAAAACCCAAGTAAACAAGCATGATGGGGCTCTGAAGCTACAATTTTTTTTGACCAACACTTTGAGACAATCACTGCAATCAGGGGTTTTCTGTAATGTTCAAAAAGACGTCTGCACCTGTTGACAGGTATGTTGGTCCACTGTTAATGGGGAAGGTGTTCTTACATGTGTCTGGGACAGTTTTTGTTGTTTTTTGTTTTTTTAATTATTATTATTTCCAACCACATTTTAAAAGTAATGTTTTATTTTACTAAATTATAATTTTGTAATTTTTTGTTAATTATTAGTTTCTTTAGGTTCTTGTAATTTGAATTACTGCTGTGAATTGAACATTTTATTTAATTGGAGGGTATGAATAATTTTGAGGACTGTGCATGCTTCCTTTCTGTTCAATGTTTACATCTTGCAAATTCCAAGGATTTTTATGACAGTATATGAATTTGTATAGTCCTTTGTGGACAGCAGGCTATCTATAAACTATTAAAGGCGGTATAGAAGATGTGTTGTGGCAATTAAGAAAACAGAGACAGTTAACACGTTTTTGAATAAGGCGCATGCCCAAGACCAGCCTGCTAGACTCGCAGCTCCCCTCCCGGCTACGCCTTTAAGACAACGTGCCCGAGCCAAGTCCCGACACCGGCATCTAGCAGACAGCAGGTACAGATTCTCCCATCATGTCACAAACGCCAGTCAGACGAATGTCATTGTCTGAATGTTGCTAACAGCTACAAAGGATTATTAGCTACCTACTGTAAACATCAGAGGAGCGTGTGCTTCTTCTGGAACGTAGTATTACTCTCGCCAATCAATCACTCTCATCAACCCCTCTCACCTATTACCCACTGACTATGGCCCGTCAATCACTCTTACTACGATAGTAAGAGTGATTGACGGGCAGCAGATAAATTAAACATGTGATGAGAGCAGAAATGATTGGTGGACATTTTTTAAGTCCCATTACTTTCACAGCTGACGTATAATAATATCTAAAGCTTTTAATTAATCACACCTTATGGAGCAGTGAGCACAATTTCTTCGAATATTGCCAAAATTATTCAAAGAAACGTCTTTATACCACCTTTAAGGTTCACAAGACTGCAAGTCCAACGGGCCTTAAAGCTGGAGTCCAGAGTCCCCCCCCCCCCACCATTTCTTTTTGCAAACAACAGTATTCAAACTGAGCGCCCCTCCCTCTCAGGCTAATGGCCGCCTCGTTCTTCAGCCTATTCAGCTTCAACCCTCTCCTTCAGAGCTCAGAAGCAGGTTAAAGCCAAACTAATAGTAACCCTGGTTTTCCAGTGTGCACTATCTAAAGCTCTTATCTTTTCTCCAGTGCATCTGCCGTTTTTCTTTCTTTCTTTTTGTTTTTCCTTCAAGAGTTTAAGAGATCGAGTGACTGGCGTCTGCTCCAATCATGAGCTTATTCCCACACAGCGTCATGCTCTTAGCTCTGTCATTGGCTGGCGATATAAACAGAAATCTCCACCCAGAAACGTCCCAACCACAACAAAACAAAGCGAAAGAGCGAACTACAGACAGGGGGAGAGAGAGTTGCATTCAAACTCACCACTGCACGCAAGTAGAGGCCCAAAGGCGCAGTTTGAGATGGATTTCACTTGCACAAGTCTAACGTTTGTTTTCTGGGGGGAAACTTTGGACTCTACCTTTAAACACTGCGATAAACAGTTATGATACTGTGTTGATACACTTTGCTTGCCCAAATAATAAGCATAATCCAATTTGAAGTCATCAGTGGAATTAATCGTGGAAGTTGTGAAGCTCATATATTCCTATCATATCAGGCTCTGAACTATTTAGTGGTCATGTCTGCAAACGTTGGTATTACAGATAACTGACGAGCACAGTCGTAATGCTGGTGAATAAAAACTTGCTGGAAACATCATTGGCTGTTTGTGAGTTTTGTTGTCAAAGCTTGTATCTAAAACTTTGTTATATTAATGTGTTTGTGTGAATACTGCAAAAGGGTTGTCAAAAACCAGAATCAATGGCTGTTACTAATCAGCATCAAACACTATGTAATTATCGTTGGCAAACGTCCCGCTGCAGATGTGGCAGAAACGGCTCCACCTTTCATCACTGTCGGCATAAATCAGATAAGCATTGTTGTTATTGTCCTGCAGGTTCTAAACCAAGTGCACATGGTTTTATTTTCAGACCAATTTTGGAGTATTTTACAACCTGTACACTGGTATGACTTTTTTTTCAGCTTTGTCATATATTTTATTCAAAACCAGGAGTGAGCGCACATCTGTTAGGTTTTTCCTGTGTGAGTGAAAAGACACCCAAGAGCTTATGTGAGCCTGGTATCATAACAATGTGGAGAAAAACAAATTAAAACTTCATGTATTTATTTATTAGTAATGCAGTCCCAATAGAAAAATATTAAATAGTTGCATTTAAGTTGATACAAAGAAGGCTTTTAATGTTAGTGCTAATACTCCTGTTTTGCTGCTTGTCTGTTAGCCCCTATTTATTAGGACCAAAATACATGTCCTTGATTATTAAAGGGATATTGTGTAACTTTTGGCCACTAGGTGCACTAAACCTCTAACTTCTAACACAGGCCTCACAACTTTTACAAAATTAAACAGTCTCCATCCATGTTTTGGAATCGTGTTTGCAGACCACTTTGATCTGCTGATGGCAGTCATCGAGCCATATAGCAAAACGCTCCAGATCACATGATCTAATTACGAGACAGATCTGCTCCTGTAAAGATGCAATGTCTGGTTTTTGAGGGGAACAGCCCTCTCTGAGCACCCACACGCGTCAAGTGCTGTATATTAACCTAAGAAATCATCTGTTATCTCTTATATTGGGCTAATGTTTGGTTCAAAAGTTACATGGTATCCCTTTAAGTACTGGAGTATCATTATCTCTTAATACTGATACAGAAACAATTACTTGACTTCTTCATGGTTGTTGCCTTGTGAGACTAATATCATATCAAACTGGATTAAACTGACCTCTAAGGTTTGAAGGATCTCTCATATATTTTGTAGCTTGCACAAAACAAAAATGGCCAATTTGTTGTGAACACATAAATTGTCAGAACTGTTCGGGTGTGTGTTTGTGTTTGTGTGGCAGAGTGTTCCCAGGAAGTGAAGGTTTAGATTACCTAACCGTGACCTTTGCTGTTGGAGCTGGATGTTTGCATAGTCGGGTCTTGTTGTTTTGACTGGCACAGAGTAAGCAGCTGCTCTCTCAGCCGCTGTTCCTCAGGAACATATCTGTGGACTTTTGTTTAGTTAAAATTAATTCCATGACATTCGGAAAATTTGCTCTGCTCCGTCAACTCATGGCTGCTTGCTTCATAGCAAAGGAGAGAATTCTGTTAGATGTTGGTTATGTGAAGGTAAATCCTTTGAAATGTGCCCATTTCAAGGCAAAGGAAACCAGAATTTATTTTATCTTTTTAAAAATCCTTGTATATGATGATTTTTTTTCCAAGGTGTTATTTTTCTAAACCTCTTCGAAATTATTATAAGCCATCTTTAACACCCCAAAATCCTTCACCTTTTCAGTTTGCTGAATTTAAATGCTTTGCTATTGATCTGTTCCGGCATGAATTTTTTAAAAAAGCAGTCACCTAGCAGTGGAAATTTTTCTCTCGGCCTTCAGCCACACTTGCATATCTCAGACGCAGTTTCTAATGAGCTGTCTGGCTAATTATTTTTCAGCAAGAGAAATTACAGTATCAATTGAAAGTGACTTCATAGACTGAGAAGAAAAAGAAGATGGGAAGGGGGAGATGAGAAGAGAGTAAAAGACAGATGAATTGGGATTATCCTTTTGAGATGATACACTTATAACCGACATGGAATGTATTTATGGCTGGATCTCTTTTTCAGGGGGATGAGGAAAGTGTCATTTCGGTATAATAGAGACATTCATTCTGCTTTTTATGACTGAAATCTGAAAGCCTTTTCTTCTCTCTTGTTTTGTCTTTGTTCCTTTCTACAGATGTACTGTGGACGGCTGATGATTTTTCCTCCTCCAGTTCAAATTCAATGGCAGACAAAGACTGCATTTCTGACTGCCCTTGCTACCACTGAACTCGGACAGACTCGTCTCATCCACAGCTAGGCCACTGTCCCGCTTCTCGTTCTGTCTGCCAGTCTTCGCTCTTCAGTCCATCGCCATGGCTTGTTTTCTGGCATCGGTGTTTCTTCTGGTTCTCCAGACATATGCTGCCCCACCTGAGTTTCTTCAGACAGGCTTTAGTATGGACTTTGATTCCGGACTACCGACCAATGTCTCTGAAGACGTAACCTTTCCACCCCCAGGAACAAGCAAACGAGCCCCACACAGTATCATTATTGGGGTACGCAAAGGGGGCACGAGAGCTCTGTTGGAGATGTTAGACATACACCCTGAAGTCGCTGCTGCTGCCACCGAGGTGCACTTCTTTGACTGGGATGAGAACTATGCTAAGGGTCTTGAGTGGTACCGTGAGCTGATGCCCTACTCTTACCCTCACCAGATCACGATCGAGAAAACTCCAGGTTACTTTACATCAGCACTTGCACCAGAACGCATCTGCGCCATGAACTCGTCCATAAAACTGCTATTGATCTTGCGAGACCCAGCGGAGCGGGTCATCTCCGACTACACACAGGTGTACTTCAACCGGCTGGAGAACCACAAGCCAGTACAAGCCATCGAGAACCTGCTTGTGCGCAACGGAGCCCTGAATATCCGGTACAAGGCAATTCAGAGGAGCCTGTATGACATCCACATGCGCAACTGGCTGCACCACTTCCCCCTGGAGCAGATACACATAGTAGATGGAGACGCTCTGATCCGTGACCCCTTGCCAGAGCTTCAGAAGGTGGAGCGCTTCCTCAACTTGCCTCCAAGGATAGTATCCTCCAACTTCTACTTTAACCAGACCAAGGGGTTTTACTGCATCCGAAGTGATGGAAGAGAACGCTGTCTGCACGAGTCTAAAGGACGCCCCCACCCTGCCGTCAACAGCACGGTTCTGCAGCAGCTCCGCTCCTACCTACAAGAACACAACCGAACCTTCTTCAGGCTGGTCAAGCGCACCTTCGACTGGCAATAAGAGATTTAGACCACAAACTGGACTCGGCCGAGCCGCTATCTTGTCTGTAAGGAAGACAGAAACAGCACTTTACATACATGAAAACTCCCTTTGAATAGCCTCTTATTAACTACTATTGTGATCTCTGATTTCAGCAGAACTATATTTACATGATAAGGTGAAAAAAAGAAAAGACTGTGATGAGTTGTAAAAAATTAAAGCGAACCTCTGAACATGAGTCATTTTTCTGTACCAGAAGCATTTAAGTTGTCAAATTGCAGTGAAAATAGGTTAATGAAACTGATGAACTTTCTCCCCCCTTCTAATGTTTGATATTCTTGTTCTTGATAATAAACTGTACTGTTTTGAAATTAAAAGAAAAGTGGGTTGTTTCTATCTCCTTCCATTTCATTACAGCCATCTAAAGCTATCTAAAGCACCTGAGCAATACAAACAGTGTTATTTTGAGAGTGTAAGGTAGGTAGAGGCATTGGAATTAGCCTGAGATTTGCAGTGGTGTAAGGTAGACATTAATGCAAGGAAATGGGTACCCCGGAGCAGCACTTTAGCAGTACAGAAATCTCTAATAGCTTTGGACATTGAAGGTACTCTTTGCCTGCAGCTAAATCGGCCAAACCTCCATAGTCAGCATGCTCATATCCATTGAACTTCTGTTGTATTTTGCCGCTGTTTTGTTCAACTATTTGCTCAGGTGTTAAATGCATCCAATAAATTACATGCCTCACAGTGCTGTGAATTATTTACAGCTGATATTGTATATGTATAGCTGCTTTTTCTGCGTATTATCTCTTTCCTGAATTGCACACAGCATGCAGTTTTCCCAGAAACAGCTTGTCGCCCTCTAAACAACAAATAGACACGGGTCATGTTTCTTTCATTGATTGGACTTTAAAGAGCAGCCAAAGCTACAGCTCCACTGGGATCTGATATTCATGTGATCTCCCTGCTCTGTCTGCTGGAATAAGCACTACTACCCTCCTGAGGCAAACAGTCATTGATGCTACACTGGATCCATATCCAGAACAGAAGATGAGAGGGGGGTAAAAAGCTGAAGGCAATATAGAAATATGCTGAATACTTGTATTAGAAGTGTGGTTCATGGGTGACCTGAGGTTTTGGTTATAATTAGACCAGAAAATTATGTGTGTAGACAAAATTTGTCTGATGACAGAGTTAAAGCTCAATGAAATCAGCCTTGATTTATTTCGCTCAGGGACTTTTCCACTTTCTGCTCACCAGGGGGCACTTGGACTCCAGAGGATGAGGAAATATAATTAGACGTGTTCTATCAAGGTTCGTCTATGCCGGTGCACACAACGGTGAAGGGCCCGAGACAGTTACCCTGTGATCCTGGCTGATGCCTGTCTGCTCTGGTATAATTCACCCAGTCACTCATCTGGAAGACAAACTGTCCTACAGATGCATACACATTCACATTAGCAGCCATCCCTGAGGTGTTATGTTGGCACGGAAAAGTGTTTTCATTAAACAGGTGGGTTGGAAGGACAAAAAGGCATGTTGTGCTTACAATATGAGAACACAGTGAACAAATTCTCATTTAAAGCTTTTATTTATTGGAGGTAAAGTTGACAGACTGTGCTTGCTGGGAGCTGCATCTGTAACATTCAAATCTGGGGTGGGTTGTTTGAGTACACGGATATTTTTACCTTTTAACTCTGCTTCAGTTTAATTCATTGCAACAAAGTCAACCGTATAGTTCTATTACAGTAAAAACTACAGTTTAGTCTATGTCAAGAACTTTACTTTTGTGTTGGATTTATTGAATATAATACATCATTGATATGAACTGATGATAAAATAACATCAACACACCAGTACATAAGAAGGTATGTATACTTTTAAAATGAACTGCACCATTCTTGATCAACGGTCTTTGTTGAGAGCACAAGGCTAATGTCAGAATACATATTTATTGATGAGTCCAGTCCAAAAATTGGTCTTGTGGTCTCCAGAATTTAACATGTAAGCGTTTTCTCTGTTAAAGAAAACACATTAAAATAGAGAAACTTACACTTTCACTTTACAGTAGTGCTGTCAGTCAAATTATCTCAGTTTATAGGATATAAAACAATTAAACATTCTCATTTGGAATATACATAAATATGTATGTATAGATATATATTAGGGCTGTCAATCGATTATTTTTTTAAATGCAATTAATTGCAGAAGCTTCATAGTTAAATGTGATTAATCGCGGTTTGAATTGCATGTGTAATATTCTGGTATTTTGCATATCAAGGCAGTTCTAAGCCCATAATGTAGTTTATTTTACCAAAGTCTTCATTGGGAATCAAATTTTATTTTAAAAAGCGCAGGTAGACCAATTTCCAAATATTAGGAAGAATAAAGTAATGTAATGCTTACTTTAAGAGATTTAATATATCAGGCCACTCTCTTAAGCTACTTTAAAATAAAGAATAGCACCATTAGAAAAACAATCATAAAATTTCTAGCTGGAAATAACAGCAATCAAATGATATGTATCACTGGTAGGAAATTTCTATCTCACTTATGACAAACAGAACAGCCTAAAACGGGTTTTCATCCATCACTTTTTACCGCTTCACAATATGGCCAAAGCGGCTGACTACAGGTTAGTCAAAGGGACAAAACAGCTTCAATTTGAAATGAGATTAAAGAAAATTAATCGTGTTATGGATTCTTTTTAACTAATCGCGATTTATGCATTAATGCTGACAGCCCTAATATACAGTATATATATACATATATATAAAATCACGTTTCAGTTCAGTTCGATACTTTAGTGTCATGCTTTGATATTTTTTCGATACAAAAAAATACATTTTCTTACCATCAGGATCATGCTTGACATGAAGACCAAAGTAGTTCCAAATGCCATATCTGAATGTAGTCAAAGGCATATCCACTGAGTTTTCAGCACAGAGCTCATCGGCAGAACACAAGTTGATGAAAATAAGTTTAAACTCTGCTTTATTCGACATTCAATACATAGTACTCGTACACACCCGTACTGTTCGGTTCGATATGGACAAATATTGTTGCACCCTTAATATACTGTATGTGAAGTAATTTTAGATTATAAGATGTTCCGAAGCACTTAATAAACTTGATGACAACAAACTCATACATTCCTTTGTGTTTTATTTGTCACTGAATATAGTTTTTGCTTCACACACACAAAAATCCTTTTTCATACATGACCATTTGCTACAATTTTATCAACACTGATAAACTACAAGCTTGACTCCAGATGACGATGCAGTTATCAATATGTGTGTGGAATAAAGGTACAACAAAGTACATTTTACAGCCTTGTGTTGACACTTGTTACACACTTAACTCAGCACAAAGTTGCTTGAGTTTGATTTTCAGCGATGCCATCCCCTTCCCCAGCACGGACTTCAGTTTGTGTCCTTCAATCATTCCTGCTACATGTAGGTTTCTGAGGGCGACTGATGGCTCCCAGAAGACTTACGAAGACTTACGGCAAGTTCCACAGGACCCATCTGCTTCCACTCCCAGTTCTCTAATGTAAATGATCTAAGATGGATGCTGATATTTAAAGACCAAACAGAGAGAAAAAGTGATACAGAAAGGCATCAAGAAAGTGTTTGTGCTAGCATTACTCAACTCAAGTAAGCTAACATTTACTTAGAATAAGGTGACTGTTTAACTGCAATCAAATAGGGGGTTAATGTAGAAAATGGACAAACCCTTAGTAAACACCATTTATATTTCCACAAAACTCAACATGACAAAATCCCTTTGAAATCTTCATATTGTGTCACACTTAATAGAAGAGGTGGAAGTAAGGCAAGGCAAGTTTATTTGTATAGCACATTTCATGTACAGAACAATTCAAAGTGCTTTACATAAAACATTATAAGCAAAAGGGAGAGAAAAAAAACAATTAGAAGCATGATTTAAAATTATAGCATTTAAGATTAAAAAGAGAGAATATAGAGACGTGCGGATTTTAACTTTTGAATAAAATCTACGTAAATGCAGCTGAGAACAGGTGGGTCTTCAGCCTGGATTTAAATAAACTAAGTGTTTCAGCTGATCTGAGACGTTCTGGGAGTTTGTTCCAGACATGTGGAGCATAGAAGCTGAACGCAGCTTCTCCATGTCTGGTTCTGACTCTGGGAACTGATAAAAGGCCGGATCCAGATGACCTGAGGGGTCTAGCAGGTTCATACTGGGTCAAGAGGTCACTGATGTATTTTGGGCCTAAACCATTCAGAGCTTTATAGACCAGCAGCAGAACTTTAAAATCTATTCTCTGATGGACCGGCATCCAGTGTAAAGACCTCAGAACTGGACTGATGTGGTCCAAGTAGCCTTGCACTCTGTGTTTGCAACTCTGTTGCTTAATATTTGTATTGTAAAGGCCCAATATAATCTTTTGTTCGAACAATTCAGCTAATTTCAGCACTGTTAATAAATGATACTGTAAATGTAACCCGTTTAAAGGGACTTGAGGCAGGAATTTAAAAAAAAACAAACATGAATGTCCCTTTTTTTCATACTAATGGGTGATGAAGCGCTAAATACCAAAAATAACGTTTCCACCCATGTTTCTCTCCGTTGCCTTGAACAGGCTGTGTGCTGCAAAATGCGCTGCAATTAGGTGTCCGAATTTCCCGCGCTGCCCTGCGGACATCCGCAGTTTTGATGCAGGAAAAAGACGGTCGCGTTAAATTCAAGCACTGTAAGTGATAGTTATGGATTCTTCTGCCGTCAGAAAACGATCCAAATCAACTGATAGGCACTAAAAAGTGTAACTACGAAGAAAAAGCTAACGACATTATAGCTTTCCAGCTCTGCCATGCAGACGTGACGTCAAATGACGCTACATCCGCAGTTTTGATATAGGAAGAAGCCGGTCACGGTAAATTCAAACAGTGTAAGCGATCGTTATGGATTATTCTGCCGTCAGTAAACGATCCAGATCAACTGAAAGACACTAAAAAGTGTAACGACGGAGAAAAAGGTGAGTAAACAACATTATAGCTTCAGTTTGTGCTCCCGTGATGGCTTGGCTCAAGGCTGCAGTTCCCTGAAGCGCCAGTCGCGAGTTTCGTTTCTTAATCTTGCCTCAAGTCCCTTTAAGTCTATCATTACCAGTTTCAGCTACATGTGAGAAGTGTTGTCAAGCAGAACAACCCAGGTCTGAATCTCAGCTGAGACTTTTCATTGCGTTTCTAAGCGTTTTCTCTGGGTACCAAATTGGACAGTTGATGTGGAAAATTAGTTAATCTTTCTTAAGGAGACTTAGAATTGCTCACAAATTTGTTTTAGGTGCCCATAAATCTAACACGCAGTGGGCATTAGTCTTTATGATGGTACCATTAACCATTGTATTATCTTATTAGCAAAAGATGCTAACAGGCAACCTACAAGGTTTTATAATGTTAAAGAAAAGTAAAGCACTGCTTCACCATTGCAGTGATTTCTTTAGGTATGCACTTTTAATCCATGTTAACAGGCCAACTTCCATCTGCATCACTTAAATCAGCTCAAGTCTATATTTGTTTAAAAAAAATACACAGCATTTTGCAGCAATTAATTGAGCCCATGTACTGTTTCGAGCATTATTGCCTTTCATACTAAAGGAAAAAATGCTTTGGGCCAGCTTTAATACAAGTCACTTAAAGCCCCGACGCTAACAAGTTATTTTAACTAATGGCTGATATTGAGTGAGTCACTTATCACTGCATGTCTTTGCTAACTGCCAACCACGGATATAATTAAAGGTTTGAAGGGTGGTCTGAAGCAATCTGGTGTAGATGGTTTGACTGGTCTTGTCATCCTAGAAGCCTCTAATGATCTGTCTGAGATTGTGATTGATGAAGCACTTAGCATCGAATCAAAGCACAAGGAACACTTGCTGCTTGCTAAGCTGTTTGCAAACTAACAGCCACTGTATTTGCGCGACACAAGTCTATTACAGAGGTGTCCTTGATCTGAATTAATGACCTCTGAGTCAACATTAGAGGCAGAACTTAATACACAATTAAAGTTGATTGGCATGGCTCAGCGGAGACATAAGCTGCAAACAGCATGGGTCAATGAATTGGGTCAGGAGTTATTTTTCTTTACTCATGAAAACTGCAGAATTAAAAGAAAAGAAGAAAAAAAAAAGGACTTCCAGCAAGGACATTATCCAACAATGAGGTATTTTTAGACTTATATTATTGGCAGAGTCGCAACTAGCCTAAAGGGAATGATGCATTCAACACAAAAAGCTGTTCATAAAAATCAGCCCACTCAAGTCTTTTCGCATTTTTACATCAGAAAAAGAACAATAAGCCGAGATATCAGGAGAAAAGGGCCAAACAAGCTTTGCTAAATACATGTAAGGTTTCCACAAAAACAACAAAAAAGTCTTAACAAATATAACTGCACAGATGAATGTGTTTCTTGCACTAATTTTAAAGCCTCCTTGTTGTTTTGTTTTCCTTTCCCCTACTGTGATTACTTATTCATTTGTTTGTTGATTTATTTTTCATTGCCTTGGGTACAGAGGGCATGTGTTTGATCTGCTCCCATGGCAGTCTTAACTAAAGAGGGAGGAAGGCTGCTGCTGCATTCAGGTCAAAGGGAGGAGAAGGAGACGTGTCTGCTTATTAGCAGCTGAACTGTAAAAACCTCTGATTAATCCTTTGAGGTGAAGGGGGGGGGGGGAAAGCAGGGCAAGATTAGGGCAACGAATGCATTGCTCATTGTAATACCTGTCAGTTCAGGCGTGTGGTGGAGTTAGGAAAAGAGAGCATGACTTCACCGTGCTGATATTCCTTCCAGTTTCCTGATTGTTGACCTCGCTGTTCTGCAGCAGACAGAATGTCGATAGGCACTGCCGCAGTTTTTAAAGCGACTTTAAACACTTTATGAAAGACGTTTTCTGACTCCAGATTTTATTTTTCTTGTACTACTATGAGAGGAAAAGAAAATCTCTGTACAAGTGAATGCTTTGCTCTTTATAGTGGTTCGAAATCTCCATGGAAAAGCACAATATATTGTATACCTCCATGCATTTAATGACCGCACAGACCATCCCCGTCTACTGCACTGCCCTTTTTTATGACATTTTTGAGAATGTCACAATGTATTGTCTGAAAATGACTCCAAACTCCATAATATACTCTGAAATCTGCCCATCCCTCGAAGGTGTCACCTAAAAACCATGCCAGCATAGAGGACACATGGAAATATTTGGACAGTGACATTTTAAACAGACGTTGCTATATGTAAAAGGAGCATATGTAAGGGTTAAGGCTTGCAGGGGTGTAATCAACACATATTATGAGCTCTGCCAATATGATTTGTATTTGATTCAGCAGCCAATAACTGAGATGATATCACATTAACAAGAAGCTAAAGTATCTGAATATGATCGTACTCTACGTTCAGGCATTTCAATAAAAGCAGTGTTATTCTCACAAACGTACACTGCCACATTCATTATAATGAGCTTGAAATGTTCAGGAAAAATAAAAGAAGAAATGAAAAAAATTGGAAAATTTGCAAAAACAGACAAAAACCATTTAGAAAAATCAGAGTTAACTGCTTTTGCAAATAAACTCTTCATTTACTTTTTGAATATTTTCACCAAATCAAGTTGGCATGAAGTAGAGGGTTTTAATGATGTAAAATGGAGATAGGAGGTTTGTACCCGACAGCAATGAAAAGCAGTTGACTCCATTTTTCCACAATAGTGTTTGTCTGTTTTTGCAAATGAACTGTTCAAATATTAAAGAGAGATGTTTTGTAAACTTTACTCCTGTTTAGAGTCTCACAAAATAGTTTTAGAATTTTGTTAAAATAACTAAGTAGTACAGTCCAATGTCATCATAATTACACACTGCACCTTTGGACATCAGCAATTTCCTCCTCAAACTATTTAAGTAATTTTGATTGTTTAAACAAATCAAATAGAAACAAAACTACATGTTGTTTCTAAAATGTGTCCTCTAAATATCTTACACGGATATGTTTAGGAGCTGTTATCGCTAGTTGTACTTCAGCAGTTAATCCTACAACAGTACTACTACTACCACTACTCCTACTACTACTACTACTAATAATAATAATAATAATTCAATTCAATTTCCAATTCAACTTTATTTGTATAGCGTCAATTCATGACAATGTCACCTCTTAACAGACAGAGAAATTCAAGTCAGATTCATGATAGCCTAGCTAAGGAAACCAACAGATTGGAGAGGGACCCAACTGCAGTCACGGTACGTCGCCATATATCCAATCCACGCTGGAAGTCCCAATCGGAAGTTTCTTTTTGATGTAACTTACTTAATTTTAACCCTACTACTGACCCTTCTCCTAACCCTAACCACCCGACTACACTAAAAGCATCTGTTTGCAAGCTGCAGATATTTACTCTTGGCGGTATTTCACTATCTTCCGCATGAGACTTCTTGTCTGGATTGGATGTATGGCAGTACCCTTGTCGGTCATTGTAACTGCAGTTAGGTACTCTTGACAGATTGGACCAAATCTAGACTTGACCTACTCCAGTCCGCCATCCTGAGCAAGAATGGGGTGGTGGCAAAAGTAGGAAGGAAAACACCCTTTTACAGGGAGGAAAATTCTCCGGCAGAACCCGGCTCAGGTAGGGCGGCCATCTGCCTTGACCAGCAGATGCACATGGCGCTATAATTAAAAATAATAATTGCTTCAAATCTGCTCCTGAAAATGGTATGTAGTCTTTTCTCCTTTCTTTTTGCCCCAGAAACCTGTAAATGATTTTTAATGACAGGAAATCTGAATGCCAGTTCTTCCTCATTAGTGGGAATTAATGCTAATGAGGCACCACCCACAACTCCTCCTGGCAGGTCTGCAAAGTCTTTACGACTGTCCAAAACTTCCCTGCTACACTCGTATGAAGAGCAAAAATGTTCTAATGTCATTTTCTATACGTAAATCCTTTTCTTTCACTGCAGCCTTTTAAACTTTGACAGTAGCATTTCACTGAGCAAGCTGAAGGTCTCATTTGGTATCAGTAGTTCAGCATAAGATTGGTTTTGTTCTTACTCATCTGATAGGACTTCTCTTAACTGGCCTCATTCTGTCTTTTACTAACATTCCTTATGATTTCTATGCTGATGACATTCAGCTATACATGCCCTTTAAAGGCACACAGCATAACTTTTAGACCTTAAAAATATGCGTTTCTGACTCATTTTGATGGCACAGCAACATTCATTATGTGCATTTTTGAGCCGTCACTGCCCAGAGGCGTCGCGGCGCTCAGAAACAGCAGTATGTAAGATTTCCATCTGAGACGCGACTGTGACGTTGCAGCTGATTATTGGTTGCGCACCGCGTCACTTACTAGCAAACGGATAAGAACCTGATATGAACACAGCGGGTGTTTTCAACACAGATCACGTTGGATTCCGTAAAGAAAAGCAAGCAAACATTACCGGAGGAAGAGAGGGAAAGAAAGAGAGGAAGGGACAGAACAAGACTGTCTTTTACTGGCTGGAGTGAATCACAGGACAGGTACGATACAAGATGGATGCTAGTTTAGCCGCTGATATGGGGGACATCACTGAGAAAACTGCTAAAAGTTCTGTTGTGTGTCTTTAAGCCTCATCAGCTGGATCGGCCGTCCACCCTTTAGACCAGGGTTTAACCCAGATTTCTGATAGGCTGTCCAGGCTCTTGACTCTTTTTGTCCAGCTGCTGAGTCCAGTATTTGAAATCCTGGAGTAAAATGTAACCTTCTCTGGACTTCTGACCACATGTGAAATCCTCAGCTCGTTCCTAACCCTTAGGTGGACATTCTCCATGTGTCCCTTAAGTAGACATTCCCACTTCAGGGGCATATGGAGAATTTCTGTCTTGTTTTCCTGATAACTAACCTGTAATTCCATTAGTAAGGCTGGGTTGTATGTTCACCAGTAAGATTAACTACCCATTAGTTCCTGATTAGTTCCTCTTTGTTTTCCTGATAACTAGTGAGAAGTTAAAGGAAGGAAGGAAGTTATTAAAATAAAGAAAAAAAGGTTAAAAAAAAAAGAAAAGGAGAAAAAAAAAAAAAAAAAAAAAAAAAAAAAAAAGGGGGGGGAAAGGGGGGGGGGATGGAGGGGAAAAAAAAAAAAAAAAAAAAAAAAAAAAAAAAAAAAAAAAGAAAAAAAAAAAAAAAAATATAAAAAAAAAAAAAATAAAAAAAAGAAAAAAAAAAAAAAAAAAAATAAAAAAAAAATAAAAAAAAAAAAAATAAAAAAATATAAACAAACCCTAATAAAGCTGGGCTGTGTCTGTCACTAGTAGCGACTGGTTATCTGCCTATAAGTTTCTGATTGTTTCTTAAGGTGTTCCCTAGTCAATTTTGTGTCCCTTGTTATAAAATGTTAAAGTGCTAAATTGATTTTACTCAAGCGTCTTTCAGACTTGCTCTGGAAAGCAGTAGTAGTGCAGAGTTTGTCCTTTACACCGTTTGCATTCAGACAAACATTCCTCTTTTTTACCTCGGAGCTGTAGCGGACATTTACAGGCTAGCCTCCATGTCATCAGAGTGGAAATGTTGCGGCACATTGTTTTGCCTGAAGGCACAAAAAAATGCTCCAGACAGGTTGAAAGTAGATTGGATGACTTTGTTGACTTATTTTGAACATTTCCTTATGTATGAATGTGGCCAGGATGCAGTACGTCCATGAGGAAGCGGCATATTTAAAAGGACATCTCAAGTTAAAAAGCGGATGGACTTGACCACAAATATTCCACAAAGCCAGTCTGAATGCGGCTTTACTGTCTGTATTCATTCATTTTTAGTGAGACACTTGCAGAGATGCCTCAGTGTCACTGACAGGGGCAAAGTGGGGCAAAGTAGTCTCTGAGTGGGAATGACCCTGGTACTTTGGTCTCCCTTGGTAACTCCAGACTGCCTCAGGCAGTCTATGAATACTGTAGCTTATGAAGCTTTGTCATCAAACAAACAGAATTCAGCTTTTCTCTAAATTCTCCTCCGTTCTGCAGAGTCGGAGGAGAATTTGAATCCCAGGCTGGCAGAGAGCTGAGCTCTGGTGTCTCAGCATGTAAATATCTATGATATAACTCAAACGGCTCTGGAAAGCCTCAGGTATGGCTTGTTTTAAACTGTGAAAAATGTACTATTTTTATTTACCTTTTCCCTGTAGCTTTTAGCATGGATGGCCCACTCAGGATCTCTTGCTGATTCTTCAAACTGAGAGTGCCCCTTACCGCTGTCTGCTCCCATAAGTACTGCACAGATCCCACTTTAAACAGAGTGAATTATAACTTTGAATATATGAAGCTGCAAATGAATGATAGTGTTGGCAACCTATAAGACACGGACCCTACTTTTAAGAGTGACCCCACGCTGAGTGCTCCATTTTTCCATCTGTCTGAGTGCTGACACAGCATCTAGATTCTGTTTCTGTTTCTGAGACTCCTTTCACTTTTTTCCCCTCAGCCTCTTTTATCCCTCAATCTTCCCCAGCAGCTCCTGTCTATTCACATCAAGGGCTGGCGGAATAGTGCCACGAGGCATTTCACTCTGGAATATGAAATCTACTCTCCTTTGGGTGCAGAACCCTGAGTCCCTGCTCTGATTCCTCCACAGTCAAACAACAACAGTCAGAGTGCACAGCCATGGCAGCAAGCATCATATTTTACTGCTGGCTTCCAGCATCCTGAGCCCACAGGAGCCAAGTGTCGCACAACTGCTATTTTGAGCCTAAGCAGAAAGGGAGAAGACAAACCAACGCAATGCACCTCGCTTTCTCCGTCATCTAGATTATCAGCTAAAGTTGGATGCTCGGTGTCTCTTTCATTCATTCATCTTCTTAACCTGCACTTACGGTTGCTCAGCTGCAGCACTTCAGGAGGAAAGGTGACATTTAGACTGTTGTTTTTCAGCGCTGTTACTCATCTCTTTGTGGATTTCATTGTTTCAAGCTTTCCAGCCCACTCATAGGCTTCACAAGCCTTATTTTTAGACCATTAATTTATGTTCTACAAATTAAGTATGCTTCACCGGTTGCTCAAGCACCTTCCTATAGCTAATTTATTTCAAAGGAGGCCCTGTGTGCTTCTCCCTTTGAGGGGAGAACAGAGATGGGAAGATAAAGTGTGTTCAAAGGGACTGCACAGACTTGAGAGGAAGCGATAACACTGGCTTAGTCCCCCAGAAGTCTGCGATAAAATGAACATGCCCTTTGGGGCGGTTGCTAATCCAGCAGTCTTGTGACAGCTCAAGCAGGTAAATAAGCCAAACAGGAGAAAAGATTCAAAGAAATGAACCTTTCACTTCTTATATGATTGTATAACATGCAACAGGCAAATATTGCTGTTCATAGTTTCTGTACCACTTACAATATCCAACAATTTTACTCACTGTTCAATTAAGACAGCTAGAAATAAAGTATTATCCTAAAAAAAAAAAAAAATGATTTGCAAATTTAGCACCACAGAAGCTAGAAATGATTCAAATTCAGCGTGCTGAAATTGCCAAGGAATGAAACCTGCAGGAAGCTGGACACTTTTACTTGACATATCAGTCAACACTGTCAATGCAGAGCCACAGAAAAGAAGGGTCTCTCACCACTCCTCTGAATGGTGCCTATTTATAATGTTTTCCCAAAAAATTCAATTCTGCTTTTGCAGGTTTGGTGATTGGTGTGAAACGTGTCTGAGCGAGCAGAAAGTTGGACTCACCAAAGTTAAAACATTTTTCCTCTCTGTTGGTTTGGCATCCTTTGGTATCAGAGAAGCCAGCTTATGTGCTGATGTTGGTTGGTTTGGGGATATTTGAATTTAAACGGTTTTTATGCTTTCATTTGCTGATGCAATGCAAAAAAAAAAAAAAGCATCAGACTATTTTTGAGCTCTTGGATTTTCTTAAAGGTTACAGTAAGATTATATTTAGCTACATAGGAGCTTCTAAATGAACAAATTCTTCAATGTTATACTCCTTTTTGTCCACAGACAAAAGCTCTGTGATAATTATTTGCTAAATCACTCAACTCCATTTCTTGCTTATCAGTTACAGTCTGCCAGTCATAATAAAGATCCTGCCCAGGCACCAGAGTTACACATACAGTAGCACTTTTTATTCATCTGGAAACCAAATATATGCGTCATCCTAACCTTTCTGAGTAAAGGACCTGTTGTCACTACCTCCATTCAACACAGTGCCTTGAAAGTGTGTCATTAAATGTTATTAATTAATTTCTTTTTTGTATTTGGAAAAGGAAATAATTTTAGAAATATAGTCAGACTGTGACTTGAGAAACTGTTAGAAAAGGATTAATTACCTTGACAGGCAAAAATGGCCACATTTAAAGACTGACGGGATTTAGAAGTAAAGTTACACACATACTTACTCAAAATATTACTCTTCCCTTATAGTTTTTACCACCTCCTGAACAATATTCAACAAATTTACAACAGTATTCCACGTACTTAACAATTAAGACAGTTTAAGCTAAAGTATTATCCTACAAAACAAAATGATGTTTAAATTTAGCACCACAGAAACTAGAAATTATTCAAATCCCAGCAGGGATCTTTTTTGCCAATGGGAAAGGAGCCAAATGCCGATTGTAAAGAGGGTTGACCTGCGTTTGAAAAACCAATGTGGACTCGCCAATTTCATTGGGAAAGTGTCGTCAGTGTTCAGGTAGCTACAGTATGGTACAGTAACTACCAATACCTCCTAAGCGAGAAGCTTGCAAATATATTATACTGGTTCCTGCCGGCTGGACCACATTTTCATTTTTCAATATATAGGCTGGTTTGTTTATAACTTGGACACATATCTGAAAGTACCAGCCCATGATTGACCACTACGGTCTAGGTTTTTTGCTATCACGTTCACCATTTATAGGGACTAGAGGCAGGAATTGTGAAAGAATAAACAAGCATGTCCAGTAATATAATACTAATGGCTGATGAAACGCTAAAAAACAAAAAGAACGAGCCCACCCACGTCTCTCTCCGTTGCCTTAAACAGGCTGTGTGCTGCATAATGCGGTGCAATTCGGTGGCTGAATTTCCCACGCTGTCCTGTGGATATGACGTCAATTGACGCTACGTACGCGTTCCCGACAGTTTTGATACAGGAAGGAGACGGTCGAAGTAAATTTAAACACTGCTAGGGGTAGTTATGGATTCTTCTGCTGTCAGCAAACGATCCAGATCAACTAAAAGACACTAAAAAGTGTCACTATGAAGAAAAATACTTTATCAGCGTAGTAAACAACGTTTTAGCTTCAGTTTGTGCACAGTTCCATGACGGCTTGGCTCGCGGCTGCAGTTACCCGCAGCGCCAGTCGCGGCAGTCACAAATCTCATTTCTTAATCTTGCCTCAAGTCCCTTTAAGACATCATGGATTGTAAACATGTTTCTATAAAGAAAATGTGGCCTATGTGTCCTGGCTATCTTGCAGCCCAAAGCACAGCACCTTCAATAAAAACGAGTATACCCCCAGGTGTTGTGTTCCCATCAACGCAGCAGACTGGAGCCAGAGCTGATAAATTCCTGTGTCAACTGCTGTCGTTGAAGTCAATGATTAAACAGTTTCCAGTTGTACTCAAACACAGGATGTTATTTTTGCATTAATGGGTCCTTGACCATGTTAAAAGACTTAAAGGTTGAATATGGAATACGGAGAGAACAGCAACATCACGTGTGACTAGGTTGTAGTTGCAACGGCAGAAAAACAACTCCAGCCGCTGGGATGCCAGGCTCACTGCCGATATGCAAGTGACCAACAGTCTGCAGCATGTCCAACAAGTAACACAGAGGAGTTTATAACTGACAGCTAATGTTAGCCATGCTAGCAAACAAGTTACTGATCCAGGAGAGAAGTCGCCATTTCCGTGTTTTGACGCCGTGGAAAACGTTTATGTGGGTCCATTTAGTGAAGTCTTCACCTACATTTACTCCAGGTTTTGCTCTTCTCAGGTCACTCCTCCTCAGAAACAGATAACAACATCTCCAGGGCTCTGAAGCAGCTGCTTCACTTGTCGTCTCCACGGTTTCCCCCTGTACCAGCCTGACTATGACCAAAATATTGTTGCCACACAGAAATCGTATTTGGCAACCCGCAATGGCGGCGTGTATTGGCTTATAGAGGTAAATACTGTATAATGCCAATATCTAACCCGTGAAAATTTATTTTACAATTATTTTTAGGCTAAATATAATTTTTCTAGGAAATGTTGAACTTTCATTCTGTACACCCCCCCACAAACGACCTGTGGCGGTATTATTTTTTTAAAATATAGTTTTTAACAAAAATGTTACATATTTAACCTTTAAATGAGAGCAAGAAAGTACTGTAAAGTCAAGATAAAAGTTATAAAAGCACTTTTGAAAATGACAAAGCTGACATACGTGGTGCTCAGTCAAATTAAGTTTACAAGTAAAACAACAAAGCAATAAGACAAAACCCATTAATAATGAGGAAATAAGTGATAAAAGAATAGTTTTCTTAACTTTCTCTTTTTTATCTTCATTTAAGAGTCTTTAGCAGCAGGTGGAATGCTAAAGGGGTTAAGGTCTAAGTGGCGCCCAGATGAGGAGGAAAACGTCTTATGGGCTATATGACTCAATTTAACTTCAGACAGCACCTTTGCTTCCTGCTTTCTGGTTGAACTTTCTCCAGGGTGTTGGCCAGTTCTGAGGTCAGACACACCTGGGTTAATCAGTTCATCCAGTCACAACAGACAGGAAGCAAAGGTGCTGTCTGAAAAAAGTAGTGGAGCCAGGCATATAGCCCATTAATAGCACCCACTGGTAGTGTGTGACCTCTTCTGTTCTTAAATCTAGGTCAGAATTATCTAATAATGGTCACAGGTTTAACACAGAGTTCTTACAGAGGTGTGTCGCAGAGAATTTTTGGAGTTACGTCTTCACTAATTTCACATTGATCCAATCTCCTACCCTAGACTTTATAGCTGATTGCTAGACATGCATTTATACATGGCACCAGCTTGCTGAAGAACATTCCTGGCAATCATGGATTTTAGAACCATTTTCCTTTGGCATTGGAGTTGAATTTATAAGGTTAACATGCTAATTGTTTATCACCAGCTAATAATCGGAGGTGGTTGTATCTGAAATCCTCGAGTTGATTTTAGAATTTTTCATGGCCCTTGTGATAATGAAACATTCAATCCAGAGCCAGCCTCAACGTCTCTAACCTTGGTTGATTACTGTTCCAAATGATGGTCTTGGTATGGGTTCTCTCTAAGACTCTCCAATTTCACCCAAGAGAGTGTTTTCATTTCATTCAGAATGCATTATTCAGTTTGACCTCCCGAGACAGAAACGGAGGGGTCAGCATTATCATGCATATAAACATGTTGTTCATTTATTCTTCTCTGCAATAGCTCATTGATTCAGAAATTGGGAGCATTTTGCTTTCACACACACACACAATTTTAATGAGTTTCCCACCTCAGCCAATAAAAGAAGTGAATATGTGTGTGAGCGGTAGCTGGGAACAAAGGAGGGGTAGCTGGTCAACTTGAGCACAGCCTTGTTAAAAAGTCAATTAAAGAGAAACAAAGAGCAAGCAGAGGAAAGAATTGTTTCTCCTCGCAGCTATTTTCTTTTGCAAGGCTTCGAGCAGCGAATGAGTGCAGATTATTTCGAGGCAAAGCCAGTTTCTCTGACGGGAAAGAAGTCTAAGATTATGATTTTTTTCTTGTGGAATTCAGCATCCAACCCAGTTTCTTCTTCGTAATTTCACTCTTGCTCTCCAATCTTTTTCAGTACTTGAGAAAATATTGCCAAACTGTGGCAGGATTGTTTTTTTTTACACTGTGTGGCTAAAAATCTAAAACAAACATAGTTGAGATGATGAAGCTGTGTATGCTGCTCTTTAAATTCAATCAGCCAGACTCATTCACAGAGGTGTTGAGAGCAGAAAGGGCAACTTGAGCACAGGAGCTATAAATCTGTCAAGTGTCTTCCTCAGTCACTGCTTACGAGGTCAGTGAGAGGAGAAGGGGCTTCGCCCATGTGTCTGCTGTAATTGCCAGCCGGTGGTTGTGTACAGGAGGGCTGCTCCATGCTCTGTCCTCGTAGAGCCTCCAGTTATTCTTCCATTATTGATGAGATTGGACAGCATGTTAACCTAATTTTTAATGATTAGGTTGCAAACAGCTGTCTCTAAGTATCCAGTCAAACTCGATTTTCATTTCACTTAATTTTATGGGAATAATAATGGGAATGTTGAGACATCAGTTTTGCAAATGTTTTTTTTTTCTTTCTTGAACATACTAAGGTTGTTAAGCCCTAAATGTTTCTGATTTCACATACACATTTTTTTTCTATAACAAGACTACAGTTTTGTTTACAGCTGCACTTTCTGCTAAACAGTTTGCTTTTGATCTTGCTAAGAACGTTAGGATTCTTTCTTGAACTGAGATATATATATATACATACATATATATATATATATATATATATATATATATAGTGTATACAGTTGTGTGTGTGCATAGTTATATATAGTTATATTGTATATCTTTACATAATAGAGAACAAAAGCTTCTTTTCCACTAAAGAGGAGCCAGTTCTGGCCCGGTGCTGGTGCTAGAACCAGTGCTTAACTGGTTCAACTCCAGTGTTTCCAAAGAACCAGTACTTGTTTCCACAGATGGAGCCAAGTTTGGGGTTTTGGGATTTGTGCTTTCACTAACTAGCTTATTGATGCTACTTTATTAGCTTGGTGATCAGCTGCTGTCGTCTCCTTCTGCAGCTGCTCAAAGCAGAGTCTTGTCTCCTAAAGCAGGTCGTGTTACTCGCGTCTTGCAGGCAAAGATGTCATAGATAAGATTTTATGGGTGTGAGCAGGTTGCAGGTAAGAATATGAATTTCATTTCATTTTTGTGGATAAGTGTTTTCTGAGGTCATTTGGCACCGGCATGGTGACTCAGCACGGCGCATCATTGGCTTCCAGCCAATGAAGGAGATTTTTCTGTTGTGGCTTGTGTGATTAAAAAACAGAGAGCACAGCTAAAACCAAATAGTAGATTATATCTTTTTTTATTATTTATTTGGGCCTCTCTGAGTCTGAAACATTGGGTCTCCTCCTTGGACCAGTTCAGTTTATTTTTTTAATCCATAGATACACACCGCAAAATTGGTTACGCCCTCAAATACGTCAAATAAGGTCAATTTGTTTTTAAAGGCCTGAAGAGAAGGGCATATTTTCAAAAAGCGACATTTGTGAATAAAAAAATTTTGCCAGAATGACTAGAATATTATTTCCAAAATCTGTTATTTTGTCTTCGGTTTTTATTCCAAATTTGATTATATGAAAAGTTAACGGGGGAAATTTCTTTTTACAGGTTAACCAGTGCTGAAAGTCAATCCAAAAATCTTATGATTTCTTATATGAATAGACAAGCAATGTTCGTTATTCCACTTGCCCAAAACACCTACTACCACTCACCATTAAACCACTCAAAATCGCTGAAATCAAGAGGATACCAGTCAGTGCCGAAAATATGTTTGTCTGCAGGCTTTCAGTCGTTTTTGGGAGGTGGTGTTTTGTCGAAATATTCCAGTTGGTCGTAGATAATGGTCTGTGAGAAACGCTGGTTTGGCAAACTTTCCCCCACATCCGGAACGGATGTGACGTATTTGGGGGCGTATCCAGTATTGCAGTGTGTATCTATTGCTCTGCTGGCTTGAAACACTCCTGTGTTGGGCTGGTAACCCCGCCCCTGACGCAAGCTACATGAACCGGTTCTTCACTCTGGCCCAGCAACGAAGTGGTGCCAAGTCTCGAACCAGTTTTGGGAGCCAGTAGCCGGTGCTTGGGGGGTGGAAAGCCAAAGAACCGTTTTTTCTCAGGCTCTGGCTCCGAACTGGCTCTCAAATTGGCTCAAAAAGGCTAAAGATTAATATGCGAACATTTGCTGTTTAGCTTAACGCTAGGTAATATACGAGTTCATATTGAAAACTAATTGTACGTAGTAACTTAATGTTACAGGTAGGAGGGGCTCCGAGGGAGGGGGATAAGGAGACAGGCAAACACCTGAGCGAGCTAGGACGGAAGGAAAACGCAGAACGCAAAACTTCAAAAGACCAAGAATGTATGAAACATCCTCAGTTAAAGCTGAAAAGGCCGAATGCCATTCAAATCAGATGTCACTTAGATGTATTTGCTAAAGGTACTGCCTCCTAAAAGTGGATCAAGATAACTCACAGCATTACAATCTACAGTATGTAGCCAAAGATCAGATGCTGTGAAACTGGTATAAGTTTGAAAAATCACATAATTTTGGTCATACCATCCAGCTGCTGTTTAGGTCAACATGCATAGAAATACTGTAGTTTTTTGCAAACTTTCAGTGTCTCACCAACTGTAATGCTAACATCAGATGAAACATAAATTTTATTCAAAATTTTCTGTAATGCAACAAAATATGAAATCTTTAGGCAAATGGTTTTTCACCAACAACTGAGCAACTCCATTGTACTCCAAAAATATTAACAAAAAAATCTAGAATTTGATGGCACCAACACATTTAAGAATGTCGGGATAGGCAGTGAAAGGAAACATTACAAATAAACTTTTTTTTAAGATTTTAGAATCAGCAGATTAACTAGTGACAGATTTTATTCTAGGATTGGAGGTTTAGGGTTGTTGAGCACCCACAGAGATGCCTGGCCAAGCAAGATAAACATCATTGTTTTGTACAGCTTAACACAATTTCATCCCCACATTTGTGAAAGATCAGCAAAATTTGGGAAAGTCTGTGACTAATTATCAAGCTGAGAATGAAGCTGATTTCCAGCATCTTGCTGCCTTGTTCCAAAAGTGAACCAGATCCAGATCACCAAAACCTACTTTTTCCTCCTTATTTACAAAGTTTCTGATCATTGTCAAGCCTTAGATTTAAGTTTTTATCATCCAGCATCCAGAAACAAAGTTATTTACTATTTAAAAATCCCAATTCAGCTTTATCTGGATGAGAGAAGCTTATTTCGGGCATGCCGGTGTTGTGTCTAAGTGGTGAACCAGATCCATCAGCAC
Source organism: Atherinomorus stipes (assembly GCA_023101725.1). Lineage (NCBI taxonomy): Eukaryota > Metazoa > Chordata > Actinopteri > Atheriniformes > Atherinidae > Atherinomorus > Atherinomorus stipes. The sequence continues at coordinate 262,669 of JALJCO010005685.1, forward strand.
CCCATTTATCCTCCTTATTTATGGAGATTCTGACAGTTTTCCAAACTTACATTTATAATATTCAACATAAAAACAAAGTTGGGATATTACTGCTGCTATCTGGAATATGCCAGGTGGGTAGGATCAAACCATTTTTGAGGGGGAGGGTTGCTGTATTTTTGTTGTGAAAATATTACATTTCAACAGAGTACAGTATGGCACGGGTGGGCAAGACATTATCAAAGGGGGCCATGAACTACTGTAGGGCTGGGCAATAAGCCAAAAATTTACAGACATGGAAATTTACAACGATAACTGACGTCATTTTGCCCATGTTGGTATATTCAGTGTTTTAATAAAATTGAAAAAATTGTTTTTGTCTGTTTTGGCTGTATATAGGTTGGCTGTGCTGTTGTCCCTTTAAGATGCTGATCTACATGCACCATCTGTAGTCACGCAACTCCACCCCATCCAGTCTGTAACGATTTATCATCCATTTATTGTTCCCGGGATGAACCTCTTAATACATCGGGATATTAATTTCAGGCCATATCGCTCAGCCCTACCATGAACTAAGAAAGGAAATGATTGTGTATCTCTCTAACTCATTAGTAGTTTTAATAAAAATGATAATGATAATACATTTTATTCAAAAGCACCAATCACAAAACTCAAGGACACTTCACAACAACATGAAACAACAATGAATAAATAGATAATTACTTACCTAAATTTACACAAGCAAACGGCATGAAAACAACAATGTCGGACATCCATGTTCTTTATGCTGCTAAACCTTTTAAAGTTATTTGGTCTTTAAAAGCAAAACCTGTTTTTTTTTTACTTTATTTTTTACTTTATTTTTTAGCTCTTTTTGTGGTAAAGTGACCGAATAAAAAAAAAAAACATGACAAACTGCACAAACAGCGACCAAGAACAAAACACTAACTTTTTGTGCAACAATTATGGCATCAAGCATAGATTAACTGTAACAAATAATCAAATTTACCTCTATTTAGGTGGATTGTTGCCAAAAGATGCCTCTAGATAAGACTTGTGGAAACAGGTCTGATGAGGATGTAAAGTTTTGACTGTCCCCTACAGGCCTGGCATGCACACTACATCAGTCCCAGTTCAGTTTTCCTATCGTTTGTCTGCACAGAGATAGTTTTTTATTCTGATGTTTTGTAAATGCAATTTTTCTTGAATGTGCCAAATATAGGGGGGCATGGAAACATTTTGAAAACAGAACCTAAAACTTGGTTTCATATGCCCCGTGTGTGTGCTTTATTGGCCCGATTTATCTCCCTCTAAAATGTATGGAAACAAGAATCAAACACCAACAACCTTGAACCATGAAGCCGCTGAAATCTTCTATTCAGCATGAATGGACACAGATTTGTCTTGCAGAACTCCATCTTTGTGCATCCACAGTTCCCATAAAATGTCAAAATTATAAGGAAAGGTGATGCAACATAAAGGCAAATGTGCCTCTATCCCAAACTTATTTCTCCTTTTTGCAACAGCTGCTTTTGTAGCCTGTGACAGTGTTTGACATTTGTTTGTTTCACTTAATTCTGGCTGCTAAACTGCTCTTTACATTTGCATTTTCGAAGAAGCCCATCATGCAGTAACCACGCTGATGCAAAATTGTGTATTTTTTGTCTTCTTCAGTATTGCTCCATCCAAAGACTACTGCTGACAATACTTTAATTAGAGGAGGGTCGTGAATTGGATTTACTCCTAAATGCTATTGTTAGAGGGGCTGTTGGGATAGGAAAGCAGCACAGTCCAAACTATTAATGGATATGAGAAGATTATTGCAGTTTAATTACTAACTGAGATTAAGGCCCAAAATTAAAATTAATTGATTAAGGATTAACCCTTACATTGTTAGGAAATGACTTGAGAGTAAAGTTAATGACAAAAGAGCAGATAATCATCCTGAAGATGACAATATGCACATTTTGACTGAAATAATAACGTTATAGAGCTGCTTATGCACTGCTTGCTTCCCACTAGGAACTGTGAAGATGTTAGTATTTATCCCAAGAAGAAGTTGGATAAATGGGTGAATGGCACACAAAGCTTTTTTTTTTTTTTTTACTTAAACAGGCCATGACTCAGCCTTTGTTGCACTATTTTTTAATAAGTCACATTCATTCACAATATTTCCATGGTGAAGTGCATCCCATAGAGGTCAGGACTGTGTTAAACACTTCATGTTTTCACTGAATCTGTCTGAAACAGTAAAGCCATGGGATACACTGTGCAATATTTTAACCGTTGCTCGTAGCTCCAACTCAAATTGAAGAAATCAGTCGCAGAGTTCAAAAGTTCACAGCTTGCGATGTTTGTCCTCAGACTGTACAAACCGACACTCGGATCTGATCTGACTACTCACACTGTACGAGGGATGTGAATCCCCACCAAAGAAGCCAATTTGATACACATCTCGTTACGCTGCCAGCGATACGCCACCATGCCGCCCACGTTGCCATGTTCGTTTTGCTGCTGACGTCTTTTAGAGCAGCGCCACATTGTTTTCAAACCACAGATTTCTTGTCAAGTTTTCCATCTTCCAAGTATTGCCAAACTTTTGACTTGTGTTTCCTCAGAGATGCGCTAAATGTGTCCTCTTCACCTGTTGCCTCGCTTCCTCCATGTTGGCTCCGATGTTTAAGGGTGTTTTACACAGGACCTATTTACAGATGTGGGCATGAAAAAGTTCCCCTTTTAGCCGACTGCCAGCCTCTTACCAGCGACTTGTCTGCTAATTCAATCGCACAGAGAATCGCCTGTGTGCCCAGGGGAATTGATTTCAGAGCATTAATGAACGCCTGGAACAAGGACTTTTCCACAAGTTTGTCCAAGTTTGGACACTGTGCGTGATGACGCATCGTTCAGCCAGTGATAGTGCAGTAATGGGGCATTATTACTGCACCACTTCTGGCAGAAAAAGGAGGAACTTTTCTATGCCCAGATCTGTAGGTCAACCTGAGTTTTGGTACCGAACATGGTGCGACTGGGTCTGTGTGAACACACCACTCACCTGCTCTCGGACTGGCTGAACAGGGTGGTTTTGGACAACTTGTGTCAACCTGAAATGCGGCGCGAGTGATGTATGAACCCGCATCAACTTTAGCTCGGCCTAAATCCCAGATACAGCGCCTTTCAGAACTAAACAGGTATCCGTAGGCTACTAACAGCTGTACTGTCGGGACATCCTTCTTATTGACAATGTTACAAATAATGTTACACAGCATGCTTAACTGTAACATTTAGTATCATTTTGTGTTTGCTAGCTACTAATGTATTTCAAATGTTAACATCAACAGGGCGTTCACAAACACTGGACAAATTACCAACAATGGCTAGCAGGCTAAGCATTAATGCTCATGTTTACAACTCACCAGTGCCTGGCTGTTTGCCGATGATATCTGCGTATGGTCCGGACTTCACATTTCAAGAGAATCAATCTGTGCCTTGCTCTGGTTTGTCTGGAAATCCACCGCCTCCAGTGTATGACAACATTGTTCTCCACACACAACCGTGTCTCGTCTTCAACACGCTCCATCATTCACAAGTGTGTTTTGTTTACAACACAGCCACGCTTTACAGCTACTTACGTCTGTTTGCCATGGATACACAACGCTCCAGTCTGTAGAAAGATTGCTGGGCACGGTGATTAAAAAGCATGTGTGAAATGGAGCCGTATCAGTTGAAAATTGAAACATTGCAACCTCTTCACTGCTGCGGCAGCGCCTGGCTCGACCCAAATATGTGTTAAAACGACCTGAAAACAAAAGTTAAAAGATAGTGATGATACATTCCAGGCCCCTCGGAAATATGGGTGAAGAGGAAACAAACCATGTAAAAACCGGTGCAACCATGGGTTTTTACCGATTCAGACACACCAAGAAAGATCCGTTGCGCAGTTAGCCGCCAGTTGTATCCAATGCACACTGAAGCTGCCGGTGCAGTCGCATCTCACGCATCTGTGTTGGACCACCAATTCAAACTGGTGAACCTCTACATCCCTACACTGTACATCCTCAAAGACAGGTCAGGGTCCTGACATGCAACATAATAAATAGAGGTAGGCTAGTAGTCATAGTAGAAGAAGAAAAGAAAAAAAAGACAACAGCAACAATATGCTATCACCAAAAAAACGTGCTGCCTTGGTGATTTGCGCTCTTCTTTGTGAAGAATTTGCCGGTTTACTTCTGTTTTTGTTTCATGCATGCGAAATGTGAAAATCTCTGAGGAAAGAGTTCTCAGTCTGGTCTTGTCAATGCTTCAACATGCAATTCACTCACGAGTCACGACCAGAATATCAAACAGGTCTGATTTTCTTGTCACCCATGATTTCTGATCAGGAGCTTGTCGTGAGGTGCCAATCACCTCTCATGACCCCGTTGTATACCGCATGACACACGATTTGGCCAAGAGTCGGACAGATCCTCAAAATTGTTGCACAACAACAAAAAACGGCCATAAATTGCAGTATATGCCGATCTTAAGGAAGGAAAATCCACTCTTTTAATATCTTTTTTCCCCTGTTTATGGCTATATGAACAACTCAATTTCCTGAACTTAATATTGCTCCTCTAGTTCCTGTCTTTCATTACTGGACAACCTGATTAATCCAGGTGTGCCTGACCTCAGTAACCATGACGACAAGAGCCAGACACACCTGAATTAATCAGTTTGTCCACTCTTGAAAGAAAGGAAACATAGGACCAATATTAAGTTCAAGAAGAATTGGAGTCCTTTCCAAACATCAACAGTGGTTTATGATCCAATTCTTTTTTTTTTAAAGCTTTAAAAACATATTTAAGCTGATTTGGTGATAAATCTGAATTCTGTGACAGATGTGACCTGTATAAAAATATTTGCAGTGATAAATATGTCTTCCTATATATGGTTGGCTGCTTCACTCTGTTTGTTTTGTTCGGATTCCTTCATGAATCACTTCTTGTCAGTCAGATTTCGGTAGATCATAAATCCAGAGCGAACAGCTCAAAATGGTTTTTTAAAAAGCCTTTTCACAAGAGCTTTTCAAGAGTAGATAGAGGTACCTTGGAAGAGCTTTCATTTAAAGTGAAAATACAGTTGCAGCTTGTGGGAGGACAAAGTTTATCGTCAGTGATATGCCTCTTGGCCGAGAAGAGAGGCAGTGACAGAAGCGAAACGGGCAATGTGTATAAGGTCAAGCCAGCTCGGCGGAACTTGCCACTTGCCGTGACAGCAGCTTGAAGCACACATGGATGAGGGACTGAAATTCACCAAATAATGGGGCTTTTCTGCTATATGATACAGTACGTCATACAAGTTTTCCACTGCAGATGATTCCATCTCATTGTGGGTCAGATTAGCTGTTCAGCATAACTGACAACGCACTGATGCACAACTTTGCTGTTTGTGCTTATCACATTGATTCAGCTGATGCTGTTATCCAAAGAGACTTGCAAGAGAGGAATGCAAAGCGGTTGCTGCTCTGAATGAGTTTGCCACTGGCTTTAGGTTCAGCATTTAAATATTAGCATCCAGTTACCATAATTGAGCTACAGAGTTCAAGCCCCCCCAGAAAGGGGAAAAAAAAATCCATCTGTAATTCCAAGCTTGCAGTCAATAAACATGCTCATATTTTCATTAGTCAAGCTCAGAGTCTATCATCATATTTGTAATTTGTGCTGTAATTTTTCCACCAGATTTTTAAACCACTTTACAGAACAAAGAAGCAGTTGGAGCGCAACTGAGTTGTGTATGCCCACCAGTCAATGCTCTGAAGTATTTCAGTGTCACCGCTTGACATCATGAGTAAGAATAAAACAAAGGACAGGATACTGTACACAAAAACGCAAACCTATAATCTGTCTGTGCATTTTGAGCAAACATTATAAAAAGATTGTTTGTAGCCATATTACTTTTGCACAGTAGTTGAGCTATACTCTTATCCATCAGTCCGAGGGTGGGCAAGACCTTATCAGGGGTTCATGCAAAGAAAGTAAATTACTGTGTTCATCTCTTGAGCACACACACTCACATACACTGCTGTGATAACTGTGGTCACATTGGTGAGACATGAGAAATAAAACATCTGTTAATGGTCTGGATCATCATGTAGAAATATTTACAAGTTCCAAAAGGTCCATAAAAGGTAGGTTGGTTGTTTTGGGCTGATTTACTTTCTGCCAGTGGTGGTTGACTGGATCCATGTGTCTGACCACAATGACCACATTTTAATTTCTCTTTCATTCTAAATAAAAGTTAGTTTAAGGAGACAGATCAGACATGTTGATCGTTGTGAGTCATGTCTGGAAAGAATTGAATAAAAGAAAAATTTAAAAAAAAAGACAATGTAAACACCTAATTCCAAATAAAATTTGATTTTGAAATAAGTGGATGGTTTATTCCTATTTTTAATTCTGAATAAAATAATTCCTCTGTCATGTAAACCTTTTATTCTGCTACGGTTTTATTCCTGTCACTCTGCGCATGCTCCTTCCCTTGTCCTGTTGTGATGACGGACATCGAACCATACACGAAACAAGCATTGGACTCAAGCCAGCAGGCAGAAATAAAGTAGTGTGTTAGTGTTGAGCTGCTGCTACAAAACTACAATCAAAATCAAAGTGAAAATCGGAACTGTTATGAGGTTTTTCATGTTATGGCCGAAACAAAATGGAGAAAGTACCGAATTGTTTACTTCCAGGTAGACGTAAACGGATGTAAATGACCTCAGTAACCATGACAACAATGGCCAGACACACCTGGATTGATCAGTTTGACCAGTAATGGAAGACAGGAAACAAAGGAGCTGGCTTAATGCTGCGTTCCATTTTCCACGGAACTGGGAAGTGGGAACTGGGGGGTGACGTCACACCCGACCAACTTGCGTTCCAGCTCGCTGGTCGGAAAACCAGTTAGCTACCTAGCAAAACAACGTGTTTGCTAAGGCTATTGTTATTAGCCGTTGTTTGCATAGCTGGCGTTGTAGTTCACATATACCACATGAAAAATGTGAATTACACTACAGCAGCTTCCCCCTACATCTGTATAAACCAATACTGTGTGTACGATTGATTTATGCAACAAAATATAAGTAAGAAGTGTAAATAAATGTAACATTACAGAAGTTTCTAAAACTGCTAACACAGGGCGCGGCCATCTTTAAATCTGAACTCGGAGCTGCGAGAGTTGTCCGACTTTCCGAGTGGGAAATCCGACTTCAGGGGGGCGTTCCAGTTGAAAATTCCTACTCGGAACTGGGAATTTCCGACTTCCGAGTTGAAATGGAACGCAGCATCAGTTCAAGGAGTGGTGGAGTTGTGCATAGAGCCTGTTCGTAAACCACTTTAAAACTGACTTCAGACCATTATAGTGACTGATGATCCATGTGTGTCGGGAAAGACATTTTTGTCATTGTCCCCCAATGACCTGTCAATTACCTGACATGGAACCCAGGGTGTCCAATCAGATTTCCGAGGAGCCCATTGCCACCTTTAGCTCTTCCCTTGCTTTTTTCACCAGACAGATATCCAAATTTGTCACTATATTCTCAGTGGAAGAGCATCTGTGTTGCTGTGCATCGTTAAACACACGGTGGCTTTCAGATGATAAAATCCCAGCTTGTGTGCATGCAGTGGTGCATGGTAACACAGCTGTTGTTTGGCTGAGAAATAGTGAAAATGTGAAAATCCCCATAGATACTGTTCACTCAACCCACTTGAGCATTTTTTACATTTTATTTTAGATTAAGTTTTAATGGTGAAAATTTGTATCTCTTATTCTCCATGTCAGACGTCCTCTTTGATTCTCCAAACTGCTTTCTGCTGCTCAGATTGGTCCTGGTTTACAGCTCAAACTTAGTCTTGTTTTTGCTAAATCAAAGCTGAAATACAGACTTTCCCAATGTTTAGTTTGAGTCATCGTTCATATGTTTATTCTATTTCAAGGAACAGGAATGAATTTTTTCTTGGCAAAGTCAGGAATATGGGGCAGCATTGCCATGGGATTTTCTTCAAGAGCGGCTGGTTTTCAAGTGATGGTGTAGAAAAAGTGAAGATCTTCTTCACACCTGTCCACATCACCTTGATATTTCACACACTCTGGATAGCTATTACCCGAAAAGTGGGTCCTGAAGTTTGCATTCCACCTCTCCAGACTACAATCTCACACCTCCTCTGTGTAGCAGTGATGGGCACAGCTGCCCTCTCCTAAAACCACCTTCATGTGTGTGCGATTGTGCGTGAGGAACCATGGTTGGAGGCGTATGTATGACAGCGCCAGTAACACCTGGCCCTCCCAGCAGGAAGCAGTGTATCTAATAACGAGAGAAAGTGTCAGGGACACATGAGGTGCATCCAGCAGAGAGCGGAGTATAAAGACGACCACAGACTCCTGTCTGAAGCAGCTGCCAAAACGCTCACACACACTCACACCTTGTCCCTCTATTCCCATCGTGAACCACATGAGGGGTAGATAATCACATTTTCTGTCAAATTGAATAGGTGATGGCAGCTCGGGGAAGAAAAAAAAAAGAGCTACAGCGATGCAAATGTGCCTGTTTGTTTCTTTTTCTGCACGCATCAGCTGTCATTGCAGCTCAGGTTCCACCTGAGAAATAAGTCTTCCCTCCCTAGAAGCCAACCATGAATGGAACGCATGTCCTCTGATTGACAGCTCATTACCCTCCCCTTAACACAGACAACAACCTTGGAAAGAAAGAGGTAAAAGTGGTGGAAACAGGATGAAATCTGATGTGTGAGCTGCGCTAAATCAAGAAGGGAAATGAGCACAAAGGTGGAAACGTTTGAAAGATTTTTCATTGTTTAATTTTATGTTTTATGTTCTTGTGGCAGGAGAGAAGGGGGCCTGGGCGGGATTCAATCCCCAGAAAACCAGGTAAGAGTCATGCATGCTAACCAGTCAGCCAAAGAAATGTCTCCTTGGCCAAGTAGCAAGGTGCATGATCAATCGGAGGCATTGCGACAGGACTGTCAACTGTCACATTCTGTAACCTCATTTTTTTAAATCAGGAGAAAGAATAAGGGTGCTTTCACACTTCGACTGTTTGGTCCACTTTAAACAAACCATGGTCCACTTCCACAAATAGTCTCCTTTGTTTGGTGCAACACCAACCGCATACTGGTGTGCACCAAAGAAGCAAACCCTGGTCCACCTGAAAGCCGGTGGTCTCGGTTCACTTGCAAACAGACTATTAGACTATCCAGCAGATCTAATGGAAGTGACGTTTGTCAACCACAATAAAGCACCAAGAAGAAGATCTAGAAGAAGGTGGGGCAGATTATTGTTTGGGTTGGAAGAAAGACAAAGCAAACCGTTTTGTTTGAAGAAGCTGAGGTCAAAACAACAATGAAATAAATTGGAAAATGTCTTGTAGACAGAGATGAAGTAATAATTATATGCAGAACGATTTCCACTTTAATCGCGGAGTCCGGTTTTCTTCTTCTTCCTGCTTCTTCATCATTGATCAATAGTTGTATTGAGGAGCATCGTCCCGAAGAGGCAAACCCGGCTTGAAAAGTGTGAAGCCCAGAAATTAAGTAAAGTAATTGTAGTTCTGTCTTTAAAACAGAACAATTCCCCATACACCCCCATGTTAAAAAAGCCAACTTCACAGCAGAATTGAACATGTTTACAACCTGGTTCAAATAATCATTTTATTTTTAATAGGTCAAGTTTACCTTCATGTCAGCTGTGAGGGGGTGTTTTTTTATATATATATTTAACTCATCCGTTTACATTTTAATTAATCTTGAAATTACACTTATTAGGGGCATGTCTTTTTGATTGACAGGCGGCAGACCGCGTGCCAATTTTAGCCGTGGAGGCTAATAGTTAGCTCCCTGCTTGCTCCCAGGAATGCCTCAGCCTGTAGCAGAGTTGCACAATGGCAGTTTTAGCTGGTTAACAGCAAGTCTGAGCATGTTTTACCTTTAAACCGCCTATCTTCGATCACTTCGGATCAGCACGGTTAGCATTAGCTTGGCTGTCAATCATTTGTTCAGCGGATTGGAGCAGCCCAGTCTTTGCCCATTGTAGTATTTTTCAGAAGTAACAACACACAACACGCCAAGATGGCAACGGTGGGAAATGCCCATGGCTTCATCATTCCCTCTTTCAGATGTGACTGGATACTACGTGGATACCTTAGGATTGAGGAGATTAATGACTGGATGTGCCTCAACTTTCTTCAGCTGAACAAAAACAAAACTGAGGTAATTGTTTTTGGAGCCAAAGAGAAACGACAGCAGGTTGTCACAGAACTTCAGTCCATCCACCTAAAAACCACCAATCAGGCCAGAAATCTGGGTGTAGTGATGGACTCAGACCTAAACTTTGAAAAACACATCAAGGCAATCACTAAATCAGCCTACTATCACGTGAAGAACATCTCAAGGATAAAAGATCTGATGTCTCAAGAAAATCTGGAAAAACTAGTCCATGCATTCATCTTCAGTTGGCTTGATTATTTCAACAGCATCTTTACTGAAAAATAGTTAAACAGCTGCAGCTCATTCAGAACTCTGCTGCCTGAGTTCTCACTAAGACCAGAAAAGTGGACCACATCAGTCCAGTTCTGAGGTCTTTACACTGGCTGCCAGTCCGTCAGAGAATACTTTAAAGTTTTTGTTAACATGCAAAAAAACAAACCCCAAACCTAGACCCCTCAGATCATCTGGATCCAGTCCTTCATCAGTTCCCAGAGTCAGAACCAGACATGGAGAAGCTGCGTTCAGTTTTTATGCTCCACATGTCTGGAACAAACTCCCAGAACGTCTCAGATCAGCTGAAACACTTAGTTTATTTAAATCCAGGTTAAAGACCCACCTGTTCTCAGCTGCATTTACGTAGGTTTTATTCAAAAGTTAAAATCCGCACATCTCTATATTCTCTCTTTTTTAATCTTAAATGTTTTTAATATTTCTGATTTTAAATCATGCTTCTACTTTTTTGTTCTTAAATGTCTTATTTTTTCCTTTTGCACCCCACTGTAATGCTTATAATGTTTTATGTAAAGCACTTTGATTTGTCCTGTACATGAAATGTGCTATACAAATAAACTTGCCTTGCCTTACGTCCATTTTTTTATAGTCTTTGGTCGCCCCCTAGCGAGCAGTTGTTTTAACTACGGCAGTTTGGTCTGCTGCAGTTACGTGCAAAATGAACACAAACCAAAGCAAAGAAAGGTGTGAAATTTTTCAGAAATCCCCACCCAATCAGAGTCCCCAGACCATACTGGTGTGAATGCACACTGTAGCTACTCTTTCCATTCACTGGTCCCTTTTTTAAGTGCACCTCATGAAAACCAGGTCTGACCCCTTCTTGCCCTTTGTGCAGCTTTAAATTCTTGGTGTCGTAGATTTAACAAGATGTTAGAAACATTCCTCACAGATTTTGTTCCATAATGACATGATAGTATCACACACATGCTGCAGATTTGTTGAATCTCCCGTTCTACCACATCCTAATGGTAGAGTACCTTTAGATGTCCTGCTGGAAGTAGCCATCAGAAGATGGTCATAAGGGGATCGACATGGTCAGCAATAGTACTCAGGTAGGCTGTGGCATTGATACCATGTGTAGTTTAGAGCTCAGGGGCCCAAACTGTGCCAAGAAATATCCCCCACACCATTACACCACCAGCAGCCTGAACTATTAATATAAGGCAGGACGGATTTATGCTCTCATGTTGTTTATGCCAAATTCTGAGCCAACCATCTGAACGTTGTGGCTGAAATAGACTCATCAGACCAGACAACATTTTTCCATCATCTATTGACCGATCAATTTTGGTGAGTGTGTGTGAATTATAGCCTCTGTTTCTAGTTTTACCTGACAGAAGTGGTTACTAGTGTAGAAATGAATGTAATGTGATGAAGATTTAGAGACAATATTCTTCATATCTTGTCTGGAACCAGTGCTTATTTGAGTTTTTGCCTTTCCACCATCTCAAACCAGTCTTTCCAGTGCCCTTTGACATCATCAAGGTATATTTTTTATAGAGATTACTGCCACTCACTGGATATTTTCTCTTCTTCAGACCCTTCTCTGTAAACCCTGTGGTTGTGTGTGAAAATCCCACGCCACATTCAAAGTCACTTAAATCCCATTTCTTCCACATTCTGATGCTCAGTTTGAACTCCAGCAGGTCATCTTGACCATGTCCACATGACTAAATGCACTGAGTTTCTGCCGTGTGATTGGCTGACTAGATATTTCTCTTAACACAGAATTAAACAGGTGATCCTCATAAAATGGCCAGTGAGTGTAATTTTCTTAATAAGAGATGTCTGCCAACCTTTCAGCTCAAACAGCTTTACCAGTTATCAAAGTTGTTAAAGGAGGTTCTTTTATTTCTTTTAGAAAATGGGATTTCACTCACTCTAACTTTAGTAATTACTTTGGCACTTCTCAAAGTGGAAAGCATTTATTGATTTTTTTCCCCCACAGTTCTTCTTCTTCTTTGAATACCTCAAACCTACAGTAATATTGTGAGTCAAGGCTGAGGCAGTTTGCTCCACGAAGGGTCATCCTGACCTCTGTTTTGCTTCAATTCAATCAAAAACTTGATGTTTTTCTGCCAATGCAGGATATGAGAACCTCCACCAGATACACTGATACTGGTATTTTGGGAGGTTGCATTTGTTTGAGGAAAACTTGGGTGTTTTTCATTTTGTTTCTTTTGTAAAGGGGATGTTGTATGAGAAAAAAAGATAGCACAGGCATGGGTAGAAGCTCAAATAAACAAAGAAACAGCAACTGTATACATGCAGATACATAAGGTGTGACCTTCATCTCTAGCATATGACAGTATCAGTCAGGTCTGAGAACTCTCTGTTCCCCAGAGAAGGCCCAGCAGCCGCCACACCAACCATCTTATCTCTGAGTTCCCACCACCGGTGAACAGGAAGGTCTTTCATATGACTCTTATCACTAGACTAGAGAGAGAAAGAGGTGGGAGGATGAGGATGGGGGGAGGTGGAGGTGAGAGCCCCCGCCGTGCAAGGCCACAAACCCGCTTTCCCATGCCAGCGTCTGATCATCAGCCCCGCCAGGGAGCAACGCACAGACATCTCACCGCCGCTGGGGTAAGACCTTCACAGGGAGGGAAAGGCAGACGAAACAGGGGAAATGTCAGAAACTAGAAGCATCCTGACAACTTTCATGACCCCCCCCACATGTCTGCAACTCTGCATGGTCACCACATGGGCTCAGATATTAAAAAGCAAAAGCAAAGCTTTGTATTTCCATATCTGTCAACAGTTTGCATGTGCAGCTGTTTGTGACTGGGTTGCCTCATGACTTTCAAACACACTGCATTTAGATGCTGCTCAATTGGCAGCTTTAGATGGAACACTGTTTATTTATGAGTGTGTGTGTGTTTGTGTTTGGGGGGGGGGGGGGGGGGGGTATACAGTGTGTCAGCATGTCAAAGACTTGAAAAGAGTCTTGACTAGAGAGGGAAATAAATGATGTTGCATTTAGAGTAATAAGTGACACAACAGTGAAAAAATGTAAGGTTTCTGCCACATTTTAAATGCCAAAGCTTACGTTCAACCCCTCCTGCCATTTTTTTCTCATGATTTACATCAAAGGTTTAAAAATAGCAAAAAGTTATATAAAATTTGCTTTTAAGTCTGATTTAACACTTGCTTACTGGCACCCTATACTGATATATAAAAAAAAAACAGCTTTAATCACATCTTCAACAGAAAAAATTCTATTACAGATAAATAGATATAAAACAGAAAGAATGTTATCTGTCATTTTTTTAAGTTTTACATATGAAAATGAACAGGTTTTAGCTAAATACTTCAAATGAACATCACGTGACATATTACCCCATATCATTTGTTGTTTAAAACAAAGTGAACCTTTGCTGCTTTCAAAGGAATCTACAGGGAAAGTAGGAAGTGCTCATATTCAAATATGTTTGATCATCAATGTGAGCGTCTCTCTGAAGCTAAAGCTTTGTTAGTTTGCTGGTGTTGTTGGCGTTAACAAAATGCAAAGGAGGAAAGACATTTAAATAATCTTATAAAAGCAAATAAATCAGTAGAATCAAAGTTAAAACTCAGTCTATCCAGCATTCAGTTATGGGCAACACAAAGACAACAAATATATAACTGTCAAAATGAAATATGTAAATTTATCTGACACATGAAAAAGAACTAGGGCCCAATCTCAATTCTCCCCCTAAGCCCTCCCCCTCTGTTTTGTACATTCACGTGTATGGAAAGGAGTGTTTTAATTGTGTTAGTACAGAGGGGTCCGGTAAAGTGGTATTGGTACATACCCCTTCAAACCAAGGGTTTTCAGAAGCACACTTTGAACGGAGGGGTATGACAAGTTTGTGAATCACTGGCAAGGTGGGTGCAACTGAATCCCAAAAAATCCTCAAATGTGAATATTTGGTCCATAGATTAAGTTTTAAAATGTATGACAACTGTTGGATTGTCTAGTTTAATGTTGTTTAAATGTTTAATGGTCATTTTTTTTAAAAATGCACATGAAAAAAGTGGCTAGTGCCACGTTGAAGCTACAGTTACAGTTACAGGCTGAAAACCAGTGGTGCTCTGTAGGCAGCCCTGACAAGCTAGTGATAGACAATCAATAAAAACTTCAGCAACATCGCTGCAGGTCTTCTTACATGGAAGGCCCCATGGGATAAAACGTAAGCGGGAATGTCACACACAAATTGCACTTAATGTTAACATTAGCTTGGTATTAACCTACAGCAGTAGACGGCTTGATTTCTCGAGATTTCCGACAACAGCTGAGCGTGCATCTACTTACACACAAGCCGGCAGGAATCACTGATGACGTACAGTATGCAGTTGTTCAAGGGGTGTGCCAATTTGTATGGGGTGACTTTCAACCCTATCACTTGGTGCTCCATTTTAAGTGGCAAGGGGTAGGAGTAAAAAAGAGAAATGAGATAGGGCCTAGGTGAAACCACTTTAATATACACTCACCGGCCACTTTATTAGGTACACCTTGCTAGTACCAGGTTGGACCCCTTTTGCCTTCAGAACTGCCTCAATCCTTCGTAGCATAGATTCAACAAGGTACTGGAAACATTCCTCAGAGATTTTGCTCCATATTGACATGACAGCATCACGCAGTTGCTGCAGATTTGTCGGCTGCACATCTCTGATGAGAACCTCCCGTTCCACCACATCCCAAAGCTGCTCTGTTGGATTGAGATCCGGTTGACTGTGGAGGTCATTTGAGTACAATGAACTCATTGTCATGTTCAAAAAACAGTCTGAGATGATTCCTGCTTTGTGACATGGCGCGTTATCCTGCTGGAAGCAGCATCAGAGGATGCAACACTGTGGTAATAAAGGAGTGGATATGGTCAGCAACAATACTCAGGTAGTCTGTGGTGGTTAAACCGCCACGTTGGTACTAAGGGGCCCAAAGTGTGCCAAGAAAATCTCTCCCACACCATTACACCACCACCACCAACCTAAACCGTTGATACAAGGCAGGATGGATCCACGCTTTCAAGTTGTTGACACCAAATTCTGAGCCTACCATCCGAATTTCGTAGCAGAAATTGAGACTCATCAAACAAGGCAACATTTCTCCATCTTCTATTGTCCAATGTTGGTGAGTCTGTGTGAATTGTAGCCTCAGTTTCCTGTTCTTAGCTGACAGGAGTGGCACCCGGTGTGGTCTTCTGCTGCTGTAGCCCATCTGCTTTCAGGTTGGATGTGTTGTGCATTCAGAGATGCTCTTCTGCATACTTCGGTTGTAACAAGTGGTTACAGTATTTGAATGACTATTGCCTTTCTATCAGCTGGAACCAGTCTGGCCATTCTCCTCTGACTGATTAGAAATTTGCGTTAACGAGGAGTTGGACATGTGTACCTAATAAAGTGGCCAGTGTGTGTATATCCGATGTTATTGTGCTTGCCAGAAAGAAAATAGAAATACCTTTATAGAAAATATAACACAATTATAATGTGAACAATGTGATATCTGACCGGGAACCATAAACTCATGGAATCTCCCAAGATGCTACCTTCCAGATATCACTTTCACAAATTACTGTAACTGCAAACTTGCTTCAGAGATTTATTATTCAATCATATTTTCACTCCACAAAGGATGATTTGTCTGTACACGTTTACTTATGCAACCAATTTTATGGTATCATGCACTGATGAAGACTGTAAAAATCAGGGCAGCAGTCAGGACAAACACTGATACATAAATGCTAAATATGTCATTTAACAGACCTTTGATATTCTATACTATGTTAGCACTCCATTAACCCTTATTAAACCAAGCATCCATTCAGCTGCAGCACACCATGGTGAAGTGTTGATGCACTGAGACTCACAAGAGTCTGTCAGCTCAGACAATAATGCACCTTTACTCTCAGTCAGCCCACTGCCAGACTCTGTAATGTCTTCTTACCTCACTGCTTGGCTTATTACCATCCCTGCGACGATAAAGAGGAGCTTAATGCGGGAGACCGTAATCATTCACTCAGCCATGAAAACAAAGATAAAAAGCAGAACAGCAGATACACGACTCAAATTTTAGTCAACACAAATCAATCTTCTCACTGCTTAGGGAGGCACGTTCTTTCTGTGTGCCTTTGTACTGCAGATAATCCGACCATTTATATTTTAGATCACATTTTAAGGTCCTGGCTTATGACTTTGTCTGGGGCGACTTTTTGAGTTTCAGTGCTGGGAGTGTTGTTGCCTGTAGGTTCACCATAGTTCACAAAAAGCTTCATACATACAAATGTGCAAGAGGAGAGTGATTTTAAATGGGCCAGATTTCTGGTACAGGACAGAGTGATAGCATAGGCACAAAGACGAACAGCAAAAACAATCCTTTATTACTTTTACTGTGACTAATGACATTATTTGCAGTGTGTCTTAAGTCTTTTGCCCTCGAAATGGGTTGTGTATAAAATGTGCAGCTCGTGTGTAACAGAAAAAACTCTGGCAAAAACCTTAACTTTAACTTAAAGGTCACAATTCCCATTAATAACTAGCATGTTCAGTGGCTGAAAACAAGCACAATCCACAGATTAAAGACATGAACTTATTCAGAGGCATAATGAAGCATCCTCTCCATTTTCCTGCAGAGTTTTGTTTAGTACGGAGGGACAAGCAGGCTCAAAGGGAGGCCAGGCCCTCATCAGCATTGCTAAGCAGCTGGGCGAGACACAGAGGGAGGGGGAGAGAGCGTGCTGGGCCAACCCCACTGGGAGCGACCTGGGCCTTTTGAAGTGGTAATTTGCCCGGACTCCAGGGAGGGCCGCCAAATTGAAATGTCTTCTGACAACCACAGACAGCCACAGTTGTTGTCTGATTGAACCACCTTCAGGGAAAGAGAAAGAGACAGACAGGGAGATACTGAAATGCTGATGGAGAAAGTTGCAAGAACAGAAAAAAAATCATTACAGTCAGTGACTGCATTTAATATAACTGGAAATACCATTAGTCATGGCTGTAAGTGTTAAAACTATTAAATCTATTAACAAAGTGGGATTTCTTATATGTATAAAGCATCCAGTCATGAACAGTAATGTCTTCATGATTCGTAAGAATGAGTTTTTTTTTCTGTGGAGGAAACTACAGCTAAAACAGTGTCAGACCTGCAAACAACCAAGACACAGACAGAAGATGTCTGACTGCAGACAGCACGGTCATCAGTTAGAGAAAAAAAAATCTGACTATCTAAATACGACTGTCCATTTGCACACACTGAGCATGTGCCACATCAGATTCATGTGTGTTACATCAGCATGTAAACAGGAAGTTCATTTCACTTGCAACTGACAACGGGGTGGCGTTGCTGTGAAGAGTAATAAATGATTATAAAACTTATGGCAGTGCAGAATGTCGACTGGAAGTTGAGTTGTTTGGGCTACTTTTCTGTGGTATGCTATCAGTTTACAGCATGTTTTGTTGTCGTCACTTCCTTTTACTGAACGGTTATCCACACTAGACTGCTTACCCATCAGCTTGGCATTTACACCCCCCCCCCCCCCTGCACTGCTAAATAAATATGCGAATGAAGCACCCTTAAACGCCAGATAAATGTGGACAATAGGGGGGTATCAGCTAAATGAACACGTTTACATGAGAGTTTTAATTCCTCTTTAATTCTGAATAAAAGTTCATTCTGCTTCAGGAAGACCATGTAATCCCTTAATTCCGAGTGAAAATGATAATCCTGAATAAAACTTAATTGGTTTATTCCTCTTTTAATTCCGAATACAATTTCCCCTGTAATGTAAACCTTTATTCTGATCTAAGTTCATTCCTGTCGTTCTGCGCATGCTCCTATCCTTGTCCTGTTGTAATGGCGCTTGTCAAAGCGCACGTGAAAAAAGTGTTGGACGCGTGCCAACTGGCGGAAATGAAGTTGTATGTTAGTGTCGAGCTGCTGCTACAAAACTACACTCAAAATACAGTGAAAATCTGTTATTATGTAGTTTTCATGTCGTAGTAGAAACAACTTCTGTGTGCTGTCGGGTAGACATAAACGGATGTAAATACGTCATGCCCGCCCCCTGTCCAATCAGAACCCTTCCCAGCCCCCGGATCTAAAGCAAAATTAGATAAACGTGTTTTTTCATGTAAACCTTAATTAGAAATTATTATTTCCATGTAAATCCAAAGGAGAATGATTTAATTCTGAGTTATTCAATTCGGAATAATTAATTCTGAATTAAAAAACATCATGTAACCGGGGCCAGTGTGTGCACGTTTAAGCAATTACATGACCTAGTGTAGACATGGCCTTATTCTATGCATCTTTAAGGTTGCTACATACTATGCGAGAAGCAAGAACTTTCTTCTTGGTCTCAGGGCCACAAAAACGAAATGACGTCATTATGTTGTGTGATTGTTTGGACATTTCAGGCCCGGTTAACACAGAGAAGCTTGAAGCAGCGTTTTCACTTATGCATTTCGGCAGATACGAGGTTGAACAGATCATTTTAATAAACAGCTGATTGAAGAGGTGAGAAAGTATGAAAATGCAAACATCTGGCATTTAAAGACACGGACACCACCGCATGTGCAACTCCAATCTGCCACGGACAAAGTTTATTGTACATGTATAATCCCTGGGTGAACATGGCAGAGCTTCTCATGGAGTATGTACTAACTTGATGAAAACTAGTTTTTTTCTTGCTCTTGCAGCTTTGAGGGCAAGAACCAAGTTCTTGCTTCTCACGGAATAATCAAGCTTTAAAGGTGTTACTCATCCCGAGCCGAGCTCTAACACCTGGCAAAGAAAGTTGGTTCTCCAGCTTAAAGAGTTCTCACTTCACACACAGTTGTTTGTCCATTCAGAGACACCGTAGTAAAAATTGTGGTGGCAGTTGCCATGTATGTAGACCCATGAAAAGTAAGCGATTAGATACCAACAGAAACAGTTTCAGTCATTGACCTTTGATTTTGTAACATGATTCACCTTCAAGGTTGCAAATGACAGATATGACTATATCGGTTTTTAGAGTTGTGGTTCCATGTTAGCTCCCAGCCATATAAAGCATTTCCAGACACTGTTATAAGAAAATTCTGATTTTATAATCGCAGCATCGTTTCACAATCTGGTAAAATATGACATATGTGCAGTAAGTTTGTTTAAAATGAACAATAATCTCCCACAGAGAGAGGTTAGACGTGACAGCATCTGTTCAACGTGACATACTTTAGTGAATAACTTGATTACTGTCTGGTGCATATGTATCCTCCCGTCCTGTGACAAGCACTGGGGGTCCGTTTGATTTGCCAGTTCAAACTTCAGCAGCAGCTCTAAACTGGTTATGTAAACTGCAGTCAGTGAATGGGGGATCTTTAACTGTGCTAATCCGGCCCTGCCCACATCTCTGCCTGCCAGCAGTAGCTGCTGATGAGAGTAGATTATGGGCTGGGTCAAGCAGCTGCTAACCTCCCCGTTAATTTTTCCACATATCTCGCTGGTTCAGTGTTAGCGACACAAACTTGTGAAGAATACTTATACTTACTAAATAATCAGGTCTGGCACCTCTGAATTTGTATATGAACATATGTTATGTCAAGCCAACCTTTCTGAAACTGTAGGCGATGCTCTGCAAGTTCACCAAACGAATTCTCTGCAACAGCAATGTTTGCAGATTTAGCTAATGACGTGCTTTGTAACGCATAGAAAACATCTAATCTAAGGCTGCAAACTTTTAAATAAAGAAGTTTTGAATGCTCGAGCTCACCAGCATACTGCTGGGAGTCAAACAGCATCACATTGTCCCAGCTCCACACAGGACATGGCTGAGGTGCTCGTCTCACCACCCCATGGCCTTATTCTGTCACACCCTCTACCTGATGCAGATTGGCCCCTACTACAGGGGCTCAGGGAGCTCCCCCCCAGTCTCCATCTGTTTAACTGCATCCCCAGCATCACAAGAAAGGGAAATGGAGGGAGGGGAAGTTAAAATTCACCTACTGCTGGGAGAAGCACAGAGAGTCAAGCCTGTAACAGTTCGTATTGCTTGTAGCAATGAAGTAAAATGTTCAAATGGAGAGAATGTCACATTTCCTGCAGTTTCAGCTTGGTCTCAGCTGCTGAGACATATGGCCTTGGAGCAATGCTGAGCTCATTATTAAAGACTGGATCTGTCTTTGTTTAGTAAGTTCCACTTAACTCTAGGGTAATTAACTCCTAATGTGAGTATGTGTTGGAAATAAAGTATTTCATGCTGTAATATGTCAGACCATAGCTTCCTCTATCAAAAACCAAAAGGAGTCACCGTCCACATTACAGACTATGAGGCCTCTATTTAACACTCGTCTTAAATAACCTCAGACTCTAATTGATTTTCCTAACGATGGCTCAAGCTTACGTCACAGCTGAACGAGACTTCTCTGAGTCAAACATTCTCATTTATTTCTTTATCTTTGCTCATCACAAATTTATTTAAATGTCTAAACATATCTGCAAAGAGAACGTTTCTGTTATGAAAACAAGTTGTTAATTTTTTTCCCCCCAATTTCTCTTGCAGCTGTATATATGCATTGCATTATGGGATAAAGTATGTAACAAAGACTGATGGATGATAGAAATTCAGATCAGTACACCAGTGAAGTCATTTTTGCATACTGCAGACTATTAGACTACCAGAAGAGCATGTGATTCCCAGAACAGCTACACAGCCTTCAACTTAAAGGTCATAACTACAACTTTTTCATCATAGCAATTAATTTTTCAAAAATAATACATTTACAGAACATTTAGAGGGGTGTAAAACAAAAGTATAAAATTTCCTGATATTTTTTATAGCGTATAAATAATTGTTTAAGCAATTTTGACAGGTCCAACATATATAAAAATTGACATCTGATAAAGGATTCTGTTTTATTAGCATTAGCTCAGGAGCTGCTTGTGTAGAAGTAGCATCTTCTTTGCCTTACATTCTTCAAATTGAAGCGGACAAAACACAAAGCAGAATGAGGCTGACGGTAGCAAAGGGGCTCAAAAGCCCTGTGGACGTTGCTGCTTTCCTCCTGAAACCGCAAGTTTAACATTTGCTAAAGAAATCAGCTAAGAAATTGAATTCCTTTTAGGTTCACGTCTTTAGCATGTTCCTGTGTTTGAATATGTTGCTGCCACTAGAGGGCAGTAATCAGCACAATCCAGACCAATCTGAGCTGGGGCAGCTATTTGACTACATTTATGCTGCAGGCAAAAGTGACACAACAGTGACATGAAACTGATTTTGTCCAGATCTGGATTTCTGTTTACATTACAAGAAAATCCAGCTTTCTTCAGACTCCAATGTAAACTCTCGCAGGCCCCAAAGTGGCCCCAATGTGACTGCTAGGTGCAGTTCGAGTAAGTTCGTGATGATGTGACAATTCAACAACGTTTGGGTGGCAAAAAGATAAACAAAGGGGGCTAACTGCTACCGGCTCGGCTGCTACAGCTAGCATCTCGCCTTAAAAATAAAATTGTGCTGTCTTTGGATGGTCCAATCGACATTCCAAGGATGGTTTTAAATGACAGAGATGGCTCCTCTTTGGGGAATTTTCCTCTGGGTAAACAATATGTGCTTCATTTTGACAGCTTTCGCCGGCCTGTCACATGCTGTGGTGTTTGTGTCCAGCAATGAAATGTGTCCCCGCTGAGACACTTTCTCACTGTGCACTGTGACATTGTCTGGGCTATTCACCGGAATAGCGGTATATGAAAAATCCATATATCAAAAATTCGCTTTTTGGTATGAACCGGTATACTGCCCAGCCGGAACATCAGTGAGGAAATGGGATCAACGAAGGCCCGTCCTATAGTAATATTCCCAATACTTAATATCATGGTGTCCATTAGCATCTATCAGGAGCGTCATTACTATTCTTCCACTCAAACACACATACACACACCTGCACATCAGCTTTGTTTGATTCAGACATGCCATCTTGCTTCTGTTTGTTGTGAATGAAAATGACATATACACCAAAATGGCCGTTCAAACCTAACGAGAATTACTGTTGTTTGCTGCGTTGTGATCCAGGAAATATCACACCCTCATCCTGTCAAAGTGACAGCCTCTTAAACCAGGCTTTGCCCCTGAAATGTGCTGAGTGAACTCACTTCTGCTCGGTGGCAGATGTTTTCCCATGAACAAGCAGCTATTGTTGCCCTTTTCCCCCCACTGGAGTCAGACATTTCTGCTTAACTCTGCAAATTTGCCTTGCTTAAATGAAAAACGCTGTGCAGAAAAACAAGAGTGGATTTTAAAAGCTTCATGTTGAAGTGTACCCAATTAAAAAGCTGGCTCTCCTGAGACATGGTGGAAATGAGTCCGACGGTTTGATGCGGGGAGGACTGCTGCAGCGGCTCAGGAACACTTGTTTGCCTTATTTTCGAGCCATTTGTTTTGCAGATCAGACGGCGTAAATGAGGGTGGATCCTGTACCTCAGAAAGGCATTTATTGATCAGAGAGTAGACAGGCTCTACATGACTGCTGCTTCTTCTGTAAGCAGCACACAAATATGCTTCTGCTCATCAGACCTTGAACAAACAGTTTTGTGTTTCTCTCACTGAAAAAGCTTCAGGACTGCCACACACAGAATCCAGTCCCTAACTGTTACTGTAAAAGCACAAAAGACATTTCTACTTTAACATTATGCAGCATAAATCAGTCTGCTCTCAGTCCTGGTTTCTAGTTTGTTAAAAAAAACACACAGTTAGGGTGCTAGGATTCAAAGGGGTGCTGCAGCCCCCGAAATGGGCTAAATCACTGTTGCACCAGTGGTTTTATCCAGAAGGGTTTTAACCTCTAATCATTCCAGGCCTCCATATCTGTCTTTTTCCTGTTTCTTTGTTTCTTTCTTCATAAAGCACTGAGTGCTTTCATGAAGCAACATGACTGAATTGCAGGAAGGTCACTTTAGGACTTTTTTAAACTCTTTGCTTGATGCATCTTTTTGAAAACAATATTTTACAAAAGTCTCACTCTAACTGCCATCTAGAAATGTGTCTTTTGCTTCCAAAGATTTTCACATTTTTTTCATAATCATTCAAAGAAGTATTCAGCAACAGCTCTCAAGTCTTTCTGAAGGTCACAGGCTGCTTTATCACTGATTTCAGTCCAGTCCCTGCAGCTGACCATTTATGCTATTCAACACTGACCTATGAATTACTGAAGCCTTAAAAAGGCCCCAAACTCTACAGATAAACCAGTGTCTGTCGGCACATAACTGTCCGCTTATTTAAAAAATGTTTAAATTGTATATTTAGGTACTTTGTTAGTAGCCTGTTGCAAAGACACATTTGTTTTTATTTCTTTTGTTGCTATGAACAATCCCAAGATAACAGTTTGACAAAGAAAATATCATTTTTCTACCAATAACATGATTCCCAAAGAGCCATTAAGCTTTCCATATTTTGACCTGTTGTGAGGTGTGTCTTTATAATGAGGACAACAGAAGCAGTGCCAGGCCGAAAACTATCAGAAGATCTAAATGTACCGTACCTGGAAGTGTGCACTCAAGAAATATGAAAATCAAATGAATGAATGAATGAATAAGTATATAAATACCTACTTTTCTTAACCCCTAATAACCCTGTGCCTATTATTTTAGAGCTGTGCTGGAAAATCACATGTCCACAATAAAATTAGTACCACAAGGTCTATTTCCATACTTTTGGGGTCACTGTGGGGGTACACTTAACATTTGTTAAGATGTGCAAATATCAGAGGATGTGTTACTGATGAAGAATAAATCAGAATGGCACAAATGGAAAAAAAAAATTAATACTTGACTAAAAAAAAAAAACTTCCTGGATGAATATAAATTAGGGCTGTCAAATCATTACAGTTATTAATCCAATTAATCAGAGGATAGCTCTGATTAACTACTTTGCAACCTTTGAACACCTAGCTTGTGGCGTGCCAGGTGTTCCCCCTGAAAGTGCAGCCTAAACAAATGTATGCCTGCTGTTGAGATAATAATGATGACTTTTACTGAATTAATCCCTGTTGGGAAATTCAGTTTTGCATTTGACCCTCACCGGATGTTCTAGAGCAGTGATTCCCAAACTTTTTGAGCCACAACCCCCAAGATGACGTACATTTGTGTTTCCTTTTCAGCACCGACTAAGTGGTTCATTGTGCGATACATCTATGGGTCATCCTGTGGCCATTCTCTTAATGTGAGGCTTGAAAACTGTCAGAATCTCCATAAATATAGAGGGTAAAGAAGATTTTGGTTGGTTATGTTAATAATAATATACTTTATTAATCCCAATTAGAGAGCCAGTTAGGAACCTAAGCCAGTCTGGCTATTTGGTGGCAAATAGCCAGACTGGTGATTTTGGAGGCTTCACCTGAGCTGTCTGTACTGTCGCCTGTCTGGCTATTTGCAACCAACTGCCTCAATTAGAGGACCTCATTTTATAAAGTCAAGAAAGGGAAGCAGGGCTGAAGAGGAAGAAGAGGCTGAGGTATGATAATCATTTTTACATTTTTTCAGTTCAGTTTATTTAAATTTATTCAAACATTGTGAACACTGAGAAAAAACAAAGCACAAAAAACAAAAAAGACATCATATAAATGTCTGAAAAGGAAAGCTTTTTCCTCCACCCCTCAAAACGTCATAAATTGGACAAAATCAAAAGGTTGTCATACTGTCATTATGGTTACAAACAACCTTCAATCTCAAAATAAGATTTTGTGTTATCCTTAAACATTTTTTAACTGAATTAATGTTGAACTGTTTTTTAATTCTTTTTCCAACTTATTCCAAACACTGATCCCAACAACAGAAACACTTCTTACATTCTTACATTAGGTTTTTTGAACATTTCACTCCCTAGAAAATTATAAACAAGCTCTCTCTTTTTAAATAATCCCTGGATATGAACAGCTAGCTTACATTGCTAAAAACTTACTGTACCTGCCACAGTTACATGTTTACAGGTCAAACTTTACTATTACATGCAGTTACATTGTTTACATCGTCACTGTGCTGTTATATCTGCACTACTTCCTAAATTAGGATTGTAATACCGTTCACATTGTCTGCTGTCAACCCATTTGTAAATCTGTAATCTTCTTTAGTATTTAAGCTTAGGTTTCATGTTTAAATTTCTAGGTTGTCCCAGCGGAGTCCTAGGTTTTTATGTTTTTATCTTATAGTTTATTATATTTTATTATATGCTCCACGGGTTTGAGTGGATTGTAATTTCATCTGTGTTGTTTGTCTAACATGTGGCACGTTCAGCAATAAAGTTGACTTTGATTTTGAACTTGTTATTCTAAATGTAGAACATAAATTGTGCAGTTTTAAAGTCAATCAAGTCCTTAATTTTAAAGGGACTAGAGGCAGGAATTTAAAAAAACAAACAAACATGAATGTCCATTTTTTTTATACTAATGGGTGATGAAGTGCTAAATACCAAAAAAAACGTTTCCACCCACGTTTCTCTCCGTTGCCTTGAACAGGCTGTGTGCTGCAAAATGCGCTGCAATTCGGCGTCCGAATTTCCCGCGCTGCCCTGCGGACGTGATGTCAAATGACGCTACATCCACAGTTTTGATACAGGAAGATCCCATTATATTCAAACACTGTAAGCGATAGTTATGGATTCTTCTGCCGTCAGCAACCGATCCAGATCAACTGAAAGACACGAAAAAGTGTAACTATGAAGAAAAAGGTGAGTAAACAACATGATAACTTCAGTTTGTGCTGTTTGGCTTGTGGCTGCAGTTACCTGAAGCGCCAGTCGCCAGTTTCGTTTCTTAATCTTGCCTCAAGTCCCTTTAAAGCTTTTAGATGTTTAAAAATGTATGTTCCCTGTAAGTTGCTTTAACAGCTCTAATTGCTCTACTTTTAATTATACAAATTGGATTCAGATTATTCATCCCTAAAGAGAAATTAGACTTCATTGTACCAGCATTCTAGGCAGCATTTTGGGAACAGTTATGGGGTTAGGGGCCGAGCTTAGAGGGTCACAATGGTTCACCTCTGTTGCCAGACCGGGGACAGAGGTGGGCCACCTCTGTCCCCGAGAACTGGACTGAACGAGCAGTGACAGCAGTCTTAGGGAGATGAATCCTCCCCCGATCTCTGGGTCTCTTAAAGCCCTTTGTTCACCTTTTGGGTATTGAAAAGGGCTTTATAAATACAGCTGAATTCAACTGAATTTAGATCCTGGACGTCATCATCATTAATGAAGACTATTTTTACCTTGCGTACCATCTTTCTATCCATGTTTGGATAAATCACTGTAGATATTTCCCATTTTTCTGCCACTACATAAACAAATGAGCTGCTGAAGACTTTTGCTCAGAACTGTAAACGGGGTCGTGTGATGAGGTGTGGGGTGACCTCAGCTGGACCTCCAGGTTCATCTAAGACTGATGCTCCATGACCAAGCTGTGATTTATGACTGTTCTACTCTGGTTCAGAGAAAAGAGCACAGTTTCATCTTCAGCTGCTCGCTCCGGCCTTGACATGCCATAACACTCCCACCGCACAGCTTAGGAGTGTAGGTGTGTGCGCTTGTGTCAGTGTCTCACTTCAGCGAGTCCTTGTCTAGAGACCTTGGGTGCTGGTAAGCACAGGGGGCCCCTCCTTCGGGAGAACGAAAAGAAAAAAAAAGGCTGAGCAGATAAGGAACTTTTCCAGCAGCAGGAACAAGTCGTCCTGGATGTTTCCCTTCTTCCGTGCGCTGCCTCTGACGTCCGCAGCATGTGTCAGATAGGAGATAATAACTAACAAGTTCATTGTTAACCTGGAGTTGGACATAACAGACAATGAACTTTGCAAAGGAATCTGAGTTATGTGTGTCACTGTAGCAAAACAAAATGTTATTTCTCTCTCTCTCCCTCCAGAGGCGTCCTCACAGGAGCGTTCAAACCAAGGAGAGAGAATAAATGCTGAGTGAGCACAGACAACAGCTACTCTGTCTTTGCAAACATCTTCAAGGTCCCTGTGGAGGGATAAATGGCCAACGGGAGGTGCGTTCCCAGGAGAGACTCATCTGGATGTTTGGGAGGTAAGTGCTCTTCACAACTTCTCACTCTTTTACAGAAACAAATTTTGGGAACTTAGAAAACTTTTGTCTGAGAACTGTTTCTTTTTTTTTAAAGATGGAATAAAAATTTGATTCAGTTTTTGCACATTCAGTAACTGAAGCCAGGCGCTGTAGGCAGCAGGAGAATATCTGAGCTGCTGTTTCTCATGTATTCACTCTTTCTTTTGTCCCCCCCTCCCTCCCTGCCTTGCAGGTCCCTGCACTCGGCGACGGGGCAGCAGAGCTCGTTGCACTCGCTGTTCCTTTTTCCTATGCATATACTTCTTTGAGATGTAACTTTAAAGAGGCATAAGGCATGGGAAAATGGGGCTGCAGAGGTATTCCACCGAACAGACGGACGTTTCATCATGCTTTCTGCACGGCAGCCGAACACACACACA
The DNA here is from genome assembly GCA_023101725.1 of Atherinomorus stipes. Classification (NCBI taxonomy): domain Eukaryota; kingdom Metazoa; phylum Chordata; class Actinopteri; order Atheriniformes; family Atherinidae; genus Atherinomorus; species Atherinomorus stipes. The sequence continues at coordinate 290,620 of JALJCO010005685.1, forward strand.
CACACACACACACACACTAACTGGCCTGACTTGAGCTAAAAGAAAGTGGAATTGATTTTCAGTCTCTGTAATTTTTTTTAAACTCTTCTTATTTGTCATGACGTGATGTAAAACTATAATTGTTTCTAATATTTTTTGTCTTTTTTTTAAATAAAGATTTTGTTGCTTAAATTGTGTTTGACATGAATGGATTCTGTTTTTTTTTAGCTTTTGATATGTTTTAATTTTTTCGTAAATTCACAACTTAGGGTGGTGATACACTAGGCAATCTTTTGGGCAACTATTATGGGCAACAGTGCCTACGACATTGCCTCAGTATTGCTGCTTTAATCCCGTAATAAGAAATTATTTTAAACTAAGTTTATATTTTCTGTTCCACTCACTTTAAACCATTTTTTCACTGTTGCTGAAAACAGTGTTGTGATGCTGGTAAATAATTATTCAACATTATAGAAATTATGCAGAAATGATCAGTTAAAGGTAGAAATACTGTGCTAATACATTACCCACTATATGTCTGCCATTTAAGCCTTTTAATGGGGTTGAACTCTTTATAGTTCAAATAGATTTTTTAGTTAATTTATCTGAAAACTTGTTTCTGTTCAGCACCGCTCTCAGATTAACGAGTCATTGTGCTGAACTCAGAAAGATTTTGGATCCATTTTATCTGAACTAGACTTTAGTGGGTAAAACAGACCTCAAAGATGTCGGCAAGATAAAGTAAGTGTTGATTTAAACTTCTTATTTAGCAAAAAATTCAAATATGAAAAAATATGAACCCTTTTGACCAGGAAAGTTTTCACAGACAGTATTTTGCATGTACAGATACTGCTTTTTGATTTTATAGTCATATTTTACATTTCATTTATTTGAATAAGGTTATAATATAATATAATATAATTATTATATAAAAGAATCGCTGTGTTTTCTTTTCCTTTTGAACACAGGGGTAAACTCTGCAATTTTATGCATGCATGAAATATATTCTCTTCATCCTCAGTGAGTGGCAGTGTATTGGATGACTCACTGATTTCCACAGAAGTAGCTTATTTGCAAATATACCATCCTCATTTAATAATATATTAGAAAACAGCTTTGAAATATTTGTCATAGCAGACACTGCATAAAAGGGTTAAAATATTCTGGTTTAATCTCAAGTAACGTGTTGGATGTAAAAAGAAATATGAGTCTGAAAGCTTATTTGGAGGAAATATATGTCAAAACATCAGCATTAAACACAAAATCTTGTCCATTCAGCTGATTAGGAATAAAAAGTAGCGGTATTAGTATAACTTCTGATAACTTATGATGAGAATGAAGGTAAAGTTTCCAGGTTCCCGTACTGGCAGCTACTCGGTGGGAAGAAATATAAGATCTGATGGGTTACATTTTGTTCTTTGTTGGATGTGTCTGGAGATGTTTCAGCCTTCTACAATATTTACCGTCTTTGCTTGCTCTGCTCTCAAGCCCTCGCTCTTTTAGCAAAACTGAAAGCCCAAGCAGAAAGTTCCACGTTGATGAAGGTCATAGGCCAAATAAAGTCAAATCAGAACTTAATTCATACAAGAGTTTTGCCAAAATGTATAGAAAATACACGCGATGATATAATATAATGTGATTAAAGTGTGTGATAAAACAATAAAAGCAGTAAAATGCAAGATTAAATAAAACAAACTGTAAGAAATGAACAAAAAAACGCCTTTCTTTGACAGAAAAATCTTGGGACAGAAAGTAAAGTCTGTGATGCACTGAGGGGCATCACAGACTTGCATGTCTGAAAATGTTCTAAATCATTCAATATTTTAAGGACCAACTATTTTGAAATGAACTCATTGGACATGGAGTCGGCATAAAGATGTCAGATCTGGAATGAAATGATTTATTTTCTTGTTTTTGTGGACTGGAGCAGCAGCTGCAGCTGTAAATAGGCTGTTACAGAAATCCAGTCTGCTGAAGACAAATGCACAAAGCTTTTTTTTCTTTAATCACTCTGACACATTAGCTCTTTGTTTCTTGATGCATTCTTGAGGTGAGAGTGACCTTTACTCTGCAACGGCCTCAACGTGGCTGCTGAAATTCAGGCCTGACATCCAGTTTCTGGTTTGATTTGTGAGTTTTAACATTCCAGAGTGAAACTTTTCTCTGATTTTTAATGCATGTATATAAAAATATCCAGAAAGTATAAAAGTATTAATGAATAAAAACTATGAAAATCATGACATTGATTTGGAATTGTGGTTCAAACGAACTATTTCAAACAAAAAATAGAAAAAAAGTGAATAAATCACTGCAATCAGGTGTTTTCTCTAATGTTCAAAAAGACTTATGCTCATGGTGACAGGCCACTGTTCAAAGGTGTCTGTGTCTGGGACAGTTCTTCTTATTATTATTATTATTATTATTATTACTATTTCCAACCAATTCAAAAGTAATATTTTTAGGGCTGTCAAGAAATGAATCCTGATTAATCACGTTGCTTTTATCACTTCTAGAACACATTTAGGATTAAAGGTGTCTCACCAGGAATTCTACATTTATCTTTAGTAGATAGACTACTGAAACCCTGTCCTTACACCAGTCCTCCCTAAAGTCCTTCAGATGGCAGCAGTTTAGTCCAGAATGCTGCTGATACGATCCTCACACGCTGACTTCACAACTGTATTAATGTGAAGCTGAAATGCAGGTCTGAGTCCTGGACTACTCACAGATTTGTGGCCTGGTTTAAGCCTTTAAGTTGTAAAACAAAAGTTAATGTATTTTCTGCACATAGCAGTACTAATTAATTAAAATAAATCTATTGTTTGACAGAAGGATTAATTTTTTGACAGCCTTAAAAATTTTATTTCACTACATAATAATTTTGTAAATTTTTATTAGTTTATTTAGTGTCTTGTTAATTGAATTACTGTTCTGAATTTAGACTTTTTTAACTTGAGGGTATGAATAATTTTGATTACAGATGTATTTGTTTTTTGCCTAAGTTTAATCTTTAGACTCAAAGCTTTAATAAAGTTAGTTGTGGTAACAAGTGCAGTGGGGTTACAATAAGATTGTATGACCACACTTGATTTGACCCTTGACTGCCTCCCCATCACCCAACCATGACTCTGGTCTGCAGCAACTCGGCTGCAGTTTTCCTCAGACTGTTTGCACCTTTTCACCTGCCCACCACCTGATCCAAAGGGATCAGCCAAACACTCATTGTCATTCAGCTCATCTATTCTCTGCCCCCTCTCAATGGATCATTTATTGATGCTCATGTCTCCATTAGCATCAGGAGCCACAGCTGCAGACTCAAACCTTTCACTGCTTGCATTTTTGCACAGTGCATGCACTCCGGGATGCTTTCAACTGAATTAAGTGCCTGTAATTATATTAACTACTGATACTTGCAAGATTAATCAACTCCTTTCATAATTGTGCCTCTTGGTCTTGATTAATTCCAGGCCTCAAATGAAGAAAATAGATCCTCATATCAGCCTCGGACGTGGAGTCTGATCGCCTGCAGCGTTCATATCTCTCACCCCAATTTTACACGTGAAAAGGACAGAGAAACTTTATGATAGAGTGACTCCATCAGTCATCCGTTTAGCTGGTCGCAACTAATGACTTTAACGTGAGGTAATACACACCTCAGGCAGACTGGAGGGCGCCGTCCTTTTGCGGCTTTCAAGTAAGTGCGAACAGTTCAGTTCGTCACACAAAAGAGCGCAATGGATCTCAATGATCGAGCAGTTACCTCCGCTTTGATGTCGCTTTGAAGATGCAAATCTTCCAGCAGCAGAGGGCGAGTTGTGCTTGGAGCAATGCTACCGGACGCCAGGTGGAAATATTTGCCTGCAGCCACAGGATAGCCCCCCCCCCCCCACCACACACACGCACACACACACACACACACACGCACAATAAAAAAAAAATCTTTTTACAGGACTCAGAAGGCTTTTTTATTTGTATAAAAATAGAATCAGATGTTAGAGTTGTGGTATCCAACAGATGGCAACACAAGCCCTGAACATACTTTAATATGAGTTATGGCCCCCTGGACTAAAATTCATCCACTATTCATTTTGTAAACAATTTACATTGCCGATTTGATTTTATGTAAACAAATTTACTTTAACTTCATACCATTATTTATGGATGAGAAGCTTATTTACAGCAAGAAACAAAAATTGTCCAAATAAATGTTTCACGGACAAATATAAGATGTGAATCAAAGTATTTTCGTTTTATTTGCCTCCCTGAAACCAAAGATTTACATCATACACGTCATTCCATTTCTTTTCAAACTTATATTTAAACTTAAAGTGCTTAAGAAACATCAAAAGCATATATTTACAGTTTTAAACCCCTCTTTTAAAGAGAGTAGGTGAATCAGGGGGCATCTAGATTCTAGACAGGAGTGAGGAGGACAGAAACGAGCAGACTTCAGTAGAAGCGTGGGTGATGTGGGGCTGGGCGGGGGTGGCGGTGCGGAGCAGCGGGGAGGGACGTCCTCTGGAGCGGCTGCTGCTGCGGGAACAAGCCGCAGCCAGCCGGGAGCTGTCCGCCCAGAAAGGGGTGCTGAAACAGAAACGGAGGCAGCAGAACGGCCGGGACTGTCAGGGAGCCGGGGCGCGTGACCTGGACCTCCCGTTTCAGCTTCATCCTCCGGTTCTGGAACCATGTTTTAACCTGAGAGAAGCAAGACAGACGTTACATGCACAGAAAGAGCAGGAGACAACACGGGCCTACGTTTACAGCAGGTTTTAAAGGAAAATTAGGGATCTGTGCAAAATCACGAGACCAAAAAAAAAAACCCCAGACTCTGCAGAAATCCGAAAGTCCTGAATCCTTACCTGAGTTTCGGAGAGGCTGAGCTGCTCTGCGATCCTCTTCCTCTGCGTCGCTCCCAGGTATTTGTGTCTCCTGAAAGCGCTCTCCAGCTCACTGATTTGCTCCGAGGTGAACTTGGTCCTCATCCTCCGCTGCTGCGCGCTCTCCCCCTCACTGTCCTCTCCCACCTCGCTCTCAGACCCAGACGCGTAGCCGCAGCTGTCTGGAAGGGAAAACAGTGCAATTTAATTAATTTACTCATAATCGATAAGCACTCAAGAGGCCTGTCGATCCCAGTGCTCAACACAAAGTTTATCAGGGAACTTACTATTTGGAGAGGTCGGGGAGTATCGGCTTCTTGCAAATTCCTCCACATCACTCTGAGCTTTTGGATAAAGCGCTGCATCCTGTGTCTGCTCCTCATAGAAACTTTTGGAAAGCCACTCTACAGAGAAGTTTGCCATAATGTGCCCAAATCTGTATGATGACGTAAGACAGGATTGTGGCTCAGAGCCCTATATAGGAGGAACGTGTGTCTTTATTTGCATATGCAAAGGAATCTCAACGGAATGACAGAAACTTGATGGTGGTTGTAATTGAGGTTAATAGGGGCTGGGTTGTAGTTTTTCTCACGTTTGTGGCGGCCTGAGATGTTCTGGCGCCACCAAGTCTGAGTATCAGTTACCTGGCATCTCTGCCCTAAATGATGCTTGCATAAAGGCTCGCGGGGGCAACATCCGCCTCTGAATACAAGACAATTAAAAGAACTTTAGAGACTTTATGTCCTAAATGTTTCATGAGAAACCATTCCCCTTTTCACAAAAGAGACATGTAGTTTGCTTTGAATAAGTCATAAGTAAATGTTTGACCCCTGGTCCAGACCGTTGAGGCCGCAGACAAAAGCGCCCAGCTGTTTGCGCATCAAGCAGCCCGGTGATGAAGCCTTTGTTGTTTGTGGGTGTGACGCAGTCAGAAAACATCATCGGAAAGTGAGAAAGTTTTGTTTGATCTGTGTGGAGCTGTTTGAATGAAACATTTGCCTCAAGGCACCCTCCCCCAGACTGTGTTTAAAAGCTGACTTCATGGGGGGGGGGGGGGGGGGGAGATACCTAAAGGTTGAGTGTATTATCAATGCCCTGGATTCACAAGTAACCACTTAAAGACCTTCAAATATCTCAGGAGTTCCCGCAAATCAACTTTTCCATCTCCAAATCTCTTCTCATAATCGGCTTTTTAACCTGAGGCTCTGACATCACAGATCAGATCCATCTGACAGACTCTCTGGAGCCAGGTCTGGGGTCTGGGCCCCCGCGGTACGTGTAAACTCATCAATGAGCAGCTTAATTAGGACTAATTGTCGGCCATGATCTCCACGTTAGCTGGCCTTTGAGGTGCAGAAATGAGGACAAACAAGGCTCGTGAAAGCAGGCCGCGTCATCCCTGCTGACAGAGTTGGTGTGAGGAAGACTCGCAGACTTCATGGTGAATTTGGTGTTTGCGTTATGTTTGGCATTCCTCACTGATTTAATTTATTCTGATTTGTTTTTATGGATTGGTTCGGCTGGCCGTTTGGTCCTATCGCGTAGTGATAATTAGTAGAGAATCAAATCAGGAGATCCATACAGTGACCTGTCATGAGAACCTTTAGCCATCTTTATCAGCTCTCTCTCCAATCACCTCCCCCTCTGTAACCCCCCTCCTTCATAAGATGAAAGACAAGATGATCTATTCATGTTAAACTAATCCCACAATAAAGATTAGGGTATCTGTAAGACGCTGCTTCAACAAAAGCGCCATGTGCCAAGAAAAAACAAAGCGTAGTCAAATACTCCGTTCCATGATAAGCTTTATTCAATCATAAATAGATTTTCTGTAATTATATACAACTTTTGCCTATAAATATAGGTCATAACACATCTGGATTGCACATTTTTAAGTGTTTAAGTAGAAAAAAGTCTCTAGTTTCTCAGTAGAAATGTGGGTGTTGGATCACAAGACGAGGCGTCTGATGAGGAGGTATCTGCCGCTGGAGGACCAGCTCTGGTACGGGGAGCGTGTAGAGAGGCCGGCCGGTGGCCGCGTATCGGGGTCGTTGTCCGGCCACAACATGGTACTGAACCGAGGATAGAGGCTGGAAAGTCACAGTCGGGATTTGTGGAGCGAGGTAGTCCTGAACTTCTCGTTTCAGCTTCATCCTCCTGTTCTGAAACCAGGTCCTGACCTAAGAAGAAGCACCAAAGATACAGTTAGGATTCAGAAAGCTGCGTACCACGAGACTAGCTCATCTCAAACAGACTACTACTACAAACTACAGACTACTACAAACAGTCTACTAAATCAGTTCAGTCTCGTCTCACCTGAGTTTCTGTGAGGCTGAGCTTCTGTGCCGTTTTCACCCTCTCTCCAGAATCCAAGTATTTGTGCTTGCTGAAGATCTTTTCCAGTTTGCTGATCTGCTCGGGCGTGAACTTTGTGCGCACGCGGCGCTGCGGTCCGTCTTTCTCCACCTCGCTGCCTTCATCCACGGAGAGAATGTCTGAGGATGCGGCTTCGCTCTCATACCCAGAGGAATATCCGCTGACCTCTGAAACTGAAGGAAAAAAGGCGTTGATATAAAATAATGCGCCTGTTAAATGATCTGATTCAAAGTTAAATTTCAGGTTACTTACTTGGTGAAGAGCAGTTTACTGGATGCAAAGGCGAGCACGAGCTGCGCTCCTGCTCTGCGTGCTGAGCGGGCTTGGCTGGTTTGGGTTTTGCCTGCAGGTAACCTTTGCCATAGACCGGCGCGCTCGGCTGCACCATGCAGGGAACATGAGGTCTGCACAATGGCGCAGAATCTGTGCGGACCTTGGGCTCTTCAGTAACACCGGTGCTGTGATGGCTCTGGGCCAGCCAGTCCACAGAAAAGTACTTCACCATGTTGACAGTGCTGCTCATTGACCTGTAAACGTAAAGTAAAGGGATAATGTGGCTGCTCGCGAACCGAGGGCCAGCTTTTATAGGACCCCGGCCCTGGCGCGATTTGCATATGTAGAGACCCTTGTTAACGCCTGATCGATCCCGATGATTAGGGGATAATGGCTCGTTACTGAAGTCTTTACATATCCTGTGAGTGTGTGAGGCGCTGGCGCCACCGAGTCTGTGAAGGCCCTCCTGGGCACAAGACGAGTGAAACTGGGGCAGGCGGGCTGGAAGGGGGCAGCTGATACCCCCCTGCAGAGGTGGGGACCACACGGTGAAGCGTTAAAAGATCTGGTTTCACAGTCTGATTTGAATTTAAACAATAAAACATCTCTGGGCTCACAATATTTGTATTTGTTTAAGCTGTTTGACTGAGGATGAGCACTTTCTCTAAAACCACCAATTTCTCCAGTGGGAGGTGTCTGCTAATGTACAGAGGTAGTTTTTAATTTCCCACTCATGCTACAAACTTTGCTGCATTATAAAGTCATAAATCAGTTTTTTTTTTACTCCACATAACCGTTAGTTTAAGAGCTCCATCATCAAGCTTAATTCAAGTTTATACCAGACTAAAGGGCAGAGGTGACAGCGATTTTTCTGTTGCTGCACCATTGGAACTGTGTGCCTTTTAATATTAGATGTGCACAGAGTATTGTTCATTTTAACTCATTATTAAAAGCGCATCTTTCCTCCCTATCCCTTCCCACGTTTTATGGCATTTTATGTATTTATTTTATCTTGTGGTTTTATGTATTTATGTGCTGTTTATTTATTTTGCACTCTCTTATTTCATTGATGATTTTCTGATTTTATTATTTTTTTTGTACAGCACTTTGTGCTTCATAAATAAATCTGACTTGACCAGGGATCGACCGATATAGATTTTTTGTAGGGCCGATATCGATACTGTTATTTCCTCATCAGCCTCAGCCAATGGTCGGTACAACCTGACGATGTTTGGGGACGATAGTTGGGGGCGATACTGCATTTGATCCCAAAATTAATATAAATGGACACAATGAAAACTAATCCTCTTTTAAGATAAAAAAAGCACTTCAAATAAATATATAAAAAACAAAGTACACTTGTAACAATATAAAAAAGAAATACTAAACATGTAATTTATATATAGGTATATAAAAATCTGCCTGTGTAGACACCTGTCTGTAAATTATGCCGAGAGGGAGTACTGACCATCACACTCAATCAGCCAATGCCAATACCAGCAAAAAACACAAATATCGGCTGGCCGATGTATCGGTCTATCCTTCGACTTGACTTGACTTGCTATTGTGGGAGCTTGGTTACACTCTGATCAGTAGGGGAGGTCAAAATCGGTATAAAGTCTATGAATATAACTTGAAGTAGGCGAAGTCTTGGGTTTAAATTTAACTCATTACAGTAAATATCTTATTTCAACACAGAGCTGAACACTGTTGCTTTACGGGTGGTTTAACTGTTAATCTAGAAATGCTTGGTCTATTTAGTTTTACATTCAATTTTTTTTTTTTTTTTTACTTAGATTCAAAACCAAATGATTTAATCTTAAAGAAATCCATGCTGAATAATCCTGCAGTTATAGTTCACATAATGCCTGCCTGGTTTGAAAACATATGTTCATTTGTTGGACATGCAAAGACAAAATTAGTATTTTTAGCTGTTTGTAGGCTAAGAATGATTCCTTAGAGATGAGCTCTTTCCTTAAAGATCCAGCTTCTGAGTCTTCCACACCCTCCAAAAACTGTTGATGGTTCCTGGTTTATGCACATCTTGAGACAACTTTTCCTAAACTAACACACAAGGAGCAAACTATAGGAGCAAAACTCACAATGGCACACAAAATGCACTTTGTGTCTTCTACTTAGTGATGAAAATGATTATTTAAGTATTATTGTAAAGCCCAAAGAAGGTTAAAAAGAAATGGAGGTGATCATGATAAATTAAGTGGAACAATTTTACGATTTCCTTCCAGTTAGGCTACTTTTTAGGTGCAAATTTTACTCACTAAAACAATGATGATCAAGGATGTATTCAATAACCCCAAACATGCCAGCTGCTTATAGTGGATTATTTCTACATTTGAAGTCACAGAAATAAGAGACAGACTTAATTAGCTGCTTATTTAGGTGAAAGCATCCCCAAACGTCTTGAGAACCAACACCATATTTGGTGATGTTGTGCGTAAAATTAAGTTTTGAAGCCATTTCTGATGACATTTAACCCTAAGAGCGTATTTGGTTTCGTGGTCGCACTTGTGCAGTCAGATGGGGAGCAATCCTCCAGCGGTTTCGTACTGACACGTCTTTGATACCCCGGTGGGCGCTGGCGCCAGCTACCCAAGAATCAGCATTTGGCACAGGCGCTTCGAACATTAGAGATCAAAGGAATTACAGTAGCAACACAATTAAAGCGCGTTCACTTGTAAATATGCTAAAACAAGCTGCGAGGGAAGCTGCATGGGGGAGGCCTGAGAGCGCAAACAACCCCCAAGTAGGCTACTAATCCATTTATTTGGCTGCAAATATTACACGTCACACTCAAATTCAACATAAATATTATTATGTCAGCTGTGACTTGGAGAATATGAGTCACACTTTTCCACTATCTGAAGCTGACGTTCATCGTGTCATGTGTATTAGGTGTCACAAATATCGACAGCTTCTCTCAGACAGCGACTTAAACCGTTTTGACGAGCCCTCCTCCTTTCTGGGGGTCTGCCTGCAGCAGCTGGGGGGCTATAACAGAAACTGATCGTTTAGTTTTGTTACACAGCAGATAAGAGGCTGGGCCTAGTTGTCTCCTTTATCGGTGATCTGTCGCTGGGGAGGCAGGAGTCCATTCAGCCTGTTGGGGCTCTTTATCTCTGCAGCTTTGAAGATTCTGATAGCCTATAAAAAATGACCGGGACGATCCACACCGGGCCCATTTCCTCAGCTCCGTCCCTGTCCGAGAGGAAGAGCTGTAAAACTCGGTTGTTTTCATTCATTCTTTCTGAATGAGGCAAATCCAGTCACGAATAGTGTCCTACGACCACCAATAAAGACACTCAACTCAGACAGGTTCTGAAGAAGAGACAGAAAGAAAGAATAGTTTGGGTTTGAATAATCAAACAAAACCGTCTAGATTTTAATGCTTCCCTGATAGGAAAATATATTGATTCAGGGTTCAAGCTGGTTATTTTTGGTTGAAAAAAATGTTGATTAAATGTTCGATCAAAAGGAGAGAGAGAGACAGAGAGAGAGAGAAACTTCTGGGTCCTTATCGTAGCCTATGTAAATTTCAAGTCGCATTTCTTTCACTTTGGGCTCAATTGGTAATTTTTAAAACTCCCAGTGGTTTTTGGATATTGTGGGAATTTCTGCAGCATTAATATTGACGGCTCCATTGCGACAGTGATGGATGGCGGTTGTAGCGTTAGCTAGCATTAGCATTAGCCTAACGCTTCCGGACCTCCCTGCTCTGCCTTTTAACCATGTTAATAAACCTAATATGACATTGCATTTCTGTGATATATTTCGGCTTTTATGGACGGCTGAGGACCATATTTGTTGATCTCTTTTCCTTTGAAATACTTCTTCGTATCACTACAAGCTAGCAACGGCTAGCCGAGACTCTTGTTCTGTACATAGTGGAATTTGTTGAACAGATAAATGACTTATGAGGCTCCTGCCACCAAGTGGTGGGAATATGTATTGCAACAGTGGATAACAGCATTGCTTACTGAAAGTGCGCGGTCCTGCGGCTGTCACAGCTCACAGGTAGGAAAGGGAAAGTTTTTGGCGGCTCTAGGTGGCGCTCAAGGACCAAACTTGAGTCGCGGCCATGTGGTCAAAATAACAGAAAAATCAATGATAGAATATAAAATTAGCCCTTGACATGTTTGTTCCACGCTACACGGTGGCGTGGTGGCTTACACCATTAGCTCACAGTAAGAAGGTCGCGGGTTCGACCCCCCCTTAGGGAGGAGTCAGAATAGGCCCCTCCTTCCTGTGTGGTGTGTGCATGTTCTCCCCGTGTATGCATGGATGTTCTCCGGACCGCCCAGTCTCACAAAACATGCAAGTTAACCTGTATATACACATACACACATAGCTATGTATCTGTGTGTGTGCATATATGGAAAAGCACATAGGCACATATAGGGCATGTAAAGAAAAACCCATAAATCTGTGTGATCTCTTTCAAAGACACACAGATTAGTTATTCTTATTGTTATTGTTGATTTTTAAAACAGACATGTTTTAAATAAAGCTTCTAAGGTTTTGGTTCAGCTCATGGGTTAAAAGATAGAAATGGCATTAATGGAAGGGTGCAGAAAGAAATGCTTTCAAAATAACAAAAGGGTCAAAGGAAATAACCTGTAAAAAAATATGCATTATTACAAAATATTTAACAACATATATATTTTTTTAAGCTGCCAAATATGACAGACGTTTTCTGCACTACCCTTTTAAAAGTCCTACTTTACAAAGAGTGTTGGATGTTTGGTTTACAAATGCAGCTTTCTTGTTTTATTTTCAAAAAATTAATCCTCTATGACAACTTCTCGTAGAGACAATTATAAGAAATTTGATTAATAAAAGGATGCAATAATAAATTCTGTCAAAAGGACAAAAGGTTCAAAGAAAATAATCGGTTTAAAAAAAAACAAAAGAATCCATGATTTACTACAAAATATTTAAAAACTTTTAAAAACTTTTCTTTGATATTTTTTTAAGCTGAAAAACATGACAGAAGTTTTCTGCACTCAGCTTTTTAAAATTCCTACTATCTTTCCAACAAGCGCTGGTTGTTTGGTAGCTTCATTTGTTTATTTTTCTATCATTAATCCTCTATGACAACTTAGAGACAATTTAAAACAAGATATGACGATGTTTTCACATACAAGTAGTAGGAAAAAATAACGAGACAATTATGAAAGAAATACGCAAATAAATAAAATTACAGGTTCAAACTTTTTTTGCAGCATCAAAAATAATATCAATGGTCTGATTAAGATTTAATTTTCATGTACAGATAGATAGATAGATAGATAGATAGATAGATAGATAGATAGATAGATAGATAGATAGATAGATAGATAGATAGAGTCATTAAAATTATTCATACCCTCCAGTTAAAGATGAAAAAAAACAGCTGTCAGTAAAATAAGTTGAAATTCACAAAAATAATAATGAACAAAATTTCTATGAAAATCATGACATGAATTTGAACTGTTTGAAAGAAATATTAATAAACAAAACACAAAAAATAAAATAAGTAAACAAGCATGATGGGGCTCCAAAGCTAAAATTTAGTTGAGCAACACTTTGAGGCAATCACTGCAAGAGGTTTTTTCTCATGTTCAAAAAGACTTCTGCACTCGCTGACAGGTATTTTGGTCCACTGTTAATGGGAAAGATGCTCTAATGTTTCTGGGACACTTTTGATTATTTCTTTTTTTTTCTAATTTATTATTTCCACCCACAATTCAAAAGCAATATTCTATTTTACCAAATTATACTTTCACACTTTTTCTCATTTTATATTATTTGCTTGTTATTTGAATAACTATTGTGAATTTAGTCATCTAATTAATTAGAGGGTATGAATAATTTTATTTCAACTGGCTCCAACTCTTGTCACTTTTGTGTAGCCTATTAACTTTAATTTTAATTGATAATTTTCAAGTGTTAATGTTTTCAGAGGGAAATATCCAAATCAGCAAGCTTGCATTGAATCACACATTTTGTCTCTATCAATTTAAATTGCATTTCTTTCACTTTGGGCTCAATTGGTCATTTAAAAAATTCCCAGTGTTTTTGGATATTGTGGGGATTTCTGCAGCATTAATATTGACGGCTCCAGAGCGACAGTGATGGATGGCGGTTGTAGCGTTAGCTAGCATTAGCATTAGCCTAGCTAACGCTTCCGGACCTCCCTGTTCTGCCTATTAACCATGTTAATAAACCTAATATGGCATTGCATTTCTGTAATATATTTCGGCTTTTATGGACGGCTTGGGATCATATTTGTTGATCTCTTTTCCTTTGAAATGCTTCTTCGTATCACTACAAGCTAGTAATGGCTAGCCGAGGCTCTTTTTCTGGATATAAAGGAATTGTTGAACACATAAATGACTTATGAGGCTCCTGCCACCAAGTGGTGGGAATATGTATTGCAACAGTTGATAACAGCATTGCTTACTGAAAGTGCGCGGTCTCGCGGCTGTCACAGCTCACAGGTAGGAAAGGGAAAGTTTTTGGCGGCTCTAGGTGGCGCGCAAGGACCAAACTTGAGTCGCGGCCATGTGGTCAAAATACCAGAAAAATCAATGACAGAATATAAAATTAGCACTTGACATGTTTGTGCTGCGCTGCACGGTGGCGTGGTGGCTTACACCATTAGCTCACAGTAAGAAGGTCGCGGGTTCGACCCCCCCTTAGGGAGGAGTCAGAATAGGCCCCTCCTTCCTGTGTGGTGTGTGCATGTTCTCCCCGTGTATGCATGGCTGTTCTCCGGACCGCCCAGTCTCACAAAACATGCAAGTTAACCTGTATATACACATACACACATAGCTATGTATCTGTGTGTGTGCATATATGGAAAAGCACATAGGCACATATAGGGCATGTAAAGAAAAACCCATAAATCTGTGTGATCTCTTTCAAAGACACACAGATTAGTTATTATTATTACTTGTTGTTGATTTTTAAAACAGACATGTTTTAAATAAAGCTTATAAGGTTTTGGTTCAGCTCATGGGTTAAAAGATAGAAATGGCATCAATGGAAGGGTGCAGTAAGAAATGCTTTCAAAATAACAAAAGGGTCAAAGGAAATAACCTGTAAAAAAAAAAAAAATTTGTATTATTACAAAATACGACTTATTTCAACTTTGTTATATATTTTTTAAGATGCCACATATGACAGACGTTTTCTGCACTACCCTTTTAAAAGTCCTACTTTCCGAAGAGTGTTGGATGTTTGGTTTATAAATGCAGCTTTATTTATTTATTTTCAAAAAATTAATCCTCTATGACAACTTCTTGTACAGACAATTATAAGAAATTTGATTAATAAAAGGATGCAATAATAAATTCCGTCAAAATAACAAAAGGTTCAAAGAAAATAATGGGTTTAAAAAAAACAAAAGAATCCATGATATACTACACAATATTTAAAAACTTTTTAAAACTTTTCATTGATATTTTTTTAAGCTGAAAAAAAAACTTTTTTAAAGTCCTATCTGTCCAACCAGCGCTGGATATTTGGTAGTGTTATTTGTTTATTTTTCTTTTATTAATCCTCTGTGACAACTTTTCATAGAGACAATAAAAACAAGACATTGTTTTCACATACAAGTATTAGGAAATAATATAACGAGACAATTATACAAGAAATAAGCAGATAAATTACAGGTTCAAACTTTTTTTTGCAGCATAAAAAATATCAATGGTCTGATCAAGATAGATAGATAGATAGATAGATATAGATTCATTAAAATTATTCAACCCCTCCAGTATATATGTAAATGTATGTATATCTATATATATATGTATATACACACATAACTATATGTCTGTGTGCATATATGGAGAAGCACATAAGCACATATATGGCATGTAAAGAAAAACCCATGAATCTTTTTGATCTCTTGGAAAGACACATAGATTAGTTAGTTTTTACTTATTGGCATTGATTTTGTATTGTGGTTGAAGAAAATACTAAAAACAGACTTAAAAATAAAAACAGGGGAACCAGAACTAAAATTTTGTTTGAGCAAAACTTTCAAGCAATTACTGCAATCTGTCGATTTCTGTTTATTTGGACTTCTGCACCTGTTGACAGGTGTTTATGAGCAAGGTTCTCTAATTTTTCTGGGACAATTTTGTTTTTAATTACATTTCACAACTCAAAAGCAATGTTTTATTTCACAAAATTATAATTTCATATTTTTTATGTATTAATTTCTGCAGTTCCCTGTTGTTTTTTTTCATTTTTAATTATAATACAGCCTTTTATTTAATGGGAAGGTATGAATAATTTTGAGGATGTGTGTACACACACATATAAAGGTTAACCTTGGCCAGACAAACATCCATGGAAAAGTGATTCAGAGCCCATTGTGGGCAGATTTTATATACTATCCTGAGATATAATGTTGCAGTCAGCTCATCATAAGATAAAAAAAAAGACAACTAGCCACATAAAAATATTACCAAACATTAAAATGAGCTGCACAGAGGACGAGGGAAGCTCAGGCTTCTGCTTTACCACCAGTCCCACATCCCTGAACCAGCCTCCAACCTGCCATCACTTTCCTATCATGTTTATTGTTTGACAATAATACGCCTTGGCAAGAGAAGGCTTATAAAATGTAATTTATTTGGTTAAATTAAGCAAATCTTCATAGCATGTCACATTCCATTTCCATGAGTTTCACGGCACATAACCATGGAGGAGAAAGAGAGCGCTGGCAGGGAAATAGAAAAATGGACACCGGCTGAACATCATTCTTCAAAATGACATTTTGCACACTGACATCTCATTACGTTCCATCATTTAATGGTAAGATTTTGTCCTGACTGTAAGCTGGTCTCTTTGCCCTTCACCACACGCTGTTAATAATAAATGCATTTATTACACATTGCACTGCTTCACTGTAATCAGTAATAGATATTAATTAATCACTCAAGGCATGTAATTCTCATTTAGATTCCTAATTGGTTAACAATCAGAAACTATGGGCTGTATGTTTCATTTAATAACTTATATAACCAATAAATGGATGTGTTCTGCATTATGCCGTTTGTTTACCATGACAGATACAACTCCGCCATGTCAGGTTAATTTCATCTCAGAAAGTGACAACCTGTTTAAAGACCCCTACCAGAAGATTAGCTGCTGGGTCTCTATGTACACCCTCCTCTTTAGGCATGTTATACACAATGTTTATATCCTGAAATGATGCACTTTCAAGACAAAAATGTGTATTGTGACCATGGTAACCATGTACAGGTATGACAGAAAATGGATTTGTCAGTTTTGTGTTTCCATTCTGGTTTGCAGCAACAATAATAATGACTAATAACATAATAACTGCAGCTAGCATGATAATATCTCCTATTTGTCATGTAATAAAGCCATTGACATAATATTTAGCCAATTATGGAAATATGAACAAACTGTACAAAAAGTGTAAAACAAATACTGGATTTCTGAAAAATGTAGTCCTATACTGGCAGCAGTTATAACATCTTCAAAGGATTTTTTTTCATGCTAGGCCAAAAACAACAGTACTATACATAAAATCTTATTACGTAATTGGCAATTTATTATCTTAATGGCTTTATTATGTTTACAATGTTCAACACTTACGTCACTAGGAGGTGTTACATTATCAGTTGCAACACATTTTTTGATCAAATCAAACCCTTTTATTGTTACAGGCAGCTTGATATAATTTTTAATCACTCCGGCCTTCGTCTTTATTAGCAGTAAATTAACCAGGTGAATTTATGTTCCTACACAGCAAAACAAAGTAGCCTGAGATTGGATAAGACTGACTTTCTAAAGATTTGGAAACCTTTGAGATGGTGGTTGTGACTGACTTGACTATAGGCATTTAAAAAACTTCCACTGTTAAGATATGGCCTTTGTTTGTAGTTTACAGAGCCGATACCAACCATAACCAGAGCTGTGGTAAGATTCTAGATTCAGAAAAAACAAACAATGAAAAAACCTTACAACCCACATGACAATTAAAGGTTGAATATGGAACATTTTTAATAAAAGCTATATATATTTTGTAAATAATACCTCTTCGGGGCGTTTGGAGGGGTGCAGAATGAAAGAAAAAATGAAATTTAGCCTGAAAATAAATATAAATTTTTTAACAGGGTTGACAATGGTGTTATATTTACACCTACAAGTCAATACATGCTGCCAATGCGTGTTGCCAAATACGATCTGTGTGTGGCAAAATGTTTGGCATTTTAGACTGGAACTGGGAAAAACGGTGGAGTCGGCAAGTCAAGCAGCTGCTTTAGAGTACCAGAGATGTTATCTGTCTCAGAAGAGGACCTGAAAGGAGCAAAAACAAGTAAATTTAGGTGAAGCCTACACTAGATGGACCCACATAAATGTTTTCCACGCATTAAAATGTGGGAATAGCAACTTTTCTCCTGGATTGGTAAGCTAACTCACATGCTAACATGGCTAACGTTTGCTGTCAGTGATAAAACTCCTCTGCTTTACTTGTTGGACATGCTGCAGGCTGCTGGTCACTTAATGTGTCGTATTGGCAGCAAGCCTGGCAACCCAGCAGCTGGAGTTATTTTTCTGCTGTTGCAACTACAACTTAGACACACATGATGCCGCTGTTTTGTCCGTATTCTTGTCTTTTTCACAGTGAGCATATTTGATTGCATATGATGGTGCGTTCCAGTTGTTCTCAGTACTTGTTCTCTGAGATAATTTTGCCAGATATGAGGAAGTGATCTCAGAACTCCAAGCTGGAAAATTTGTAATTTGCAGAAGAGCCCAAGATTCTAGATCTAAAGATGGCAGCTTTCAGCACCATTGTTCTTTATTAAATTTCTTTTTTATATATTTTCTGTCCATTGAGTTTCTAGTGTAAACAGCACAGAGTTGTTGTTACTGATAATTATGTTCTTACAGTGGTTTGTTCTTGAAAATTTCACAAATGTGTTGTTTATTAAACACTAGCACCAAAATTGTCTGGTGTTGTCATGGTGATATTGTTGCGTCTCTGTAATTTTTCTAGTTTACACTGCAGTTGTTGCAGTTGGAACGCCAACTCCCCGGTCAGACGTCACCAATTCTCCCCCCTCTCAGAATTACAAGACAACTTGAACGCACCATAAGTTGGAACCAACTTTGAATCTGGTTTTTACTCCTTAGAAGCCATGCAAGTAGAAGCCTCAGGGTTTTGTGCTAAATGCTAATATTAGCTTGCTTACATGCTCACTTAAATTTACTGGGTCATCAACCATAATACTAATGACTGCAGTCAATCTTTTCACATCATGATAGCAATGCAAAGTTAACAGAATTAAATACTGAATGTGTTACAGTTTATCCAGGCAGGAACCCAAACAACATGACAGTGAATGAAACAGGACACTTTGCAGTAGCAATAGTCAAAAGATTAGCAAAACTATCCTTAAAGGTACAGTATGTAAAAAAAATCAAAGATCAATGGCAGAAAAATGTGATATATAATTCAAAACTGTGTTTCGATTGATGTGTAATCGCTGCACTTGAATAGCTGTTATAAGTTTATTTTCTTAGAAAGACATTTACATCTACTTGCTCGGCAGTGCACATATGGAGGCTGCCATATTTGTTCCACCATTTTTAGTACGGTGTCCCTGAATGGACAAAACAATGTGTGTGAAGTGAGAACACTCTGAACTTTAACTGCTACACCAGTTTTGTTTAATGTGTGTTAGAGCACTGTGTGGGATCAATAATGCCTTAAAAGACATTAAAAGTAGTTACTCATCGTACAGTCATAGCTACACCTGAGACCACTGGATCCACTCACACATGAAAACATATAAGGAGAATGTTGGCCACTAATGGCCACTACACAGTCACAAAAGTGCTTGGAAGTCATTTGAAAGAAAACATCTTTTCTTTCAAATACTCATCTTTACCACTAGATGTCAGTAATTCTTACATACTGTACCTTTAAGTAACATGAATATGTGCACAAATTTACCTTTATTCAACAGTTCTGTTATTTTCATGAGGAAACAAATTGGTCTGAGTTATAAGCTGTCACATCTATTCATTCATAATCATTGTTTAGAAATTAGGATTGACCCTTAAAACACTGTCCTTTAACGGCACAGTTTAAGGTGCCTGCAAACGTTGGGAAGTATTGCCCATTTTCTCCCTGTTGGCGATTATCTTTGATGCCATGTTCTATGTTTCGTCCAGAAATGAAAATATGGAGGCTTTAACAACTTAAACACATGCTTCTGACAGAAAATGAATGTCGGTGTGAACAGATGAGGAATCATTGCAAAAACTATTACTCTTGTCTCTACGGAAAAATGCTGATATCAAAATCAAACAGATGTGAGGAGTCAACAGTGAAGAGTGACAGTTATTATCAGTGAGGAATAAGTGAAGGAGAACTTAGTCTAACATCATAAAAAAGTTTTTTTGTCCTCTTGACGCTGCTGTCAGAGCAACAGGAGACATGTTGGTGTCGACCAGGCTGGGAAGTTGAACTCAGGGATGAGAAATGTCACTGAACCGGCCTTCACTGGAAGGTAGCCTTCACCCTCCTCAGTGTGTCATGGATCCTGCGCGTTTGACGCTCACTGGACTGCTGAAAGTTGGCATCGTTGTCGGCAGCCAAGAGGTGGATGTCAGAGGAGGCTAGACGGGCGATGCGGCGGCGCAGGTAGTCCTGCAGGTCCAGGTCTGGGCTGTAGGGGTACGCTGCCTCCTGGAAGGCGTGGACCTGACTCACAACCTTTGCAATGCTCCTAGATCCAGCATCGGGTGGGAGAGAGAACAGTGACAATGTGAGAAGAGACTCGGTAGCTTCATTTATGTTTTCCTCTCAGCATCATCATCATCAGCTATGTCTCTGACCTGATTTGGAGGAAGCTGGGACAACTGGAGGTCTACGGTAACCAGCTGTATTTCTGCCTCTCTCTGCTAGATCTCCTGACCCCAGCATCTGGCTACACCCAATCACCTCTCAGCATCTGGCCAAAAACCTCTTTTCCAATCAAACCCCATCCCACAGGCACCATCTGGAGCAACGCTGGCACCCCTACCAGCAACCCAAATTCAACAGCTGTGCCATTACCGTCCAACTGCCACTTGTTGTGACCTCGGCATCTGGTCAGCCATATTGAAGCGAAGGAGAAGGACACAATAAAAATACGTCCTCCTAGTGAGTTGGCCGACTTTGTCATGAACAGATTTGCAGGTTGTGGAGAGAAAGCCAATTCTCTGATAATGACACTAACTGTTCATACTTTGTGTCACTACAGGAACGGGTAGGAGGTTAATTTCCCTGACTGGATGCATGTCTGATGAGCGTCACATGGCTTTTTCCACATAGAGGCTCAGTGAACCGCTACATGTTTTCCTCTGAGCTAAAACTGAATGTTCACTGCAAAAACTCAAATCTTACAAAGTATATTTTTCCAATTTCTAGTCAAAACATCTCATCACACTCAAAATAAGACAATTTCCTCAAGAGAAACATTTAAATGAGTTAAGAACTTGTTTTAAGGCAATACCTCATTTCAAGAAATCCTATCAAGAAAATTCTTCTTCTATTGGCAGAATTTTTTTTGTGGGGGGTAAAAAATAAAAAAAAAAAAAAAGAAGAAATTTTAAGGGTACGAATAGAACAAGAAAAATTTTCTTGATAAGATTTCTTGAAACGAGATGATTTCACTGAAACAAGTTCCTATATTTCACTGAATTTTTTTTTCTTTAGGTAATTTTAACTTATTTTGAGTGTGAGAAGATATTTTTTAACTAGAAATGAGAAAAATATTCTTGGTAAGATTTGAGTTTTTGCAGTGTTGCTTTCAATAATGTAAGAAAATCAGGTCAATGACAGAAAATTTTAACATTTTAAAAACAGTTTCTGTTGTTATTTAATAATTCAACTAAAATAACTTCTGTTTTGATTCTATTACAATGAGCCATTTATATTTGAGTCCACATACATGGCAGCAGCCATATTTGTGCCACTATTGTTACTATGGTGTCTCCAAATGGACAAACAACTTTGTGTAAGAAGTGAAAACCTTCTCTGTCAAATGAGAGCACAAGTGATTTTGTTAAATGCACACTTTATAAATCCTAAAAGAGAAATTGAATTTATCTCTTTTCTCAAAGTGATCTTTGCAAGTTTACAGCAAAGATTTCTATTCCAGAGTTTACTATTTATCTCATATTATAAACAGAACAATTATGAAATCAATTATGAGCTGATGATTGATTCATTTTCTCCCTGAGAGTAAAAGTTTTGTAACCATTTTTCCTGATTACAGCCAGATCACAAGGCCATTATCAGATCGCCATAACTCTTTAGAGTTGTTCAAGGAAGGAATCCATCTTTTGTGTTGGCATGGCAGTAACTGAGGACAACTGTAGTTCTCAGAAGTCCTTTTAGTATTTTTAGCTCCTACCCTGGAGTAGGTACTTTCTCAGTTCATGGGGAACCACCAGCAATGTCCATTTTCAAAGGTTTTTCCAGAAACACAAATGCAATACCAGGAACTACAAATAAGGAAAAGCAGTAAATGCTTGTACAGTTGTGCTCATAAATTTACACACACTGGCAGAATTTGTGAGTTTTTCGCCCATTCTTTTTTCTTTTTAGAAAATATAAATGAGAAAAACTCTTTCAGTCATAATAAATGGCTTCACCCAACCAATAACCATTCATATTGTTATCATTCATATTCTCCCCCCAAAAATAGCCAACTGCCAGCTGGTTTATTCTGCACAAGTAAACATCACCAAGTTTATGCAGTCTTGGGGTCTGTTTTTAACTTTGTTTTTCAAACCTAATGCAGTTTTCACAAGAATCTGTCCAGGAAGAGCAGCGTAAGGTAGCACGGTCCCCTGCATGTTACTCTACAAAGCCCCCTACATCCCTTCCTCTCTTTGGTTCACTGGAAGGTCCGTTTGCTTTAAAACCACAAGCAAACTGCATCAGGATTCAACTATACCCCTGAGACCCCTAGATTTCAAGTGGACCAGAGTGAACTTGTTTGGGCCAAAACAAAGTGAAAGGGAGGGTGCACACTCCTCCAAACCACCCATTTGCACCCCAAGACTGTGGATAAAAACAAAACAAAACAAGAAACAGATGGGCACTTTAGGTAATTTTTAAAGTCAACTGTCAGGCCAATCGGAATCGATTAATCAATTAATCGAAGTCATAATGTCATCATCATGACATCAGTAATGAACAAGAGGCAAATTCTGCTGGAAAAAGTGAAGCCCCAGAAGTAACTTTAATAATTGTGTTTTTTTCTTCATCCACTTCCAAAACATAGTAAATCCCCAGACTCCCATGTTAAAAAGGCCAACTTGACAGCACAAATAAACATGTTTACAGCCTGGTTCAAAAATAATTTTAGGTTTAATAGGTCAAGTGTACCTTCATGTCAATCAAAGGTCCGTTTAGATGTTATTTAATGTTATTTTATTTGAAATTACACATAATCATGGGTGTGTCCTTTTGATTGGCAGGCGGCAGACTGGGTGCTGATTTTAGCCATGGAGGCTAATATGCTAGCTCCCAGGAAGGCCTCAGTCTGTAGCAGAGTTGCACAACAGCGGTTTTTAGCAGGTTTACAGCAAGTCTGAGCATGTTTTACCTTTAAACCGTATATCTTTGTTCATTCCTGTTCACTTCGGGTTAGCTCGGTTAGCATGTAGCTTGGCTGTCAATCATTTAGGCTTTGAGCAGCCTTGTCTTTGCCCATTTTAGTATTTTCCGGGAGTGACGATACACGTGACACAGCAAGATGGTGATGGCGGGAATCGCCGAACTGGCTTCACTTTTTGCTCTTCACGTGACCAGATACTACATCCTTCTTTGGTAATGAAACAAAAAATACTTCATCCGCAAAGGGAAAATATAAAATGTGTGAGAGATCTTATTTATATAATGGGTGTGTTCCATACATCAGTATTTTTCACCTCGTTTTATTTCCATCATTGTGTGGGCTCCAATATGATTTATTGTGGAGTAGATGGATAAGCAAGTGGATCAGGGAGGTCAGGACTGAACTGGGCTGACACTCCTGGGTTAACTCTCTCCACTTTACACGACTGCAGTGAAGCAGACACAGGAATCTGTGTGGTGTTTATTAATGAAGCTGGTAGCTAAAACATTCACAGCTAAACCGTTTCCTACAGTTTCTTCCTCTGCACACGACTTGTGCACGTCTGATCAGCTGACATGCTGCACGTCATCTCTCCTTCTTAAAGACCCAAAACAGAACTTTTAGCAGTATTCTTGTGGTGCGCCCCCTATCAACGGCTAAACCAGCATCCATCTTACATTATACCTGTACCGTAAGCTCACTCCAGCCAGTAAAAGACAGTCTTATCTTGACTCTTGTTCTGTCCCTTCCTCTCTTTCTTTTCCTCTCTTCCTTCAGTGATGTTCCTTGCGTTTCTTTGCAAAATCCTTTATGATTAGTGTTGAAAACACCCCGTGTGTTCATATCTGGTTCATATCCATTTGCTAGGACGCGCACGGTGCGCAACCAATAGTCTGCTGCAACATCACGGCTGCGTCTCGGATAGGAAAAGTTACATAATGCAGTTTCTGAGCCTCGGGACGCCGCGGGGCAGTGACAACTCGAGAAATGTGCATGATAAATGTTGGTGTGCCATTAAAACGAGTCAGAAACGCGCGTTTTTAAGGTTGAAAACTTAATTTGTGGGTCTTTAAAGGGGCCGCACTTTTGTTTGACCAGAGCTATGAACCACACCGTGTCTCTGCACAATGAGACATAATTCATAATGATGGACTTTTCAAAAAAGTCGTTGACATTGTACGCCGTTCTGACAAATCAAATAATCGATCAGTTGTGAACGTCCCAACTAAACGTAGCATGTTGTGGTTTGTGTTTACCAGTCACGTCATACAGATCTGGTTTCTCTTGGAGAACAGAGGATTTATTGAGAAAATGCTGCTTGTTTTGGGAGAAATGACGACAACTGAGATGAACTTGTCTGTGGAATGTTAAGTTCAATTCTTTCATAAATCAGAGTGGGCGATCAGGCTGCTAGAAAATACAAGACAGACATTCACGAATGCTGCAGATGTTCCCAGTGGCTGTTTGCTGGTCCAAACCAGCCTCCAGCCAGTTCGATTTGAAATTTGAAAAACATTTTCAGGGTTGAACGTCATGTCATGTGAAAACTGTGCAGAAGAAAATGTGGAAAATGTGGCCATACAATTTCAGAGCTTTAGTTGCAGCATGAAGTGGATTTTCCTGAAGCAACTCATGTATTTGAGTTTTCTACCTGCTGAATTTTTTTTATTTTATTTCAGAGTTCCTGTCAGATGTAAACAGAAGAGAAAAGAACCCGGTTCTGCTGAGGTCCCCTGTCATGAACTGCAACCACAGAGTACCTGAGTTTGTTCCATTTGTAAGCTCCAGTCGTGAGTGTGAATGCACCGATCTCCAGCTGCTGGACATGCATTGCCAGGATGTGTGCCGAGGGTAGTGTGGGCTTCTTCTTTGTGTGTTCCCCTCCCATCAGACACAAATCATCACTTTTCAGGAAAACCTGAGGGAGGACGGAGCCATTTATCAACAGAACAAAGAAAAGCAAACACATTGTTTCAGGAAAAGGAAATTAAGAACGTGAAATGCATGCAATTATTAGAGTGTGTATTCTATTGGAGCAGTTAAATACTAAAATTGGGAAGTGATGCATGTTCTTAGATGCATCAGGTTCTTTCAAGGGCAGTTTTCAGCAGGACAGCCAGTTGTAAGCCCTCAGCACACAGGTATGTTGCTTGAAGCTGTTTTTCTATTGATTTGTTTGCCCTGCAGCCCAGTTTCACAATATGTGACCATCTCAGCCCACTGTTGCAAACACCATCCATGTGCGCCTCCTCAAACACTCACGCACCTGCACAGCTCGGAGCTCCTCCAGGATCTCACACACCTTGGAAGCCAGATGTTTCCAAGCCTGTTGGCAGGCAGAAGAGGAGGTATTTTTATTTAGCATCACCAAAATGAAAGCAAATCATGCAATACCAGAGTCAGTGAATATAACCTGCCTTGAGATGAAAATATGGAAATTTCTTCTATTTTCTCGGCACTGATGCCTTCAATTGTGAGTTTTTTTAATTACTCCTTTTCATGCCCACATTTCTCCTCACCGCACTCACTCTCTACATCTTATTTGAATTCATTAATGTTAATTTCTCATTTGTGAAACTAATTAAATACCATCCAAGCTCGATCACAGAAGGAGGAAAAAAAACATTTAGCTTCAGGGCACCTGACTTATTAGAAAAACTTAGAATTTGTGTCAGGAGGAGTTTTATAACACGCAGCCTTACTGGTAATTGCCTGACAATCACGTTCTCCAGACCTCCGAGGACCTGCATGGCTGTGGCGAAGTTCCGGGATTCGTAGCAGAGTTTCCCGATCCACAGATACTTGGTCAGCAAGGCTACTTGTGTCTGCAGAAAGAAAAACAAAAAACAGAAAGAAGCAAAGATAACGTTCCTCTTTCCAGAAGCAAAGCGCAGCTGACTGCATAACAAAGCACATTCCCAAGAAAAATCCTGCAGCCAAAGTGCATCAAGACTTTTGTTACATTTGAATCACTGAAAAGCACCAGTGCACAAGCTGAGAGCCGGTTCTAATACTGCATTTATTTGCATTTACAGCTGAAGCACTAAAAGCTTCCAAGCATGAGAGGAGATGAGGTGTGTTCACTGAAAGCATTTCGATGTGGACTGACGACTTGTTTGTAAGCAGTGACAGTAACAGAAAAGCTAAAAAATGGCTGAAATGTCGCACAGAGGTCCTAAATGTTCTGTCATGTATTCAGGAAAGTACAAGAAGAAAGTAGAGATGCAACAACAGGACTGAAATAACAGTTATAATTCAGCTCACATTGACTTTTTCATCTTACTGAAAGACACTGAGGCAGAAATATCCCTTCCTGTCTTCAAACCATTCAGCCATAAAATCAGGGAAGAAGATGGAATTACATATGAGGAAAATGTCTGAAGTCGTTATCTGACTCAGAAAGGGTTGCTTTTCCTCCTGCAGCTGACCCCCTTTCTTCCCCGAGTTGCATCCCCTCTCACCTTGACAGAATCACAGATGACTATTTCTGCAGAGATCCAGTTAGTGACACTGTCAGCGTACGTGAGCAGCCGCTGCAGGTAGCCGTTGGAAGGCGTCCCCTCATGCACCAGCACGCTGCTGCTCTCTGCTGGTGGGATACACTGCGACACATTCCTGGATGGGAACAACAGGTGGAAGCTGAGTTTATTTCAAACACATTTTCACATTTACAACATTTCTGATTTCTTTGCTCCAACATTTCTACCAACTCACATGTGCAGACACTTATAAGCCCTGTTACCATCACACAACTCTCTTTGCCTCCAATCATTTCTTCACCAGTTTACAAAAGTAGATGTGTTGTAACGTCACATTTGTATCACACATTAATATAATGGAATGTTTGGGGTTTGGGGAGAGGGACAGGCACTATAACACATTTCAATATGATTTGATTTTTTCTGGCTTTATCAAACTATAAGAAATGAAAAATAAATGAAAACAATCTGGGCCAAATAAAATTTTTCCTGCTATAAATTTGGATCTCAGAAAATAAATAAACAATACAAAATAAGAAATTGAATAAAATGATTAACACTCATTCAATTAATTATCATTAAATTTGCCTTTAATCTAAAATTAAAACAGTATGTTCTTCCTGTTTGCACCATTATTAGAGGAAGTGGCTTTAAGTGGTCAGAAATAGTTTAACAGCAAAAGCCAAATGTCGATATCTTTGACATTATATAGTGGGGTGTAAAAGTATATTACATATCCTATTACAGAAAAGGCTAAATTCAAAATATTTATTAAAATAACAAGGAACTGAAAAAGTATAAATAAATAAAAATGTACTAAATTATAATTTAGTAAAATAAACCATTGATTTTGAATTATGGTTTAAAAAAAATAAAAATAAAAAAACAACTGTCTCACACAAATTAGAGCTCCTTACTCATGAACAGTGGACCAAAAAACCGTTGGAGGGGGAGAAGACTGGTTGGCGAGACAGCAAAAAAGGGGGGGGAGTGTTCTCAAAGTGTTGCCTTAAATAAAATTTTAATTCAGGAGCCCCATCTTGCTTGTTTTATGTTTTGTTTTTGTTAGTTTATGATATTCTTGTTGAATCAAAATTCAAAATAAATTCGTGATTTTCATAAAATTTTTATTTATTATTACTTTTGTCAATTTAAACTTATTTCACTGACAGCTGATTTTTTTCCTTCTTTAACTGGAGGATATGAATAATTTTGAGGACGACTGTATTTGCAAATTTTTTTGTATCGGTTAATTCTTCAATAGGAAGGGAGAAACTTGGCCCCCCACTGTATATGGCTCAGATACATGTGTATTTATATGTATATACATATATATATTTGAAATAAATTGTGTAAAAGTCTTCATTGAAACTAAACAAACACACTTTAGCTTGTGTCTGTTGGCCATCGACTTCAAATATTTTAATAAGCTAAAAAGAAAAAGTTGTCCTCAAAATAATTCATACCCTCCAATTAAAGACGGGGAAAAAATCGTCTGTCAGAGAAATAAGTTGAAATTGACTAAAGTAATAATAAATTAAAATTCTATGAAAATCATATTGGTTTTGAATTGTGGTTTAACAAAAACATTAAAAACAACCAAAAGAACACACAAAAAATAAAACAAGTAAACAAGCATGATGCGGCTCCGAAGCTAAAATTTTGTTGAGCAACACTTTGAGGCATCACTGCAATCAGGTGTTTTCTGAAATGTTCAATAAGACGTCTACACCTGTTGACAGGTATGCTGATCCACTGATGCTCTTATGTGTTTGGGACACTTTTGCTTGTTTGAATTTTTTTACATTATCATTTTCAACCACAGTTCAAAAGCAATATTTTATTTAATTGAATTAGAATTTTGTAAATTTTTATTTATTTATTATTAGTTGCATTAGTTTCTTGTTATCTGAATTACTATTGTGAATTTAGCCTTTTCTTTATCTAGAGTGTATGAATAATTTTGAGGTTGACTGTACATATTTTAGAAAAGACATTTAAATAAACTGTCAAAGTTCAACAAAAAGGTGGTTTTTGCTGCTCATGAGGGGTCATCAAATTCTTGATCATTTACAAAAAGCATGTGAATCATTTTCTGAATCTTCATGGAAGCTTGGAGATAGATTAATAAAAAAGGAAGAAAAAGGAGCTTGGAGGCTGTTTGGGGAGATCACAGAAGATGAAGCTTTTGTATGTTCTGTACTCACTTATTTGAGCTCAGGACTTTGTCCCTGACTCCTTGTATTCTGGATTTGAGGAAATGAACCGGATGGCATCCCTGGAATATTTCCTGCATTGCAAGAGAAACAACCTGGAGTAAATTTCAGGCTCACAAACCCAGAGAACTGGTGCTTATCCATGGAAGCGTGTCTCCCTCTAGTGGCTAAACCAGGTAACAACACTATGTGACACTTTGGACGAGCGCACCTGCTGCAGGAGGGTGAGCTGCTGGGCAACATGCTGCGGGCTGAACTCAGTTTGGCAGAACGGCAGCCGCTCCTCACTTTGCAGGCAAATGTTGGAGAGGTCTTGCATCAGGGAGCCGTAGCAAGGCATGGGCAGCGCCGCAGCTATGGAGAAGCTCTTCTCTTTAGACATGGAGGGAGAGGACTCCACCACTCGTGAGATCCTCCACTGAAAAACCCAGTTGATTTGGAAATATGGTTAACATGTTCTTCTTGACTCCACGACTTTATGGGCTGCTGTATCATTAAATGAGATGAGCTCATGTCAGGGAATACTCCCACACGTAAAGCAGTGAGTCATGAGATACCACTGAATACCAACCTTCTTGCTAAGATCCTCAGTAGATGAATGCAAACACACGGAGTCATCGTCTTCATCAAAGCTGATTACGCTTCCTCTCGCTCGATGTGGCGCAGTCGTGCTTTGACGGCTGTGGAGAGCAGTAAGGAGGGCCTCACCTTGGCTGTCTATGGGAATCACCTGAGGAACAAAATCCCGCACAAAAAAAAGGAATTTAAAGATCTGATGATTGATCAGCTCCAGAAAGGCAACAAATAACGCACGTGTGTTTACCTCAGTGTTTAGAAAGTTTTCCAACGTGTCCATGAGGCTGGACTTTGGTGTGAAGTCTACTGGTTTGCACTCCGTTACCCAGAGCTGCAGGAGGTCCAAACTGCGACGGAAGATCCTTTCACTGTCCTCCGACATATCTGGACCCTCTCTGGCGAGGAAAAAAAAATCATCTTAAATGTTGTATACTATAGGTTAGAGGCTGGAGTTCATGTTAAACTGCAGTAAAGTTTGTTTGTTATTTTTATCTCAGTTTTTTTACCTTGCAGCACTGATAAATTTGTCCATGATAAACTGCAGTAATTGTTCAGGAGAGCAGAAGAAGCGGTAAGAATACAAGAACTGCTGGATGTAGCCCTCCACAGCAGCATTTCTGCAACAAAAAACAATCGTGACTACAGAACAGAAAGTACCAGTTGTACTTTAGTGAAAATGATTTACACATTAATGTGAAAAAGAATATAATTTGGTCTTTAATTGATCTTCTCATGAAGTGAATATGACTTCATGTGAACAACACATGAAATAATTACAGTGTTATTATTTATGTTAAAAAAGGAGGCAATGTATGAAAAACTAAGTTCATTCAGTCAGTTGTAGTTCAATCTTTTGAGGTAATGTTTTGGTTCAATGCAACACATTGATTCTTTGGTTAGCCAATTAATTGCTGATTTGGGAAAAGCCTGGGTGATTGTGGCAAAAATCAAAATCACAATGAATTGAACATGTTACCTTGATTACAATTAAACAACAGTTATGTTTTTTAGTCCTTGTAGCTTACTGGAAGTATTTGTTGCAAATATTTCCATAATAAAAGAGCAGCAGATATTGATTTTAAATTACGTGAAAGGAAGCACAGAGTTTAACTATATATATATTCATCTAATGAATATTTCTAAATATTGCTGAGAGAAATAATTGACATGAGCAAGATTACATGGATTAATTGTTCTGAATGGGGGTTTCAATTAATTTTCAATTAACTGCCCAGCCCTGTTTGGGATCATTCTTCTGTTTAATGACCAAATTTCAGCCGAACTTCAGCTCCCAAATGGTCTCAGATGTTATTCTAGAGTAGTTTGATAAACAGAGTTCATGACGAGGTGCTCAGGTCTGTGGCTGCAAAAAAGCCAAACAATAGAACGGAAAACAGTTTGGAAGGTGGGAAGGGGGGTTTGGAAGGGAAGATAAATTGAAAAGGAAAATTAATAAAAAAAAAATAAAAGGGTATAAAAAAAAAAATAAAAGAAAGGGAAAAAAAAAAAAAAAAAAAAAGAAGGAGAAAAAAAAAAAAAAAAAAAAAAAGAAGAAAAGGGAAAAAAAAAAAAAAAAAAAAAAGGGAAAAGGGGGAGAGGAAAAAAAAAAAGGTAAGAAAGGGGGGGGGGAGAGAAGAGAGAGAGGGGGGGAGTGGGTGGGTGGGGAAAGGAAAGGGAAGGAGAGGGAGGGGGGGGGGGGGAGGAGGGGGGGGGGGGGATGATGTATTTTGGGCCTGAACAGTCAGGCTTTATAGACCAGCGCAGAACTTTAAAGTCTTTCTCTGATGGAAGCAGCCAGTGTAGCCTGAGAACTGGCTGATGTGGTCCCTTTCTGGTCTTTGTGAGATGGGAGAGGCTGATGGCTGGGTTTACTGATTTTTAGGTAGACAGTAAAGCGCTGTTAAGTAGTCAAGCCGACTGAAGATGAATGATGGGCTGTTTTTCAGATTTTCCTGAGACATCAGTTTTCCTTGAGATGTTCTTAGGTGATAGTAGGTGATTTAGTGTCGCTTTGATGTGTTTTTCAAAGTTTAGGTCCGAGTCCATCACTACACCCAGATTTCTGGCCTGATTGGTGGTTTTTATGTGGTGGCTGAGTTCTGTACACCTGCTGTTTTCTTTGGCTCCAAAAACAATCACCCAGTTTTGTTTTTGTTCAGCTGAAGAAAGTTGAGGCACTCCAGCATTAATCTCATAATACATTTACAAGAGCCTGTAGGGCCCCGGTCTCTGGTGATACTGTAATATATAGCTGTGTGTCATCTGGTGCTATGGTAACTAATATTGTTGTTCTTTATAACCTGAGCCAGTGGGAGCATGTAGATGTTAAACAGAAGAGGCCCCAGGATAGAGCCCTGGGGAACTCCACAGGTCATTTTTGTCTGCTCAGATGTAAAATTGCCTACTGACACAAAGTACTTCCTGTTCTCCAAGTATGTTTTGAACCAGTTTAGTACAGAACTAGAGAGACCCACCCACTTCTCCAGTCGTTGGAGTAAATTTGCATTGACATGCACTAATTCGATACCGTGCATAAACACCTAACATCTTCTCTGTGGTTTTGTCTGTTTAAAGACCCACAACGTAACTTTTTAACCTTAAAAATCTGCCTCTCTGACTCATTTTGATGGCACACAAACATTAATTGTGCTCATTTCTTGAGCCATCGCTGCCCAGCGCGTCCCGAGGCTGAGAAACTGCACAATGCAACTTTTCCCATCTGGGATGCAGCTTGACGTTGCAGCCAACTTTTGGTTGCCATGTACTAGCAAACAAATATGAACCAGGTATGAATACAGCGGGTACTGTGAACGTGCCTTATGTCGGATCCGGCAAAGAAATGCAAGGAAACAATACGGGAAGAAGAGAGGAGAAGAAAGAGGAAATGACGGAAAAAGAGATGAAAAGATGTCTTTACTGGCAGGAGTGAGTTCACAGTACAGGTACGATGCAAGATGAACGCTAGTTTAGCTGTAGATAGTGGGCACGCCAATAGCTGCGTTTACATGGAGCTAAATATACCGATTGTTTTTGGTTTAAAAGCTCTATCGGAATTAAAATGTTCCATGTAAACACCTCTTTCCAAATGAAAAATGCCAAACTGAAAGAATTTTCATTCAGTTTCAGAGGGGTTAATTATTCCTTTTCCCCAAAAAGGAATAATGGGGGAGTGGGAAGCATAGTGTAGCCTCTCCGACATGACACTCAGGTGAACCACTGTGGACCCCTGAGCAAGGTCCTTAACCTCCACCAACTGCTCCCCGGGGGCTTTAATTAGCAGCCCACTGCTCTCAGGTTCAACCTGAGATGGGTCAAATGCAGAGAATCAATTTCCTAATTGGCAAACTAATTGGGATTAAGAAGGTATATGTATATTTTTTAAACCGATTGTGATATCATGTAAACGCTGAATCAGAAAGTTGTGAGGTTACGTTCTTACGGCGCTCTGACTAGACCTAAACATGCAACAAGTAACGTTTCCTCACTGTGCCTGATTTTTTTCCATATTTAATGGGAGGGGATCTAAACCTTTGCACCCCACTATAGCTCAGATTCACAGGTTTGTATATGAATATACATATATTTGAAATAAATTGAGCAGAAGTTTTCATTGAAACTAAACAAAAACACTTCAGCTTGTGTCCCATGTAAACAGCTGCCTTGAAATGGAAAAAAGTCTCCATGTAAACATGGTTACTGAGAAAATTGCCAAGAGTTACGTTGTGGATCATAAAAGGACATTTTTCCAGAACTCGTGTTTTGGTCCGAAGCAACTTTGCAAGTGCTTCCATGATTTTTTCCCCATTTTTCAGAAAGAGAAGACGCTTTTTCTGCAACCGTTTAAAAAAACCACAATTGTTCAGTGTTTTTCTGACTGTAGTGACATTATTTTGACTTGCTAAATAAGAGCTGCAGCCTCTGATATGTAGCTTCGGTCTGTTAAATGGTTCCTAACTGAAGCTGAGGTAACGTTACAGGAATGTCCATTCATGAGAAGATTAGCAGATTTCCCAAATATTTTCTCCTGACAACATAAAACTAATCCTTGTCACTGTAGAATGATGGACTTCAAACATTTTGGAAATGACTTTATAACTCTTCCTGGATTGATTGGCAGCAACAATTCCTTCTCTGAGATCATTTCAGATATTGATCCTCCTCTTCACTGCATTAATACAGTAATTGATAACTGTATTAATTAATCAGGAGTATTTGATTAACAGCACCTGCTACTTATAACCTTCATAATTTCTGTGGAAGCAGAAAGGTTTTAACTTTATTTTTCCACATTTATTAAACAAAAACTGAACCAAACAATTACAGTGTAATATACTTAGTGTTGTTTTTTTATTTGATGTTGTATTTATCTAAGTTTAAAACCTGATAAGGAATAGATTTTTCTTTTATTCTGCCCTGATCCATAAAACCTTTTAACAGAAAGCGTTCTTGTTTTTCTCGTGACTGCAGACCTTCAATAGAAGGTGAAGAAATGAGCATGTGGAATCTCATGATTACTTGAGACGCACACTTTCTACCCTCTCCTTTACACCGATCTCAGTCACGGTGGCAAAAGCGTGAGCAGCAGCCTGTCATCTGCTTCTGACCCTAAAAGCACCGTCAGAACCGTGAGCGAGCTGCAGCTCCCCTCGCTGTGTCTCATATCTGGATCTATTTCTGTTTATTTCTGCACAGATTGCAAAATTTCCAGGGGCATAAGATGACCTGGAAATACCTTAATGGCTCTTTTCAGTGAAAGGAACAGTCGCGTCACACCAAACCTCTCCAACGTCTAAACACGGCTGAGGGTGGTGGGTCTCATGAGCTCTCAGACAAATGGGAATTCATGAAGATCCCCCATGCTTCCTTGATTATGCAGCTTGACTGCAAAACTAACATCAGAAACAAAACTGAGCAAGTTGGAAAATAATAGTGACCTCATTTCTCTGATTGTTGATGTTGTTTCCCTTGGCAACCGATTCAAAACAGACTCAGAAAAGCCATAGTTCAGAGCAGAAGTGATCGTGTTCGCAGATCAGATAAGAATCGGGGATAGTAAATCACAAAGCTCCTGATGTTCAAACAAAATATAGATAACCATAAGCAACAACTTAACAGAATAGTCTGATAAAAGTGGGCAAGCAAGAGAGAAAGAAAGGAAGGACAATGTTGTGCATTGACTGTGAAGTCTAAAGCAACAACCTCAACAACCGCAAGCCTGTCTAGCAGCACAGAGGCCCAGCAAAGACACACTGGATCCATTTGCTTCTGCATATCTCAAACAAACTAATCAGATTCTTCACATGTGAGACACTTAAAATGGTTTCAAGTAAAAAACTATTGTGTAACAAACTGAAATAAAAAAACAACTTTTGAAAGACATGCTGAGATTATAGATAATGGACAGAGTCCTGCTGTAAGTTGGTCAAAATCATCACATCCACATCATGTAAATGATTGTGTTCTGAATGTGGATTATAAGAAAACTTAAAATTTCAACTCTCATCTGAGGGCATTATGGTACATATTAGTATTAGCAAAATTGATATTAAAAGAACAAAATAATATCTAGTTAATACGATACATATAAATACGATGTGATCTCAGCGAATCAGATTAAAAGTTAAAGTTTCTTTACTCCTGGTTTTGGGCTTTAAATAAACAAAAGGAGGCAAAAAAAGATAAATTAGCCTCATAAAAATCCACTTTATCTAATTAACTTTTCCGTTTATTATTGCAGGGATGGGTGCCAAATTCAGTACTTTTATTAGTACCTACTGAATTCTGTCGGTACTCCAGAGTACCAGTTCAAGTAAAATCAAACGGTACCATGTTTCGGTACCTAAGTGCATCCTTTTTACTGAGGGAGTGGAAGAGTTGGTGATTTCTATGCCGGATGTGAATGTTGCATCGCATGAATGACATCAGTTGCTGCGACCGGCGAGTTCAGTCATTTTGTGATGCAAAATGTAAGACAAGCAGCGGAAAAACGTCTAATCTGAGGAAGTGACTGATTAAACACAACATTCTTCTCAAAGCTCGGTTCCCGACGCGTCGTTTGCAGCCTGCAGAGAAGAGGAAAAACCTGAGTGGCAGAACAATCTTATCGGGGGCAGATAACAACCAGCAGGGGTTCACAAACTGCCGTTCCAGAACTCAATATGATGTAAATGCTTCATTAGTTTGCCATTAACCAACAGGGCAAACTAGTTCAGGGGCTGTTGTACAGGTCACGTCTCTCCCTTCTTCACATCCGACAACTTACTAAACTCCTCATCAGAGCGGAGTTTCTGCATGTAAGCCGCTCAGTCACGATTTAAATCTGTCATCATCTCTCTGAAGAGGCTTGTTTGGTTTATCCAACACTGCAAAAATTCTCACTGATTTATTCTACCATTAAGTTTCCGTCTGTGAACCCAGATGGCTCTGACACCATAAAGAATAAAACCGCTGGGTTTTGCTCTAATATATTGATTAAAAATTATATGTTTAGAATGAGAAATAAATCTGTTATTCCCATATAAACAAACACAAAAGTAGCGAATATTGGTACCGTTGGGTACTGGTACCGATTCCCAGGTACCAGAAGTTGGTACTGTATCGACTCAAATGCAAACGGTACCCATCGCTAATTGCAATAATGGCCGGGTTTCCCAGTTAAGAACGTTCTTAAGACTGAAGAACCACCTTAAGAAGATCTACCAAAGATGAGCCCCTACGATAGGATTGTTTCCCAGATGCCTTCTTAGTGGCGTTCTTTAGGTCGTTCCACTTAACTAATAAAAGCCCTAAATAATAAACAGATCAATACACATTTACTTTAAACTGTGCACATTTACTTGTTTCTTTACCCATCATGGCTGGACCTATGAGCGATTGCCCGCTAAGAAGGGTTGACAGACCGGGTCAGAGCGTTCTTACAGATCTTTTTTGCTAAGATCTTCTTAATGCTAAGAACGAATCTGGAAAACTAATTTTTCTTAAAGGATAACTTTCTTTTTTTTTTTTTTTTTTAACGTGGACCTAATTTCTAGGAGTTCAAATGGTAAAATCTCTGTATCACTTTGACTCCTTCGGAAACTCTGAACTCACAGGACAGTATTTGTTCGATCGTTCATTCTACTTAAAGTATCAGTGAAATGACGGAGTTTTGCTGAAGATAATGTCTTAAATAGATTCTGCCCCATCTCTCCCGTTATATGGATGCACGCTGAAGGGCGACTAAAAGAAACAGCTTCCAAAGGAGTCAAAGTCGTACAAAAATTTTACCGGTGAGTAAATGCACATATAAACTCCTAGAAAAAGGTCCAGGTTGAAAAAAGAAAGTTATCCTTTAAGAAGCCGAAAGAATGTTCTTGAGGAGATCTTAGTACTAAGATCTTCTCAAATGAACCTGGGAAACCCGGCCAGTAGCGATGGGACATTTGACACTGAGACTTCGAAGCCTCTGACACTTGAGTGAGACAGACAAGCTCGAAACTATGCTTCAAAGCCTCGATCAAATCTGCGTGATGACTGATGACATCACAACACGAGCGTAAGACTGTATTTCTGTTATGTTGGAAGATAAAGTTGAATGATTCATAAGGAAGATTGGAGCTGCTATGACTCCAACCACCAGGTGTCACTGGCATGAGGCTTCAACTCTTTTTTCCAATGAGTCAAGCAAAAGCCTCAAAAGGTTCACAAGGCTTCATCGGCCCTTCTCTACCGGCCAGCATCATTTCTGTGAATGCTTTTTTTTCTGCACTGATTTGGAGAAAATGAGACATTTAGCCCAACTCTGATTTATAACACTGTACCTGGCGTAAAGGTAAGCCATGAGGCCCAGAGGAGACCCAGTCTGCACAGTGATCTTTCCTTTGCTGGTACCAAAACTTAGTACAGAGGGATCCTCAGACGACTGGAGGTCCAGAGAGTCTTGTCCACAGACGGCCAAAGAGGGCAGTAATGAGACCTCCAAACCCCACTGATCCACACTCAGGATCTGCATGATAATAAAAATGTGATTAGAAGTTGGGAGATGCTGATGTGTTGGTGAAAGCACGAGTGTCTGGAACAGCTGATACCTCAAGGTATTTCTTCACACACTCCAAGAAGGCCACCTTGGATCGGAGTTCTTCAAGCTGTAACTTGAGTTTGGAGAGCATGGGTTTGCACTCCGAACCTTCAGGAAGCAGCACACAAATGCTTAATTAATTATGCGGGATGGCGACCCACGTCGTCTTCATGTTTTAAAATGAGCACACAACCTTTGTTTTTTCTCTCCTGCTGAACCAGCTTTTGGTAGAAATTTCTTGTTTTCTTCAGATTCCTCGTTTCAATTATCAGCTGCTGCTGCAGTTCCTGTTCACAGGAAATCACACAGAATCAGACAAAAGCGCTAAAACTGCACCACATGCCTTTCGCTGGACGTGGTGCTTCCACTGTGTAAGGAGGCACAATTCTTTTATTTTTTTAATGCTTCTTTCTTTCTTCACAGCGGCAACAGAAGCAGCAGCTCTTTTGAAGTCAAACCAGTAAGAAGCTGAAGCCGCGTGGCTTTAAAGGTGTGTTATTAGCTGTTCCTCAAACCTGAAGGAGCAGTGGTGCCTTCAAAGTGTGCAAACACAAAGACTATTCATTAATATTCTTTTGCAAATGATAATAACTTCCTCTGCCAAAGGCTAAGTTCAACATATTAATATTCAGATCCAGTTAGGGGGGAATAATGTGCCAATTATCCTCAAGTCCCCACATGTTTTCGTCCTATTCACCCCAGAGCCTGATCGTGACCCATTTCATTAGAGAGAAAAAATAAGCACTAAATAAAAACAGCTGACCAGAAGCAGGGTTAAATAAAAATATGATGTGAAAATGCATTTGGTGAGCACCGAAATTAAAAAGTGTTTTAGCAATAATCTAATAATGGAAACCAAGAATTGCTTTATTTACCTGCTGAGGGCATATTAATCAAAACAAGTTAAATATTACTAGCTTTCACAGATATTTACACAAATGTGGTGCCAAATTTGTAGCATAAAAATCCTCATTTATATACAGTTTATCCGGTGTAGGAGAACCTGATAAATAAATCATGTGGTCTTGCGGGGATAAGGTCAAAGATGACTCACTGTCAGCAGCTTTCACAGGTTTACCCACCTGTGCTTTCACATCCAGGCTCGGCGATCCCGTGTGCTTCCCCAGACTCAACGCATACTCGATCACCTCCGGACCAAAACAGTCTTCTCCACAGAAGGCCAAAGCCCAAGCCGGGCTGCAGCTGAGGCCCCTGCCGCCTGCTCTGGTCCCAGGGGACAGAAGCCGCTCCGACACTAGCGAGTCGCTGTCCTCCATGTCCTCCAGGCAGTCCGGACTCATCTGCTCGTCGTGGGCTCCCATCAGCCCTTCCTCTCTGCCTGACATAAACTCAGCTTCAGAGGGGCTTTCATCGCTGCCACCCGCTGAATGATCGCCTCCCTCCATGACCTCGGCGTGGGCACTGTCAGCGTTCACACCTCGGATGGTAAACAGAATCCGCAGAGTGGGAGAGAAGAGGAGGAGAGGGGGACTGAATCACATGGAAAGCAAAAAGACAAACTGGATTTGTGTAGAAAGCACAGTGAGATACCCCAGAGTGGTGCTGGGGGTGTTGGTTGCAAACTCTGTCACAGCTGCACAAAGCACGTATTGTTTAACAAATGAGCTTAAAGGCAACTGAAGCTCAAGTTCAACCACTACCTTTTTTTAATTTCAAGCATCTTTTCACAGCCTGCTTGTAATAAAGACACCATTTCTAGATTATTTTAAGAGCACAACAAACGCAGATGCATGTGTGTGTGTAAATGTCGCTGGCAAGGAACGAGTTCCAGAAAAAGAAAAGAAGAGAAACTCTTTGGAGTTTGCTGGCATGCCTTGGACTCTCATGAATGTGCTTCAAGCTTAAGAACAGCATCCAACAGCCAGTCAGAGTCCCCGTGACTACAGTCAGCAGGCATATGAAGAGAAACATATCAAAACATCACAGAGAGGTTTGGAAAAGCAGTATTCAATCTATCTGGAAAAATCTCTATGTGCCCATTTAGAAAGTTTACACAAAAGGAAAATGGGAAAACAATGCAGAGCTCTTTCTGTTTGGCTTTTCAGGCCGACAGCACATATCTAATTCACATAAACAGTGTTTCCATTTCACAGTTGATAAGAAATCTTTAGCTTTTTAGGGCCCTAACGAGCACAGGAGTCCTTCAAGTACTTGAAAGCAAGAGTGTTTCCCACTTCCTGAGGCTGAAGTGTCCCCTGTGATATTTCAAGGCAGAATGACTGTAAAAGCATCTATTAAAAACTGAGTTGCCTGCACCCTGTTCCTTAATGGTCATTGAATAGTAGGATGAGGGATTTAATAGGATCAAATCACGAGGTTGCAGACTGAAACACACTGAACACTTCTCCTTTTTCCAAGTATATTCAGAGAAACACGTTTACTGGAGCTAGTTTATCTGTTGTAGGTCAATATATAAACACAGATGCTCCAACACGGACGCTCGAGGAAAAACAACAGCTCATTTTATAAGCATTTTATGTACAGCAATGAAATATAGAATCATGAATACTAGGCCTGCACAATATATTGTTTAAGCATCATCATCACAGTGTACATGTGCAATAGTCCCATCGCAGGTCCTGCAACGTAGGAGGAAAATTAATTTAATGTGTATTTATTCAATTTCAACAGTACCAGAAACATGCTGTGCACAGCGATCCACCAATCACCATCATTCTGAATTAGTTTGGCAAAGAACAAAACTTTGTGGTAAAATGCAATTCACATTTGAACATAAATAAAAACGTCAAAGATAACCAGAGTAAATTAAATAAAGACAA
The DNA here is from genome assembly GCA_023101725.1 of Atherinomorus stipes. Taxonomy (NCBI): domain Eukaryota; kingdom Metazoa; phylum Chordata; class Actinopteri; order Atheriniformes; family Atherinidae; genus Atherinomorus; species Atherinomorus stipes. The sequence continues at coordinate 330,915 of JALJCO010005685.1, forward strand.
AAACCATATAACATTCTAGGGCTGCTGTATTATGGAAAAAATCATAATCATGAATGTTTTGGTCAATATTGAAATCACGATTATTCAAACGATTATTTATTTTTAGTTAAACGATGCATCTATTCAGCATTTCTCTCTGTCCAAAAACATTTTGTTATTGATAATTTACGCAAACACAACACACCTCCTTCGCTCTTCGGTTTTGTGAATGTAGGTTGTAGCAGGGCCGTGTGGAAAGGAATGTATGGAGCATCGCTTCTCTTTCAGAAATTGTGTGAAGAAAAATGGCATATTAATTGTTTCAGCTCGATTATATGAGTTTGGAGATTGTTTGACATGAAAATTGAAACCACGATTAAATTTAGATTAATTGCACAGCCCTACAACATTCACAAAGATTTAAGATCAAGGTAGGTTGTCAGTGAGATAGCATTATTACCGTATTATTATTGTTGTTTATTTTCTCTGGAAATTTTGTGTCCAGTTTACTTTTTTTTTTTTTTTCTAAACTGTTGATTTTCTTCTCTTGTTAAAAGGGGTAGGCAGCAAATAAGCTTTTGATTCAGCCTGTACCCCTTTTGTTTTTTTTCATTTCTTGTTTTGTACTTTCTTGTTTATAATTTTTTATTTAAATTTTTTTTATAACCTCCAAAAGAGGAAAAAGCTAATCAACCTATAAACATTATTATTATTATTATTATTATTATTAGAGTTAGAAAAAAATTGCAGTGTCAGCTTACTATATTCCATTTTTGCAGTTAAACTCCCCCAGAAATTCTGAAATGGATAAATTTGTTTCATAGGACATTTTGGTTAGTTTTGCATTAAAATAGTTAATTTATTAGTTAAAAATCTGCAGGTTCAACCAGGCGATGCTGTAAACCTAATGGGGAGCACTTAAAAGTACCAATGAAGGTGCCAGTAGTTTCTATTTGCATCTGAATATTTACATAAATAGAGGCTACAGCAACACACAGCTCTGGAATATAATGGATGTTTAGTTAACATAAAGGCCACTGATTATTCAGTAGCTGTGTGAAGTACTACTTGGTTTTATTAGTGATTGATGTTGATGGAAACACAATATTCAGGTGAACGTGTACAATTTCCCCGGTGGTTCTGGACTCGAGGCTGTGGGCACGGCTAATTTTCCCTGTTAAACACGACATTAGTGAGCTCATCTTCAGTCTAACAGGGTGCGCTGACCAAAAACCGTAAACTAGCTGAAACTGTTGTCCACACAGAACCAGAACTAGAAGAACTGTGTGATGTTTCTTGATGAAGCTTGTGGTGAAAACATAAACCACTGTACAGGCAGCTTCTTACAGCTAACTTTCCCCGCTCTGACTGCTGTGTCACACCTGTCGCTGCACGCCGTGTTCAGTTTTGGAAAAAAAGCACGATCCAGCTCACATGTGCACACACTCACAGGAATACTTCCAGGAGGGCTTTTTTTCCTGGAATTTTGTCTTGCTTATTCCTGGGTTTGAACAGCAAAACATTTAGTTTCAATAAAGAGAAACTTTATTGAGTACTTCATAAAGTAATTCTTTCCAGTACTTTACAGAAGTATTCCTTTTAGCACATGAACAAGTGCGCTGATGGTACGGATCGTGCGTCTTGAACAGATCGTGCAGTGACAAGACTAGCTGACTTATTGTGCATCTCTCTCTCTTTTCCCCTCTCTAGCTCGACCTTAAAAGGGACTAGAGGCAGGAATTAAAAAAAAACAAACATGTCCATTTTTTTATACTGATGGGTGATGCTAAATAGCTAAAGCTAAATAGCTTTGCTAAATAGCAAAACGAATGTGTCCACCCACGTTTCTCTCCGTTGCCTTGAACAGGCTGTGTGCTGCAAAATGCGCTGCAATTCGGTGTCTGAATTTCCCGCGCTGCCCTGCGGACGTGACGTCAAATGACGCTACATCTGCAGTTTTGATACAGGAAGAATCCGGACTAAAAACCCACCTGTTTAAAACTGCATATAATCTGTAATTCCATCTGAACACATTCTTATTGCTTTTTAATTGTTCTTTTATCCTTGGCTTTTACTTAACCTTTATGTTTTTATTGTTTCTCTGTAAAGCGTCTTTGGGTGCCATGAAAGGCGCTATGAAATAAAATGTATTATTATCATTATTATTAAGAATACAGTCGCAGTAAATTCAAACACTAGCTACGTTTACATGGAGACTTTTTCCCATTTCGGAATAAAATCATTCTGATTGAGGATTTCAGGGCAGCTGTTTCCATGGGAACTAATTCATTCCGATCTGGTGTGTACATGCGCCAATATTTATTCAGAATAATCCTGTCTGACATGCGCAGAATGATGTTACATTACGTTATTTAATAAAGATGGAGGTATAAAAACTGATCGTCACGGTTGTTGTGGTTTCTGCAGGACTTTTATCCAGCAGCTGATCCTCATGAGCTTCAGACAACCAAGAGAAAAAGGCGTAGAGACAGAGATTTAAGTAAAAAACAAACTTTCTTTTGCTGTCTAGGGAATGACGTCGTTCACAGCCATCTGTCAAAGTGAGGAAATGTCACTCGTTGCACGTTGACGTCTTGTCGAAGTATGCGCGGTAAGAGTGCAACTTCACAACTTTCCGATTCAGCGTTTACATGATACCCCGTTCGGTTTGGGGAAAGGAATATTCTACCCCCGTGAAACCGAATGAAAATTCATTCAGTTCAGCACTTTTCAGTCGGAAAGAGGTGTTTACATGGATCATTTTCATTCTGCTATTGTTAGCGATAGTTATGGATTCTTCTGCCGTCAGCAAACGATCCAGATCAAATAAAAGACACTAAAAAGTGTAACTACGAAGAAAAAGGTGAGTAAACAACATTATAGCTTTAGTTTGTGCACGCTCCCGTGACGGCCTGGCTCGTGGCTGCAGTTATCTGAAGCGCCGTTTCTTCATCTTGCCTCTAGTCCCTTTACAGGGAAGGTGCTGTTGTTTTAATAGCACCGTCTCTGTGCAATGAGACTTTACTCTTGTCCAAACAAAAAGTCAACTTAAAAAAAAAGGCATCAACTTTCAGCAACATTTCGACTAATCAATTAATCGTGCACGTCCTTAGTATAAACATACTTTGACTGGGAGGAGAAAAGAATCAACCTTTGTTTCAGCGTCCCAGCAAAACATCTGCACACACACTTGATGGCAAAATGGTATAAGAACTCTGACTTTTTGTATCTGTGCTTCATAAATAAAATTTAATTTGATCTAATAACAAGTAGAGATGTCCGATGTTAGAGATGGAAGGCGATATTATCGGCCGATATCGACATTAAAATGTGATATAGAAAAATACTGGAATCAGGTTTTCATACAGATACTTTAACAAAATTTCAAGAGATCTTGTTATTCCATTAGCATCGGTCCAGCACGTAGAAAAGCCGCTGTTATTGTTGAAGAACTTCATTTCCCAGGATTCCTTTCAGAGTCATGTGACTACGGTGCAGCTGCAGCTGCTACAGACTGATTTGCTTTGAAGCTGCTGATAATACGTCTGGTTTTAAGTTGTTGGTTAAGTTACCAAGTTGTTAGAAACATTAGCATTAGCCACATGTTGATAATACCTGCTAGTATCTGATATCTGACAGCCAGATGTCCAACATGAACTTCTGCGGCTGAGTTAAGGATATTTTGTGATCTTTGCTCTCAGAGTATAGCTGTATCTCTAAAAATATGAGAGATAAAAACTCACAGTTGTCTGCATAGATTGCTATCGGTTGATATCAGAAATTAAGAATTGGACAATATCGGTAAGTCAGATATCTGTAAAAAAGCCAGTACGGAACATCCCTGATTACAAGGCCCTTGCCTTCTTTAAAAGGCTCGCCTGCTTTGACTTTTAAGTTCAATATGAATACACAGGTGTCAGCTACAATCGTGCTTCAGCTCTTTTTTTTTTTTTTTAACTCATAATTATTAAGCATTTTAATGGACAAAAAAATAATTTTGATACTTATGTTCAGGATGAATCATCAGTTTAAAAAATATTACAGGATATCAAAAGCTCTAAGGTAGCATCTTTGCCTACAAAGCAACTCTTTGTGTCATTGTTGCACCATTTTCTGGTGAGTAAGTGATGCATAATACAAAACATACAACAGGAAAATATTCACCCTAAACAGACTATAAAAACCGCTTTCAAAAAGTTGGTCATTATAATGCAGATTAGTAAATATTTAATCTTTGCCACCATGCAGGCTGACTGGGTTTGAAGAGGGAGGTAACTTACATATGACATCTGCTAAATTAACCTAATGCAACGTTTCTCATTTTAGTGACTACTTTCTTTTTCATGTCATTACTGACATTGTGAATATAAAAGCAGATAATAGAAAAATAAAAATCTCTAATTGTTCAAAAGGGGCAGATTTGAGACAGATAAAGACAAATGAAGAAATTCCAGACAAATGCAGCTTTACTTTGATTAATTTTAGTACAAGTTCAGACATGATCACATCAGTGAAAATAGTTATAATGCTACAGAAAAACTCACTGGGGACATTTTTCAACAACTTTTATCTTAAATATATTTTTCATAGCACTAAAGCCATAGTTTACACTTCAGAGTACATCCAATAGATTTAACCTAAAAATACTGCCTTTCATGTCACGAGAGCTTTAAATAATCTTATCTTTGAGCTTTAGTTAGCCAATCTCAGAATTTAAGAAGCTCAAACAACTCTCTTACATGAAATATTTTGTAGTTAGATGCCGAAAGATGAAATTAAGTACGTTAAATATTTAATGAATCATTCTTCAGATGCTGAAAATGGCAACTTGCATATTAAAGACTCTCAGAAAGAGATCCAAATGACATCTAACCAAAGCGAAGGACAGATGCGAGCAAGCAGGTCTGTCTCCTACCTTGACATCGTGCACAGCGCCGACTTTGCCCCGATCTTAATTCAGCATCCTCAAGCGTGATCTCATTTTCAGCATCGCGGGAGCGGCCCTCAATTCCCTCCCAAGAATCCACACCAACAGGACCCGATGTGTGAATGTTTCCATTCAGGTCAAGACGGCTGTGCAGGCAAACTTCTCTCTTCCCTCTGCAGACGCTGGCTGGGAGGGGGGGGCCGAGGGTTGCCCTTTTCACAGCCTTTGATGGCGACTGCTCATTAGAGGCACTGCATGGGGCACATTAGGAGACAGAAAACACACAGTGCGTTCAAAGCCGGAAACAATTAGCACTTATTAGAATAATGTCAGCAAAGAAACGTTTGAAATAGATCATTTTGAGTAAATACATGGTGAAAACAAAACACATTAGGTTATCATTCAACCTGTAAAGCAGAAAGTGCTAAACACGTGTCAACAGACACACTCCAAAAACACAAGCAGACACTTATCATGCACAAGGAAGTCACACCACATCCACCACTCAAAGCCATGTCAGGGTTTGAATAAAGGATGAATTAAAAAAACAAATAAACAAAAAATAACCCTCCACAGCCAGAGGAAATGCTGTGATGTCTCCCCACCACAGCAGATTAAAGGGTTTCTCAACATGCAGTATTACCCTGAGCAAGAGAGCATGGCAACGCCAGGATGAAAGATGTCTGAGGCCTGACAGGCTCCAGCCGAGCTGCTCGTTTCTAGCTTACATACAGTTTGGATGCTCGTTCGTATGCATTCAAATGAACCCCCCTGGGCAAACTGGAAGCGTGTAAAAATGTAGAAGGGGCTTAATTGTCTCCAGCATAGCCAGAAAGTCTCTATGCTCTATGCGACCGACTGCAAACCTGTTACCATAGGGATCATTTCAGCTGCTGATTGTGGTTTACATATGAGGCGCATAGTGTATTAATGCTCATTTGAATGCTGGGTATGGAGGTGCACATGCATATGTAAGAGTGCAAAGGAGGAGAGGTCATGTTCAGAGAGGCCTCAATCATCCTGCTCATCTATTTTTTCAGAGGCCACAGAAGAATACAATGAAATGAAAGCAGTGAGATCTGAGCGCTTCACTGTTTTTGCTGCCAAAAAGATGCCAGAGAAAAGCTTTCATTCAACATGTGGGCTAATTACGCTCATGTTAATGAAAAGCAAGTTTTCTTAAAGGAAATCACTCATCTAAAAAGGATTAAAATCTGTTGCAATGGTGAAAAACAACAAAAGACAGTGTCAAACAACACTTGCAGTGCAATAGCTGTGTTTGAAAAGACTGTGCTGGCAGATTAAACCCACGAAACTAACAGTTACACTGAATAACCAAATTAATTTACATATCATGATTATTCATGCCTGAAATGTGGGATGTTTGTAATCTGCAACCAGGTGGCTTATCATCAGACGCTGTAATCTTATGCTACAGACAGATGGCCCATCTCCAGTATGTACATTTCTACTGTTGCTGCTTATTAAAAATCAATTATTTAGCCGATTGTTTCAGTAATTTGTGTCATAATCAGTTGAAATGTACAGTATATCACATATACAGCAGTTTGCAAAAGTCTTGAGCCACTCCATATGTCTTCATAATTTATTTCCAAACAGCCAAACTTCCTCAAACGTGTGTAGCGAGACTGTTTCCAGAAGAATGCTGTTTAGTTGTGAAACCACTCAATACTAGCCCAAAAATAATTTAAGCATCATAAACAGCATCTAAATCAACGGATGAACAATTGTTGTGTCAATACATAACAGAAAACTCTGCAAAAGAACAAGTTTATAGACTAATCCGGCGAGCATTTTGTGTGTTGCGCCATCTTGCGGCGCCGCCATTGCCAGGGGAATGGCTGCTAACATGGAAAGCAGCGAGAATATCTGGATTTACAACGTTCGACAGTCATCTAAGGTCATGATAACCTATAGGTACGTTATCAGGAGATCTTTAAAGTAATCTGACATTCTTTTTTTTTTTTTCCTCTGATGTTCCAACAACCAGGAAGGTGACAGTCCTTCCAGGTTTCCTCCATGTTGTTCAGAAAAAAGTCAAATTCTCATCTGTTCTAATCACATATGTACAGAAAGGCTCCCCCAGCAATGGCGGACAGTCTAGTTGTGGCGTTCGGCCGGATTAGTCTAAAAGAAAATCTTCAGGCACTTGGTTACCATCAGCCTCTTAAAGACACTGTTCTCTTATATTTAGTAAATTCATAGAAAATGCCAAGAATAACACAATTTATGGGTTTTACGATCATCAGCCAATGGGGAGTAGACGGAGTCCCGTTTTAGCCAATGGTCAGACACAACTAAGATGGTAATGTGACAATCAGTTATGCTACAAATGTCACTACCGTTTATCCTTTTGGAAATGTCAGATTTAAATGTTTGTAAATACATCTGTAATTTATCAGTGATGCACATGTTGATTGATCACTTGATCAATTATTCAAAGAGAATGAATAAACTGAACACATCAAAAATAAGTATAAAAAAAAGTATGATATAAAAAGACATTCTTAGAGTGCAACAACACCCCCTCCTGTTGGCATCACTTCTCCTGCCAAATTTAGAAAAATGCCAGCAAGTGTGACATGTGGGAGGATCAGGGGGCGCCGGGGGGGGGGGGGTTGTTATGCATACACAGGCAGAAATGCTTGAATGGCAGACTGTGGCGAGCCATGATGCAGATAAAATAGATGGTTATTTCAGACATGGATGTTCATGTTTGAGAGACAGCAGGTTCAGTTCGCAGCAGATTCTATGCCTGCAAAGGCGAGGACCCACCTTTTTTCATCTGGAGGGAGGGGGCTGTGAGTTTTTAAAAAAAAACAAATATGCTTCTACATCAGGTTTGTGTGTGAACAATCCAATCCAATCCAGTCCAACAAGGGCCACAATCCTGCAGGTTTTTAATGTGTCCCTGCTCAAACAAACCCACCTGACGTTAAATGGATCCAACAGCCCATAATGTTCAGGACAATGGGCCTCATGCAAGAAGCATTCGAACACACAAAGTCTTTCTTAAACGGTTCGTACGAGTGGTTCCGGAGAAAAAGCCGCATTCACCAATTCTCCTATTTCTAATCTGTCAGGCACAAACAAATTTCACGACTGCTCCAGACTTGACAGAGTATCGCACAATTAGTCTGCTGTTATCCAACCTAGTTTTTCACTAAAGGACTGTATTAATCGTTACTTATGTGTATTTCAAAATCCAATATAAATGAGACCACATCAATATGCATCACTCTGCTGTTATAAATGACATTTTTAAGGGCAGACTGAACGACAGGACTATTGGCCTCTAACTTGCAGCCAGCATGTCGGTGAGGGGACGATTTGTCATTTCGTCAAAAGAATGTGCAGTCAGTGAGCTCTGAGTGAGATCAAGCTAAAAATGAAATAACATCTCGAACAGAAAATGGATAGAAAATTCAGCAACAGTGACCGCTGCAGCTCTTCTAACGGTCAGACATGCGGTCAGTTCACTTCATGGTGCTTCGGCTTCATTATTACACAAAATGTGGATGTTTGGATCTGAATTTGTCAGATTAGAGTTTCACTGTTCATATTTTTATGTGCGTTGTATGAGAGAGATGGAGAGGACGATGAAAGGATGACAGATGCTTTGTTACAGACGGCCATCTCCCCGACTGCACATGAACCCAGCATCAGTGTAACACTGGTTCCTCCTCACTGCACCACAGTGACTTTTCAAAAACATGACCTCGAACTGAGCCAACAACTCCGATGTCTCCGGGCTGTGGTTTCCTGTCACGCTTCTACTGAACGTAAAAACATGGTGACACGACATGGTAGCCCCCACTGAGCCGACCTGTTTGATGTAGATATGAATGATACAAACGGCAAATTCAGAGCTTAAAGGAGCACTTCAGTTTGCTGATGGGAGTGATTACTGATTAATGGAAAAACACTTTGAACGAAATAATCATTTTTTGTGGATAGATAACGAGAACTTACACAATCTCCCTTTAATTCAGATATGTTTGAGGAGGGACACAATGAAAACCGCAGGATTGCTGCCCTCGTTGGACTGGACTGGGAAACCCTGCTCTACTGTGTATATATACACACACACACACCGTATATATACACACACACACAGTACATATATTAGGGATGTTCGATTTAGGCTTTTTTACAGATATACTGATTTTGTCCAACTCTTAAATTCCGATATCTGATATCAACCGGTACCGTTATATGCAGAGAATTGTGATGTTGTATCTCTAATATTCTGAGATTATATTAGTATTAGCCAACATGTGGCTAATACTAATGTTTCTGACAACTTGGTAACTTAACCAACAACTTAAAACCAGACATATTATAAGCAGCTTCAAAGCAAGTCAGTCTGTAGCAGCAGCAGCTGCACCGTAGTCACGACTCTGAAAGGAATGCTGGGATATGAAGTTCTTCAATCATAACAGGGACTTTTCTACATGCTGGACCGCTGTTAACAAAACAAGATCCCACGAGATTTAATTTTCTAAAATATCAGCCCAAAAAAACGATATTTTCCGATATCACATTTTATTGCCAATATCTGCGGATATATATATATATATATATATATATATATATATATATATATATATATATGTCTGTATACAGTATACACGCACACACTTTTCTTTTTAAATTTTAACAACTGTGCAGGAGGTTTTCATCACAAAGTTGTTTACAGCTCAAAAACACTACACCTTAAAAGAAGGGAACAGGGAGAAGAAGGTGGTGAAGTGTGCCACATGACAAGATCTGGATTGAAAATCAGTTGAACAGGTCTGATGGAGGGACGAATCCTCCCCAGAGAACAGAACTTATTATTAAAGCAGTGTGGATTATCAGAAAACAGAACACAGGCAGCCAACATCCAAAGAAGCCCTTGGGAATGTCCTTCAAGTCATCTGGAAAAAACATTTCTGAAGAAATAACAAAAAAGTTTGTCTACGAGGGTCCAGAAGAATACAGATGGTCAAACCAAATATCGGCTTAAAGCATGTTAGAATTGCACCAACTGCTTGTTTGCATGTGTTCAAGTCATTGCATCATTTTCCCATTTTTCACGGAAAATGGAACAGTAGCAAATGCAAGTCTAAAGGGCTTTTAAATAATTAACTGGATCCTAACTGGATTGCAAGTATACAAATTAATGCATTAGTGAATTAATATTTATTAAGCAATGATCTATTGCATGTTCACTCGTCACATGGCCTCATAACTTCTGATGGTGCATTATATGCTGCAGTAAAATCTGTAATGAATCACTGGGCTATTCATTATGTCAGCATGAATATGCTGTGGGATTATTGAATTTGACGGGTGTCAGGAGGTCACATAAATAAAGAAGTATCCTTATCACAAAGTTATGACCGATGCATAGATGACATGCACTATCAGTTCATCAGTATGCACAGATTTGATGATGCAACCTTTTCTTTTTAACAGAGCAAACAGAAGAGCACAGCCAGCCAGAAGCAAACATGCTCTGCAACTAGTTACAATGACTTTCTGATTTAAAAGTATAACAGATATTTTGTTTAAAGGGAAATACAGAAAAGTTCTGCTCACCATGTGGATGCGCTGTAGTTTACTAAGCAGTGTAACACACCCAGTAAGTCATCTTCCCAGTACAGATCACTAAATCTCTCCTTCACAATGCTGGCAAACACATGGTATTGGAGGTCCTTCAAAGAAAAGATGTACTCCCCTCGGAAAAAGAGCAAAAGATTACATTCAAATTAATATATTTGAACAGCTTTAGACAGAATGAAACAAAAACTTGATCTTTTTGTTGCTTAACAAACAACCCGGCATGATGCAACATAAGCTTGCACCCCCATGGTTCACAATATACAGTCACAATTAAAGAAAAGGCAAAATTCTAAATAGTAATTTAAATAACAAGAAACTGAAAAAAGTAATAATAAAAATTTTGAAAATTATAATCTAATAAAATAAAACATTGATTTTGAATTGTGGTTCTAAAAATAATTTAAACAAACAAAAAACTGTCTCAGATAAATTAGAGCACCTTGCTCATTAACAGTGGACCAAAATACCTGTCAGCAGGTGCAGAGGTCTGATTGGACGTTACAGAAAACACTTGATTGCAGTGACTGTCTTAAAGTGTTGTTCAACAAAATTTTAGTTCATGAGTCCCATCATGCTTGTTTACTTTTTTTTTTTGTTTGTTTGTTTTTGTGATTGAACCACAATTCAAAATCAATGTTGTGATGTTCATAAATTTATTTTTTATTTCCTATTACTTTCATCAATTTCAACTTATTTCACTGACAGCAGATTTTTTTCCCCCATATTTAATGGGAGGGTGTCTAAGCTTTCGCCCCCCCACTTTATAAAGATGCTCATTTCCTTCCGTTTCAGGATGAATAAAGTTTTTTATTTATGTTATGTTATTTATGTTCCCCTGGAAATCAGTTCTTTCACATCAGTTTTTATGGCTGTGCAGCACATGAAACAATAAAAAGATGCATTTATCTAAAGATACTTACCCATGGAAATGTCTTCATGTCCATTGTCTAAATATCCACCAAGTGAAAACTCTCCTTTGAGCAGATCTATCACCTCCTGGAGAGCAGGGTGGACTTGCGTGGGGTCAGACTGCTTCTCACCTTGTGGTTTTGTGTTTGCTTGTCCGTTGTGCACTTTGTGTGCAGTGTGCTCCAGTGAGCTGTCAAAAATGATTGAGCCACTACTTAAATTAGATGATGGCAAGTCATATTTCTGGGCTCCAGGCATCACAGGCACATCTGCACAGTCCATTAACAGGCCGTCATTGCTTTTGGGCACTGCTATCAGTTCCTGCAAAGGCTGTGGGACCAAAGAAAGATTTATATCCAACCCAAGGAGAGACTCGGGTGCCCTGACCTGCACAGGCACTAAAGAAAGATGTCCAGTTGTGGGATCCTGTCGAAAGAGGTAATTGTTGAAAATACCACAACCATTAAAGTTAGTAGATAATGACAGAGGAAGAGAGACTCCAAAGAGGGAAATGTCAGACAGAGTTGAAGGACAGTCCAGCAGCTTCTTGTTGTTGGAAGTTGTAAATGTGGTAACAGTCTGACACGGAGTCAACGCGTCTGTCTGCAGACGAGGTTGTGTTGGATGTGGTTCAGAGGGTAAAGGGAAATCCAGGTGGCCTTTCATGATATGATGACTGCTTTTTGTGGATCCATCTGCATTCCTGTAAAGCAAACAAACCCTTAAAGCTTTGCAGCATGAAACCTTGTAACATTGTTTAGGAGAACAGAGAAACAGCTGACCAAAGCTAACAAATAAATCTGATAAACAATATCCTTCATTTTATTAGACCATGTGATGCTTAACGCCCGTTGGATAAGTCTTTTTATACGGCTATAAGAAAATGGATAAATGTTTCAGACATAAGCATCAATAAAACACCCCTCCAAGCAACAACCATATAACCCCTTATACTGTAAAACCCATCCATAATCCTTGTTTGGAAATAGAGGTGGTTTATTGTTTCACTGTTTTAAACTAAATGAAACGTAAAATAACTCAAATTAAAACCAGTTTTCGAACTGTTTCTTTTGTTTTCTATTTTGACCAGGGCTAATTGAACCCCAGACTTTTCCCCTGTCCCTTTAAATATTACAATATAACTTTACATGTTTAACTTTCCTTTACCATTGCAAAGCTGCAGTGAAAGTAGGGATCAACTGATAAAGATTTTTTTAGGGCAGATACGATATCTGTATTTTTCCCATCAGCCTCAGCCGATGGCCGATACAACCTGCCGATATTTGGGGCCGACATTTGGGGCAGATACTGCATTTGACTCCAAAATTAATAAAAGGATAAAATGAAAAGTAATTTTACAACTTTTTCAATAAAAAATAGAACAAAGCACTTCAAATAAAAACAGTGAACTTGTAAACAAATACTGAAAAATATAGAAATTCAAGAATAGAAACACTAAAGTTGTAGTAAATATACAGTCCTCCACAAAATTATTCACACCCTCCAATTACAGAAGGGAAAAAAATCAGCTGTTAGTGAAATAAGATGAAATTAACAAAAGTAATACTCAATAAAAATTGAATGAAAATCATGACATTGATTTTGAATTGTGGTCTAGTAGGGATGGTGGTGAGGGGCTGAGGAAAGAAGGGTGGGAGTGTGACAGGTCAGAGGGAAGGGTGGGGCTGGATATGTAAGGGGGGATTGTATGGGGGTATAGGGAGGTGGGGGCATATGTGTGGGGTTTTACTGCGGCTGCTTTGACTATAACAAGTAAATTTCTGTAAATAAGGACGAATCACCACAAAAAAGTCGCTTCGAGCTCACAGGGGGGTTCGACTAATGCTTCGTAACAAAACATTGGTGAAATGAAGGAGTTTGTGGCAGATAACACCTTATTAAGAGGCTGCGCACGGTTGCCCGCATCACTTCCATTATAATGGACATACGCTGATCAGGAGTGGATCTAAATATCTCCTGAAGGAATTCAAGTTGCACCAAAACTGTCTGGGCGAGTAAATGAACATATTTTATGCTAGAAAACAGGTTCAGATTGAAAAAAAACTAACTTCCCCTTTAAGTGAAAGCATGTAGATATTAGTCACATCACAGTACCCTTCAGGGGCAGTTCCTAGGTGTCGGCTCTCCTCCTCTGTCCCCGTCTCCTCTTCATTGGTCAGGACAATGGGGGTGAAGTGTGTGGCGGTGGAAGTGAAGGCCTCTGGGAGCTGGAGTTTCTTAGTGACAGGATAGCTGTGGGGAACAGGGCCAGGCACAGGAGCCAGTCGGCTCTCAGTGGCCAAGGGCACAAAGCCTACACATAGTTACAACAACGCCAGATACAATATCAGTGATATTGTCTCATGCAATGCACACTGATAAATGAAACCAAGTGTGTATAATATCTGGATGATCTGCTGTAACAGCAGTTAAATGAGTCTCCATGAGTCATTACGTTTAGGCAGACAATCTGTAGCATGTTTTCAGTGTCTTCTTATATATGGCACATTTATTTTTAAAAAAGATAATAATTGCATCTAAAATGTATTGCATGAGGGTCATCTACAGCTGATCGAGGCCGTCCTACCACTGTTTTGTGGAGGCTCTTCACATGAACACTGTGGAGTTCCAGTTCCACTCAAATCATCATCTGCGTCACTTGACTTTGAGGCTGGCTGAAAGAAATATATTCAGTTTATGACAACAAAGAATATCCTTTTCCTCAATTAGACAAAAAATGATTAAGAACATCATGCAGAACCTGGATCAGATGCTAATAACGCTCCACCAATGAATAGATGCAACAGTGTAAATAATTCTGTGGTGGAGAACTTACCGGGTGAACTCGGCTGATGAGATTGTTCCAGATGGCCTCGGCATTTGTCCCCTGGCGTGATAGGTTATCACGGCAACTCTGAATCAAACATACAGTAAAATATGTCCATCAACAATCTGCAAAATAATAATGTCTAACCGTGTGAAGATCATCATAAATGATGAGCGTTTTGTGGACAACGTCTCAGCACTTTGGCTATTCGGATTCTCCACATTTAAATCACAAGTGTTTTTATAAACTTCTCTGAAGTTGGCATATCTGCACATTGATGTATATAAAGCAGGTTTTATTTAAAGTGAATTTTTCATCCAAGTAATTGCAAAGTTCTTTCTGATAGAGGACATGAAAGCCAGCCGGAGAAAGCAAATCAAAAAAGCAGAAAAACACATACCTGGAAATAAAAAGCACATAAGGTTATCAAAGCTGCATAATGTTTGCTTCTTTAAAAAAAGGAGGGGGAGTGCGTTCTTTCGTCTTTAGATGCCGTTAATCTCAAACCTTTATTCACTTCAAGCCAGACACGTGTAATAGGTTTTACAAAGATCTCTGTGGGTCCAACAATAACACGACATTTTACATGATGGGACTTCTTCATTCAATAAAAACAAGCCGAAACAGAGACAGCGAGACGTTAAGCATTACTGCATCAGTAACAATGAAACGTGCAAACATATGCTGTTAATTATGTTTGGTTAATTAACTGATCAACTACTACCAAACCAGACATGTTGATGGTTTACCGGTTTGGAGCATTCAGATGCATGCTGGGTGTTGTTGCTACTCATCAACCTGAAAATGATAACTAGCGATGTCCTGATCACGGTTTTTTGCCCCCGACTCCGATTCCGAGTCATTAGATTTTGAGGATCGGCCGATACTGTGTCCCGATCTGATACTTCTATAATAAAATAAAAAATTAAGCGAAAAAGACAGATACAGCGTTTCCCCGGCTGTAGCCGTGGTGATACCACTGGTCGGAGAGGGGGGGGTCATCAACACACTAGCCTGATCTGACTCTGAATCTTATTTAATTTAAATCATAGCTTGAAGGTAGAATCGGGGGGTCAGGAGGTGTCACGTTTGTTATATTTTTTTCCTTTTACTTACTCTTACTTTATTCTGACACCTCCTCAATTAAATTCTTCCAATCACATTTTTAAGACAAGATATTGATAACAATTGAGTCCATTTTTCTACAAAAAGCACAATTATCTACAAGTGGAAAACATTTGTCAGTCTTCCAAGGAGTGGAGCTCCCAGCAAGGTCAGACTGCAATGCTCAGAAAGGCTGGTCAGGTTCAGCAAGAAACAATTAGAAAAATACTCCTCTCTAAATATTAAATAGAGCAGCTTAGACACTTTTTGGACGAACAACTCAGCACAAATCCCATGAACTTGTAAAACCGGTAAACATGAAAAAACCTTTTATATAACTGAAAGCGTGATATTACTTCTACCACTACTACTATTACTGTCATTTAGCAGATGGTTTTTCCAAAGCAAGTCATATCTGAGAGAATATCACAAGGAAGAAATCAAATAGTGTACAGCATGGAAAAAAGTCAGCTTTATGCCTTTTAAAATTAAGGTCAACTTGTGGGACATCAGCAAACCACAGGTTATGTTTAGAGGCACGTAAATTGTAACTATGAAAGGTGGAAAAGTCAACTACTTAAACTTTCCCTTTTGAACATTTAGCTAGTCGTGATATATGATGGGATCATTACTGAAAATATGTTTGTTCTTCATATCTTTTACAGAAAAATAACTCAGTATATGTTTAGTAAAGGAAGCACTAATTCTAATCCATGTAAACCTGTCAAACTGCTTCCTAATGTAATTTATTTTGCACAATGACTGTCTTTAAAGTAAAATATCCTTGAATTGGAAAGTTCAATTAGAGAAACAGAAGAGAAGACTAGAAACAGAAAAGTGCATGGATGTTAAAAACCCTGTTATGGTAAATTTTAGGCCAATGAAGGAGGAAATTGGAGTGGGTTTGTGGCTCGTCATGCAAGAAAGCCGAGTATCTCACAGCTTCGTATAAGGCAACAGTTTCCTTATCTGCCAGTGTCAGGCAGACACAGCCTCAAACATTACTGTTTGGAACCAAGTCAATGTTAAAATCTGAATGCCAAATAATACTTTTTTAGCCATTCCGATGGTCGGTCTCTCCATGGGCGTCCTCTTAGCCATCTCCAGGAGCAGTCTCTTCAGTTTACGAGGCATTGCCAGCTTTTGATTAGGCGATAAACTGAACTTGGCTGTGGCCCAGAGAATAGCAGCAACCCCGTAAACACAAACCTGAGCAAAGACGGAGGAAAAAAGAAGAGAAAACACCTGCAGCTGAAGCAGAAAATTGGATAATTTAAAAAGGAAATGAAAGCAGTTCAGAACAACACACCTTCTCAGTTACAATACCGTGTTCTTGATACTCAGGTGCAAGGTAAAAATCATCTTGGGATCCTACTGGGAACACACATAAAGTTAGTTATTCCAGTTAAAAACTGCACACAAAGTCTTCTTCATGCTTTCTTACCTATGTTTTTAGGTTTCAGAAAGAGCATCTCTCCCTCACAGCTTACATACATCGTGTCCAGGCATAAATAGGCTGGAAAAGTTGCAAAAGTGACAACAGTTAGCAAGAACATATCCAGCACATTTTGCTCTCCTGCACAGTTTCCTTCAACCAGCCCCCATTACTGTAAATCCAGGATAGTAAATGTACATTAAAATGCTCTTTTAGAGAGCGTTAACTCTGGTTTAGAGAAAAAAACACAAGCAAGATCACCTGGAAAGTCAATGTAGGTTTGTAGCGATGACAGGCAGGTGTAACATAGAGCCCACAGCTCATTAACAGTCAGCCTCCGTCCACAACGTGTCAATAACTCTCTCAGAGAAATCCACTAAACAGAAAACATAAAAAAAAAAATCAATTTAAAATGGGAGGACTTCCTGTTCACCAACCTCGGTTCAGCTGCAATTACTAAATGAGTCTTTAAACAAATGATGATTGTGGACATTTGTGGGCAAATAAACACTTGATCCCTCTTTTAGAAAGTGCATACAGATAAACGCTGTAAGCTGAAAAAACTGTGAAAAAAAAGGATTTTCAATCATCTACTTAACACAAGTAATATTCAGTATTCTTTTGAGGTAGCTTATCCACCAAATCAGTGTGACAACCTACAGTATGAGGATGCTTTAAATCTTGAAATGATAACAGCATAGTCTTCTATTTGATTGACATAAAGAACTTTTATGTGCGTGCAATGGTTCAGTTTTAAAGCTTATATTGTTCAAATAGGATCCAAGTCAGCCTGTGGAAGATAAGCAGTTCACATTGAATGTCCTTAGATTTTCATGAGTGTATCCAACGTCCAACGAGTCTTCTAATCAAAACACTCAGTAGGTTCGCTCACACCCTTAGATACCGACCATAGGGACACCGTGTAAACTAACAAACCCCAGCCTGGGTGTTGCAAAGATAACAGCGGGTGATGGAGGCCCTCATTCTACAAAAATGTTTCAATTACATTCACATATGTATAACATGATAACTCATGTACAGCATGAAATGCTGGTGTTATGGAGGTATGCTGCTAGCTGTGCATTCACAAGTGCATCTAATGGGCCTTTTCCATTGCCGCTGCACAGGGAAAGGTACAGGACAGTACAGCACCACACGCTAAAGACGACCAGGATGGTTTTTGTTTCCACACAGGAGGAGCAGTAGTCTACTACTTGGAAGTGGGTGGAGTTGGCGTGGTCGAGACTGCCATGACGTCACTGCCGTGCCACACAGTGGGCAGTAAAGTAAAAACAACAATGGAGGCATTGGATGATATGGAGGTGTAACCGCTGTTGTTGTTTTCTGTGGTTTGTAGTTACCGAAAACAGAGCCAGATATTTCTAGAAGAGGCGAAACACGTATGATGCGTATGATGACAATTTCCTTTGACCAATCAGTGGAGAACTGTCAGGTACGTCACGTTTTGTGTAGGTTCAGCACGGTTAGAGCTAGCTCTGAAACAGGTGGGGAAATCGTAACGGTTTGTAACGGGTTTTCCCAGAGGAAACACAAATAAAGCGTGCCGTGTGGAAAGGTTACGAAAATGTGCAGTGGAAAAGGCCCATAAGGGCACGCTCTCATGGGTTTCCTCAAATGAACTAGACTTGAACAATCTGGATTATCGCAGCAGGGGTCCGACAGCTCTGCACGGTCTCATGGTTGTTTTCTGAAACGTCATGAGGATGAAACCCGTCATCACACCATGACGCAAGTAGAAAGAGATGGAAGAAGCGCTCCGGTGGCTCTATGTGTGCCATTTTATGCACCAATTTGGATGCCCATTTACTCAGCAAATGAACATACTTTGGGAAGAAAATAGTAAAACTTCTTTCACTGCAAGTACTGGTACTGCAAAGACATCTGAGGACTCATAAGTGTGGGTCCTTGATGTATCAAGCTACAAAGATGAGGAATGTTGTGACAACCTCCTTGTTTCAAACTCATTTAGCATCAACAAATTTTTCCAAGACAACCCAAATGAAAAGTTTCAGTAATTCAAAAATGGTCTTCCATTTAGTACCACAAACCTGCCAAAGAAACCCCTCAGCACATTCACAGAACTAAAAAAAAAATGTAAAAAAAAATGTTGACATGGGTTGGTGGGGGGGGGGGGGGGGGAAGACAAAAGATTAGGAACTTCCACTCTAAACTACTGCCCCTATCGGAGGCAGAAGGAAACTACAACTCGTATGAGCGTTTGGACGCTCATGATAAGACTTGAAATACATTCTTTTTACAAAGCCACCTTTATGTAAACTGACACCATTTTTACAATTAACATGCCAATAGGTTGCAAATTCATTATCATAATCACATACTGTTTATCTACATAAGCAACTTACGGGCAAATTCTTTTGGGAAGAGATCAGTTTCCTAATTTCTTATATAAATCAGTTATTTGAAGTGGGTTTAAGTATTTAGAGCAAATTTTGCATTTGACATACAAATAATCTCAGAGATCTGTGACTTGGCCAGTCACCCCTACTCAATGCTTTTTATCTTAAAAAGAACAGCTGGAAGTTGGGGATAAATGAAAGGAAGCGGAAAACCAAACAACCCAAAACGGAGTCGTTTCTCTCCCAAAAATATAGTCCAAAGATGTGGGGCTAAAGCAGATTCATAAATATGAAATCTTTCTGGCAGCGACTAACCTCATCTTGAGATTCTTCATTCAGGCACAGCATGCTTTTGGTCATGTAGTTATTGGGAATGTAGAGGCTGTGGTTCTCTGCAGAGTCCTGCTCCATTTCCAGCTCGTCACAAGAAGTACAGGAAGACTCGAGGTCCTGGATGCTGTCTTTACTGTGACTTTCATGGCACTCTTGTAAATTAGTTTCCATGGAGCAAGTCTCTAAATCCTCATGTCTTAGAGATTCTTCCTTGCTCACTTTGGCACCTACAGTGTGGATAAGACTCACAGGACTTTCCGCGGTTGAGTCTTTGAAGTCTGTTACTCCACATAGATGAGCAGCTCATGTGTTCATCTGCTCCTATCTCGGTGAGGTCAGAAACGGGTATGCTAATGTCTCCGTGAGGTGGGGTGGACAGACAGGGAGGGTTGTTGGAGTCAGGAACAGAGCAGGAGCGATTGAGGGCACCTCTCACTCTGTTCAACCTCTGCTGGGCTCTCCTTCTCACGGGGGAACTGTTGTGAGACCGGCAGTCCATCTCATCTGTCAAGGTCATACTGTCTCCCTCACTGCTATCCATGTCCTCGGCCCAGAGAGAGGAATCCCAGCCCCCGCACACCTGTAAATTAGGCACATTATCATTTATCTCAGCTCTTCTGAGGCATAAACTGTAAAACAGCAACAGAAGTTATATAACTTTACACTCTGAGGCAGAAAGGAAACCCCTTTGGGAAAAAAAGGCCTTTGGACCGCTTTACCTCTATACTAGCTTAAGTATAGGCTTCCAAACAATACCAAGAGATGTGGGCTCACGTGGTAAAAAAGAAATCCAAAGGAAATGGTTAAGAGCAGAAAGGTAGATTCACAGGGGACAACTTTGATTAACTGGTAGCAACAACAAAATCATCTGTTAATTATAAGCTGCTTTCAGACTTGCATGGCAGATAGGACTGTAACGATACACCAACTCACGATTTGATTCGTATCACAATTTTTGACCCACCATTCGATACACATAACGATTTTCAAACGATTCAGACCTTACTTTCTCATTGACTGGAACAGCTGATTTTCAGCTGCATCGCTGGAAACTCCAACATGCTGGAAATCAGCTGTTCAAAGTTAAGTCAAAGGGAAGGAGGCGTCTGGATGCTTTCACTGCTCCACAGGGATCCTTACAAATATATTAGGTCTTATTTGTTAAGGCTGGATTGAAATCTAAGCTCATGTAAGCTAATGAAGAGACCGAGGATTCATTAATGATGTTTTCATTGGTTTCTTTCTTCACACACGCGGCTTCCAGTTGGTCGTCAGTGCGGCTTTTACGGGAGTCCCTCGTGTACCGACACCGGTCCTCCTCTCTGCGCTCAGAAGATGGGCCGACCTGCGTGAGGGCCAGGCCTGGGACTCAACACCCCCAGCTGGGGCTGGTCAGGACAGGACTGCTGCTGATTTACCATCACAAGTCACAGCAAAGTAAAAACACCTAAAACCAGCAGCGGAGCAG
Organism: Atherinomorus stipes; assembly: GCA_023101725.1. Taxonomy (NCBI): domain Eukaryota; kingdom Metazoa; phylum Chordata; class Actinopteri; order Atheriniformes; family Atherinidae; genus Atherinomorus; species Atherinomorus stipes. Next base: position 351,903 of record JALJCO010005685.1, read on the forward strand.
CGGGGGTGTCATCGCCGTCCCGCGACGCCTCCACCTCTCAGCTGTCCACACGCTCAGCCTAGCTGGACATCCTCCATGTGTCTGGCCTGCTGCACATGAGCAGGATCCGCTCCTCCTGTCCTTTCACTGTTCTCAGTGTCTGCCATCGTGCATCTCACACTCCCAAGTGGCATGTGCACGAGTGGCTCATCTCGGTCGATGGTTTAGGTACCGATGGAAAACTGCCAAGTTTCATTCATGACTGGACAAACTGATTAACCCAGGTGTGTCTGACCTCAGTAACTGGCCAGACAAACCTGGGTTAATCAGTTTGTCCTGTCATGAAAGACAGGAAGCAAAGGTGCTGTCTGAAGTTCAGGAAGTAGTGGCGTCGTGCATATAGCCCATTGTCTTCTGTGATCTGAGTTTTAGAGCGTCTGAACTGGGCGTGGTGGGCGTCGAGATCCTGCCTTCTCCTACAGCGAGAAAGGATCGTGGCTCTGAGTGTACGAGTATCGTTACAGTCCTAATGGTGGAATATGTGCAGTCAAGTTCATCCAGTCTTTAACGGGACTGTCTTTCCAAAGAAGCCGCTTCCTCGCAGACCAAATACGCCCCTGGCCATGTTCAGACAAATGTTGTGGATAGATCAACTGTCGCACCTACAGCAAAGGCCATCCTTTCATTCTCGTCTGGAACATTTTCTTGTGTGTTCATCCAAAACAACGTGCCGCAACATTTCCGCTCTTATAACATGGAGGCTAAACGGTAAATGTCTGATTCAGCTCTGAGGTAAAAGAATGGAAAGTTTGTTTGAATAAAAGCTATATAAAAAGACAGTCCGCACTATTAACGCTTTCTAGAGCACATCTGGAAGGGGCTAAAAAGGGCTTCTTAGGATATGAGCGAGTTGTTAAGAAATGCCTTAGAATGGGAAAACTCACATACTGTAAGTATCGTCCACGTCCAGTATCACTCGATTTAAAAGTTAGATAAGTCTACACCTGAAGGTTAACATGTTTAGGTCTATCAAAAAACAAACAAAACTTCATATTTTCTAATGACTGTTGAAAGATTTTGGTGAAAAACTATTCTTCCTCCAAAGGAACCCCTTCTTCTAAATATCTGTAGCTACATCTACAGGCTTAATACCTGCTGCCTTGACAGACTATTTGTCACAGAGCTGTCAGACAGATCTTTGCTCTTATCATCTGAGCTCAGTCTTTTTAGAAGACATCTTGGCTTGGAATGCTGCCATCTTGCCTCCCAGGAGCCTTCCAGTCCATCTGTGGATGTACAAAGACAGCAATTAAAGGGCAAGAAAATCATTGCAAGACCCAACAGTCAGCTGCTTATACACAGGATAAATATGATAACCTTGAAAGTTTGAAACTGATTCAATGGAGAGCACACGACGTCCCACAGAAGACAGTTTCCGGCACACAGCTGCAGAGGAGGTATGAGACAGCCGTTCTTCAGCCAGCGACAGGATGTCCTGTAGGAGTATTAAACTAAAAACTTTGCAATATTCAGACAACACATTTACATAACAACTCATTAGTATTAAAAAAGGTTGGGATAAGGAAATGCAGTAGTCGTGGGGTGAAGCTTTTTTCTGTCACTATTAAAGGTGCCATGACAACAAATTTCCATTTTGGGGGGGCTTTATGGGTATAATATGATCTGTTGTGCACTGATGAGGTCATGTGAATGTCAAGAGTATCAAAGTCCCTGTTCATGGGCAGTCAGCTTTGTGTCTTTGTTAAAAAACAGTTGAATCAGACAGCATATTATCATTCTACGTAGTCAGCTTTCAACGTAATTCGTATTCTCCCATTACAGCAAACCATCAATCGAACAGCCTCCCCCTCTCCTTCCCAACAGCTGATACACCAGCGCAAATCAGCGAGTTTGCATCCCTTAACATGGTTGAATTCAAGTCGGAGTTTTCAAACAAGTTGATTTGAAAAAAAAGAAAAAAAAAACTTCTGCAGCAACATTGAAGGAGGCAACCACAACGTTGTCATTACTTGTAGCTTATTATTTTCTAAATGCAGTCTTGTATGATAAACGTACATTCACTGTCTGAAGTGCCCATGATGCTAACGGAAAGCCTCTTCGCAAACAAACCTGACCACTAGCTACCAGCTTGACTGGTTGATCCGTTTTTTCAAAATAAGATTGTAGCTTTGTAGCCAATAAAGAATCAAATCAACTTGGTCTCTGGGCAGATCATGTTCTTACCTCACCCAACCCTTTTAGGTTTGATTTGATTTGTTCAAATTACTAATAGACAATTATCTTTGCATTTTTTTTATTTCACTTTGCATTTTAGTTAAAATTCATTTTATTAAGTTTATAAAACTTTGTTTAATAAAATTTTTATTTAGTTTTGGGTTTTTTTTACAACTCAAAACCCCTTTTTGTGGAAGCTAGTACACTTTCAATAAGTTGGGACGGGGCAACATCAGGCTGGAAAAGTTAGCTGGAGGATTATGAAGCCGTTTAAAAACTTTACAGGGTATGAAAACAGCCCTTTCTGAGTGGCAGAAGATGGACAGAGATGCAGCAATCTGGGGAAAAAAAAAAACAAACAAAACAAAATAAATAAATAAATTAAAAAAAAACCTGCATCCTCAAATTGTGGAGCAATGTTGGAATGATGTCCCTCAACATAAAGCTGCAAAACTCTTAAATGTTCCATCATCTACATGATAAGCTGGTGTATGACATTCTAGTAGGACTCATCACACACTGAGGTGAAAGTTGTGATTTTCAGGCCCTCCGGCAGCGCTGCCTTAACTAACAACTATGATTCTGTCATGGTAACTTCCACCAATACCTGTCACAGATCACCACACTAGTCACAAAAGTTCGATCGAGCAAAGAAGAAACCATGTGAGAGCAATATCCATAAATATCTCTGTTTTCTCTATGTTCACTTAGAATAATCTGTGGCAGCTCTGATGGTTTGCAGAGGTGTTAGAAGAAGCTCGGTGCTGGGAAAGATGTAAACAGAGCACCAAATGCTTCCAGCTAGACGACCTGCTCTTTAGGGAGATTCTTATTTCAGCAAGACAATGTAAAAGCATAAACTGTGTTTATTACGACAGCATGACTTCATAGAAGGATCCAGGTGCTGGCTGGCCATCTGCAGTCCGAGCCTTGCTTCAATGAAAATATTTAGTGCACGCAAAACACAAACTCCCAGTACTGTGGAGCAGTAGAATCCTGCATCAGACAAAATTAAAACAGTGTTCACCAACAAGTCCAGCAGCTGCTCTCATTTTCCAGATGTTTACAGATGAATACTTTAAAGTGCGAATAATTTTCACAATATTCACATCTCTTAACATTTAATTTGTGTATTAATTTGTATTAGTTGATGAGATTTGCAAATAATTTGGTTTCCAGTGAGATTTAACACAGGGGTTAATGAATTATTTCAACATTTTCTCATGCAATATATCAACACAGTAATGTCCAGTAATTATATATTATATAAACTTTTATGAGAAAAAAAAAAACAAAACAAGAAAGAAATCCAAATACATGCATGTTCGGTTAATTGGTGGTTCAAAATTGTAGCTGTGAATGGTTGTTTGGTTTTTCTCTGATCTGTGATGAACTGCATGTCGCCCAGTGACAACTGGGATAAACTCCAGCTGCTCATTACTCTAAACTGTCTGATGGATTAATGGAGAGACACCTTAAGCTCCTTTTTTTAAAAATAAATAAATGTTGTATGTATTAATATCATGTCACTAAAGCTTTTGCTTTAGTTCTTTTTTTTTTTTTGCGCAACAGTTGAATTTTTGGTTTTCACTAACTTACAGTAAAAAGCCTTCTAACTGGAAAATGTCCAAACCACTTACCCTCTGATTTGCACTAACACAACATTTCCACTTGATGTTGCTAAAGAACTCTGACTAACCCACGAACATTTACTGCCTCTTCAATTACAGTCATGCGAGGAAAAAGAAAAAAATAGCCACAATTACTGCAAAAACATTTTTTCTTCTCATCTGAAACTCTATTGTATGATAAATATTGATGAAACTGGTGCTTTTCTTGGACATTTCTTTAGTAATTTCACATTTATAATTTAGATAGTAAAGAACACATCATTTTTTCAAATTTATTTTGAAATTATGCTCACCTTTTGATTACCAATTTTAAAAACAAGCGAACAAATACCACCCCCAAAATCTAAAACTGCATCTAAACCAACTAAACAACAATATAATAAATTGACACCTCTGGTAATTTAACACCTGTCAGATGAAGCTAAAACCAGGCAGCCTTCTACAGTCATGACAGCAGGAACAAAGAGGAGTTTTGTACCTGCAGGAGAGGCCTGTCTTCAGGCTTCTCCTCCTGCATCTGCTCCAGCATCTTCTGGATTTCTTCTCCCAGGTCTGCCTCAAGCTCTGGTTCGATGACAAAGCTCAGTGCAGCAGAAATCGTAGAGCCCAAAGAATAAATATGACCCTGCAGCCGCGAGGCAGAAAACAGTATCATTACCATGCAACAGCTGGGAATTTACAGTTAGCACAGAACCTGCTGCAGATCTACTAACGAGTAAAGGAAGTAGATGTGTGAGGGATTCTGGCTCAGGTCGCCAACATAGACAAATAATAGCCAACTTCTTGTCTCAAGTCTATTTGAGCTTAAAGGAGCTGTATCATGCTTTTCAAACATTCCAAAAGTCACCTACAGACATACAGTATATAGGCTACATATGTTCCCCTCAAAACTATAGAAACTAATTTGGTGTTAAATATCATTTTTTTTATGCGTCTTATTTCCAACACAGAAGTAAAACGGCTGACTGCTCTGAACCACCGAAGCTCTTGACCAATCGTGACATGTTTTACACCCATTTCATGACGTCGCACTGGAACAGCCAGATTCTGAAGGGTCACATATTTGGTTTTAGCACCGGATTCGTAACTCACTTGGATAAATATTTGTAAACATTGATGGATAATTGGACTCTGATTGACGGAATAAAATGGACCAGCCTGTTATGGAGCTGTATGCGCGGCCCAGAGTCTGATATGGAGTCTGAAGTACATGCAGTACCACAGAGACCCTGACAAGTAAGTAAATTAGCAAACAAGTCGTAGGCTAACCCCGGCTTTACACCTGGTCCGTGGCGTGAGCGCAGTGGCTTTGCTGCGACTTCCTCGGCGCGAGCATTTACACCGTTCACTGTGCGGCCGCGCAGCGCACCCGCGAGTGCACCAGCTGTTGTTGATTGGTGACATCACGAAATCACGAGAGGGCTGCTAGATCGCCTGTGATTCTCATCCAAATGGTTCATTTTGTCCACATGTTCATGCGTCATGGTTCCTTATTTCACTGTAACCTCGTGGACATGGAGATGCTGTCATGTTCAGGTAGTTCAGCAATTTAAAAGCTGCACGGTGGCTTTTTTTTAGTAAGTTACCGGATATTTTACACTGAACCTGTGTCTGACTTCCTGTCTGGTTCGATCTGAACTACTGATATTGACGCGGTGTCGGTGCGTGGAGCGTCAAAAATAGAGCTGGCGCATATCTGTAGCGCAGCGGCACGGCATGCCAGAGCGACGACGGACCGCTCACGCGCCGCAGCGTGAGCAATATGTTTCACACCATTGATTACATGGGCGCGATCCGGTGCGCAGGGCGCGCCGCTCCGCTGCGCTCACGTCACGGACCAGGTGTAAAGCCGGGGTAACCGTTAGCAGTGAGCTGGGAGACGTTTTTACTCATCGGTGTTGTCTGTCCTTGAAAAGTTTTCATGGTGGAACTGCGTCAGGTTTCAGAAGTAATCCCCAACAAAAAACACTTTACTGCCCGAGATTCATGAAGTTGTCAGGAGTGAAGTTCACACACAAAGTTGAATTTTTTTTTCTGCTCCTGAAGATAGAATCTAACCACTTCTGGTAAGTCGATTCATTGTCCAGTACAACAAATAAACTCCCACGCTGAACACAACTACAGTTTTTTCAAACTTGCCGTCCTCTAGAGCTAAAAAAACAAACAAAAAAAACAACCTTTTCTTCTGAACTCTGGAGCAAATGTGTGTTAGCCGACTGCTTGTCTAAGGAAATCTTCCAGCAGGCTGTTTGTTTCTTCCTCAGAGAGTGTGGATAGGTTAGGATTCCCCTAGTTTATCTTGACCAAAGTTGGAATGCTATGGTGCTGTGCATACTTATTTGTCGCTTCATGATTGGTGCCTCCGGACTACGTAGATCAGTGGTCAGTCAGTCATTTAAAGGGAGCTAGAGCTTCCAAACATGCACGAATGAAGAAAAAAAACGACTTAGGCCTAAATTAAGTTTTTTTGAGGAAATAACACACCAACATGCTTAAAAACTCTTAAAAGTCCATTTTTCATGATAGTACTCCTTTAAAAAAAAACAAAAAAAGGTAACTTTAGTTGTGTTTCTTTTTCTTTTATTTTTAAAGTATATTTAGAGTGGAAAAAAGCAATACAGTCGATTACAGTCAGCTATTCTTATATGTTTGTTCCACAAGACTGAATATCAGAGCAAATATGTATGAAGAAATCTGCAAAACTGAATGATACCAGTTCTAATGGATTTTATGTTTTATCAAATAGCTGCTCTGTCTGTGGTTCCACATTATCTCTTAAAAGAAGGGAAACATTTAAAACCTTGTGGACTGTTATGCATCCAGTTAGTTTGCCTTGTGGGCATCTCCCAGGTGTTCTGATCGTGTACCACCAGAACCCTGCTGTAGAGATTACATCTCTTGGCTGAATTGGAAGTAAATCCAGAAGAGCTGGAGGGGATGGGTCGGGAGAAGGAGGTCTTAGGATCTCTGCACATTCTGTTGCCCCATCAACTCAGTGTTGAAAAAGCAACAGAAAAGAAATTAATTGACAAAATAATGGGACGGTCTGATGGATATACAGGTACTACTCAAAAACTTAGAATATCCTTAAAAAGTTCATGTATTTCGGTAATTCACCTTCTTCCATAACACCTGAGATATGCCAGGAGCTGGTAGCATCCATGCTACGCCGGGTTAAGGCAGTCATTCAAGCAAAAGGGGCCCCACCCAAGTACTAAGTACAGATGCAAGATTTTACTTTAGGAGGCCTGACTTTTTTGTAATTAAAGTTCTTTTTAAATTGATTTCATGCAATATTCTACTTTTTTTTAGTTTTACAATTTGAGGTTTTGTTAAGCAGCAAGTCCTAATCGGCAACATCCAAACAAATAAAAGCTTGAAATGTATTGATTTGCATATTATTAGTCTATACAATATGTAAATTGCACCTTTTAAGTTGAATTATAGAAATTGTTGAGTCAAACTTCATGTGAGGAATGAAAATAATTTCCAAAAGTGCAGCGGGGGAGTGTATACTGTATGTATGACATCATACGCGCCGCAGCTGACACAGAACAGCTGACCCGTGAAGTGACGCGCTGAGAGAAATGCTGTTTAATGGACTATTAAGGCTTCTGAAATAAGACATCTGCAAAGACTGGAGGGGCAGCTGGTAAGAGGATGCTTTTACTGTTTAAGAGCGATCTCATGGACTGAAACACTCGCAGCGCGCCATAAGCGTCCAGTAACTTTCCTTTGTTGTTGGACTTGAATGGGGAGTTTTGTAAATAAGCACAGACTTAGGCACAGAGCGGATGTTTGATTTTCTGGTCGGTTAAATACGTTAGTTTAATGTCAATTCAGTTAAGTTGAGTGGTGCAAAGTGTAATAAATATTTACTGTGGTGTGAGATTGTGCATATTTTTCTAGAGAGATTTAAAAGTAGGTGTTAAATTTATAGTATAGGTAGTAAATTTAGGATAAATTTGTTACTTATAATATAGTTGTGCACCGTGAGTTAAGTTTGGTGAGTTTAACAATTAAAAAAAAAATGTTTGTGTGAACTGCTAAGAATTGAGATTTCTTTTCTCTTTTTTATTTGAAGGTTTTTTTTTTACCTGAAGGCTGACAAATGGCAAAGAAATGCTTGCTTCACAGTTCTGCCCACTGAAAACTTAGAATAAAAAGGAAAAGAGGGAGAAAGATGAAAAGAAAATGACCGTTTGTCGTCTGATCATTTGAGTGAAGCCCAGTTTCAAATATCCAAACAGATGTCCCTTTCCCTTTCAAGTTTGGGAAAATAAAAGCCATTGCAAAGCAGCGGAAACGGAAAAACTTGACAGAAATACATTAACTTTTTCACCATATTCTAATTTTCTGGGTAGTAGCTGTAAACACTTCTCACTCTGTTCTATCATGACATCATCTAGAGGTAAAGTGGGGTGAGAGGAGCAGGTTTGACCTGTGCCAGATTATCTTCCCATATTTAGAGGTTAAACCAAATCAGAAGGACAAGATGGGGTTGTGACTTCAAACTGTTAAAACTATGAGCATAAAATCAGTTGAGTGGGGAAAAACGTCCCCGAAACATGAACATGAACAGCTCATCTCCATTTAATATCATATCAGAAAAAAGTCTGCAGCTGCTGGCTGGAATGACGGATTGGTGAGGAAAGTTCAGCAAACATCACCAAGGTGCCCCTGAGTGTGTGGTGTGTTCAGAAACCCCAGCGGGGGTTAAATGAATGAATACATTCAGCATCTCTCACCTCAAACGTACTTCCAGTGTTGTCAAACTCTGGAGGCACAAAGGAGCCCTCTGGATCATCTGCAGGTCAGAAACATCAGCTGACTTCACTGCTGAAAATAGTCAAGCCATCAAACCGCGAATAAATGAGATGCTGACGAACCCGTAAACATGTCAGCTGTGTACAGTAACCTACGCTGAGCTCTCACAGTAATCATTTAAATCAGAAATATGTATCCCGCATTCTACAGTAAACAAGCTTCGCTTCGTATCCATAATTCATGAGTCAGAGATAATCCCTGACAAACGAGACGGGAGCGATCTGCAGATCAGGAGGTGAAGAAGTCAGCCTCCTCATCCTCACGCTGAAGTGGGTCATCGCTCCTAGAAGCAGCGAGCAGGACACAGATATGAAAACATCACTGCAGACTCACGAGCTGGAAACTGGGGGGTAAAGGAGAGAAGAGACGGAGGAGAAGTGAGTTAAGTGGGTCATGAGAGTTCTTGGTTTGTCTTCTGGGGTTATGAGACCAGCACGGAGAGGCCACCCTCAATTCCTTTCCTTTTTTTCTTTCCGCACTTCTTTTGTTTCTCCACTCTTTCGTTGTTACATTTCCCTTTATGAGGCCTCTTTTTCTTCTTTTTATCTACTTCAGTTCTCCTTTCCTCTGAGATCATCTCCTTGCCTTTTGTCTTTCCTCCTCTCTTTATGACCTCCTCTGAAGGTTTTCATCCTCTTTATTTTCTTCTCCTCTGCCCTCCTTTCTCCTTGCGGCTATCACATCTCCTTTCCTAACTCCTCTTCTTGCCTCCTTTCCTTTTCATCTCTATTTGTCCTTTGTTTTGCTTGGCCTGTCTTCTACACCTTTCCTTTCTCTGCCTCTTCAGTCATTTAAAGGAATAGTACACCCACAGAATGGTTTGCGTTCTTTTTCTACTAACCTGTTCGTTATCTGCCGACTTTCATATAATGGAGGTGACCGGTGCTCAAAACAAAAAGGTCCATAAAGTCAACAAAAACTTGTCAACATTCCTCCATACTGCCCGCCCAATGTAATCCAAGCATCCTGAGTGGGTAGCGTCCAGAATTCACTGGAAACGACATCATTTAATATATCTTTATAACCTAAACAGTAGGGCTGCTTGATTATGGAAAACATCATTATCATGATTATTTTGGTCAATGTTGAAATCAAGATTATTCAAACAATTATTTTCTAGTTACATGATGCATTAATTTAGCATTTCTTTCTAAGGTTTCTAGCACTGAAAAGAAATATAGGCTACAAATATGTACCTTACAGCTGTATAAAACATTAAACGAAAGAAACAAATATATTTTGAATGTTAATGCGAAAAACATAGAAAAACATAAAAATAAAAAATAAAACAAATTTAGTTATTTATAAAAATAAAATAAAAAAATCCCCAAATAAACTTTGTAGAGCTTTAATGAACATTCCAAATATAACATTTTTTGTTATTGACATCCAACAACTTGCCTGGGATAACCTCAGAATAACCTTTACAAATTGTGCCAAAAAAGTGGCAAAAAAAAAAAAAAAAAAAAAAAAAAAAAAAAGTTTAAACTCTACTACATGAGTTTGGAGATTGTTTACCATACAATATAACTTTATTTATATAGCACTTTAAAACAGCCACAGCTAACACAACTTACACGCAATTCTCCTACACTTGCATTATTAGCAGAGTCGGTGCTGAACGCCGCTGCTTCCGTAGTGTCGTGAACTCGCATGGATGCGCATCAGGGAAGTAAGGTGTACTACTGTTTAGGCCCCAAAAAATATACTAAATGATGTTTCCAGTAAATTCTGAACATTTCCCACTCAGGACACTTGGATTTCATTGGACGAGCAGAATGGAGGAATATTGCCAAGTTTTGTGGACTTTTATGGACCTTTTTGTTTCGAGCGCCAGTCACCCCCCCCAGATCTCCGGCCGCATTTGAGATATTAAAGTGCTCCAGAGTCTTGCTCAGTAAGAGCGTGAGTAGAAAATGAACGCGCATCATTCTGTGGGTGCTGTATCCCTTTAAATTGGCTATCTTCATTTTTAATCACTCATCACCTTTCTTTCTTTATGCTCTACATTTCCCGTCCCTCCTTTTCATATCTTTGCCATACTTTCCCCTCCCTTTCATTGCCATCATCTCCTCTCGTGGCCAGTTCAAACACAATGAGAGAAGGAAAAAACGTGGCTCTTTGGAATCGAGAAAAGCTGGAACATTGTGAAATAAGCAGTGAAGGAGGAGGAAAATGAAACAAAACAGAACATAGCCATTGTGAGTGACGCAGTTGCCTCCAGGGTGATGGTGAGAGCTTGGTGAGTCATGTACGTCTCCAGCATTTTAGCACAACAGGTAGAAAGAGCTGAGCAATATCACAGCCTCAACATGCTCTCCAAACAGGCTGATTGTGTCTCCAGCAGAGCACAGCCAGTACCGCTTCATCAGAAACAGAACAGCTTGCAATGCCAAACCACATAGTTTTCCTTAATCATCGATGCATGAGAAACATAGGAGGACATTTCGTTACTCTGCTCGGTGATACCACGGCACCCACGCACACATCCAACGACCCCCCCTGTTATCACTGCAGTAATTAATCAGCTGAAATGAACAGTATCGACGCGTCATTGTGGCCACGGCTGTTCTCACTGAAATCCATCATCGCAGCCACCAAGGTCACCTCGTGATCCAGCGTTGTTTGCGTTCGAGCGTGCGTGGGATTGCCTGCTAAAGTGTGCGTCAGCTCCAGATTTCATTGCTGCTGCACAAACCGCTCAATTAGAAGGAATCAGTGGGAAACTACAAGGCTAGGAGAGCAGAGAGAGCAGAGTTGTGGTTAATGATAAATTCCCTCTGATATGCAGGGAAAAACAACACCAAGAACCGCAGCTTCAAATCAAAACATCTCTGACTGAAGATCTGTGAGAAGAAAAAACAACATTTTGACAGACTCCATGTGGTGTGTGTGATTGTGTGTGTAAGCAGCACAGGTTGACTGCTGATAGGCCAACCAAACTGTTGCCACAACAACGATCCCCCTGGCAACTCTGCTCATCGAATCAATCCTTATCAATTTCTCTGATGTTCTGCAACAGGGCGCTGAGCAAGTTCCCACTACAGAGCCTGCAAGATTCGCAGTTGCTGATGCAACTGATGCGAGAGGAGAAGCTGGTGAAGACTAGAGGGAAAGGAAAGAAAACAAGGCAACAGAAGAAGAGGAGAGGTGATGTGTAATCATTCCTGACAGGATGCGTTTTATCCCACGTCACAGGGAGAAGGATGACGAGGGCAGACCTGCAGACCTTGAAAGAGCCTGACAGATTGAGGGAGACACTGAATGGCCTCAGGCGGGAATTTACACACTGAATTTGATACAAATCAGGACAACACATTACTGAAGAGGAAAAGGTGCCTCCTCCAGGACAAACATACAGCTTAAGGAGCAGTTATAGGACATGTGCAGGTCTCATCTCTGCTTTGAATTAAAATCTGAAACTAAAATCTGTTTTGTGCTTCAACACTCAGCTTCAAGAGCCCACACACTGGAAGATAAGTGGAAGTTATATCCAGTACAAGTATAAATATCCTTCAAACGATTATTAATCTCACTGAAAGCCTGTACTGTAAGTACTAATTAAAGGGTTATAATCAAGGTTATAGTAGTTTTATAGTAGGTAAATTATAGATATTTGTCTGGTGTGACATTCAAAATCATCAGAAAGTCACTCAGAGTAAAACCAGTGGAGCAAAGTAAACAGATTAAATAGAAATTGATTCCATATCAACCCAAACGGCTTATGTATTAAATAAATTTACAAAGACTAAAACAAAAGATGTTTTTCCAATAATTTTAGCTAGTTTTGTACAGACACAATACAGTTTCAGTTAGTTATCGTTTTTTAAAAAACTGTTATTTTTATTTCAGTGAACAAAAATGTTTTTTCAATTTTAGTTTTCATTTTTTGGTTAGTTTTAGTTAACTATAATAACCTTGGCTATAACTGAACAAATTGTGGCACAACTGCAGCACAAATGTGTAAATGAAAACATTTCTGTTGTTGACTCACCGCTGAGTTGCTCCATGAAGCAAACATTCCCATGAGCGTTGAAGGCCAGAGTGTCTGGTGTTATGCACAGGGTGTGGAAGAGGTGGGAGGGTCTGATGCTCTGCAGGGCCAGAACACACTCGGCACACACCGCCCACACCTCCTCCTCGCAGAGACAGCTGTCCCGCAAAGAGAGGATGTCTGCCAGCGACACATTCTCCTGTGGAAGTCGGCACATGGACAAGCAGGCGCAGGTAAAATGTTGGTGTCATGCCTCCATCAAGCTGGCTAATTTCCACACGAGTGCTTCAATGTATTAACTCCACTTCAGCCTGTTCACTCATGCAAAAATGATTTATTTAAATAAAGTATGCAGGTTAAAACCTTCCCCCTGAATTCTGGAGAAATTGTATCCTACAGGGAAATAATATCATGGATTCCAGAGCATCACAGCATATGAATAATGCAGGAACAGCAGAGGCAGTGTGAGAGCTTAAATACAAATCTTATTTCAAAAGTAGCATGAAAAGCCAGCAAACATAAAACGATAAAATCGACCCATATACAAATTTGGCATGACTACTGTACAGTAACAGTCAGAAGATCAAATTTATTGCGTGTCTAAACTTTTGGTTGGTGCTGTGTAGTAAAAGAAGCCACACAGATACAATATTATGATAAACATTCAGCTGATTCTACGTGGGAAAGTTAGATATTACACTGGTCCTTTAAAAAAAAAAAGATGAAAACACATCTTGAAACTGTCTGGTCTTCTCATCTCTGCTACCACACGGCCTGTCTGAATACTTTAGGAGACGTAAAGAGAGATTTGTTCATTATCTCTGCAAAGGCAGACTGATAAAGTGAAGCAGAACAAAACTGGAGAGGTTTTAATCTACTTAATATGAGGTCTCTCCAAAATGGCCCTTTCGACAGTCTCAAATTCAAAAAACTTTTCAACCCCAGGGGACAATTTAAAAACAGTCATAGCAGCAGTATGAAAGAGGAGGAGCTGAAAAAGCAGAATATATACACACAGAAATATACATACCAGGAATGTAACGATTACCGGTAAAATGATAAACTGTGGTAAAATTCCCAATGATTAGTAATACTGTTTCAAATTTTAATTATCGTTAAAACTGTGACTGATTACAAAGCTTTGAAAAACTCACAGTGATGCTGCTGATTGGCTGGAAAAGCATCATCAGACTCAGTTTGCAACGTTTCATTTATGAAAACATGGCAGAAGGCAACGAAGGCGCCTACATGGACAGTGCGCTGGAAAATCTCCCCCTTTTATAAAGGACGAAGTAGACGTCTAGACCCATTTTGGATGTTTTTAATGATATTGGAGGGTGATTTCAATAACACCGTGATAATGATAACCGTGATCATTTTTGTCACAATAACCATGATATGAAATTTTCATATCGTGACATCCCTTGCACATACAGTACATACCCACACAGCATGCATATACATCCATACACAAAGCATAAATGTATACGCAGCATGCTACACATGTATATGAAAGAGACATCAAGTAACACATACCTATACGAGCAGAAGTAGCAACAAAAACAGACAAATAAATACTGTCAAAAATAAGTGGTTGCATAAACCTGCAAGCATGACGGAAGAAAAAACAAAACACATAAACCAATGAACATATGCTGAGTTTGTGGAAATAACAGTCCCCGTGTTGGGGAGCTGAACGAGGATAGTTGGGGGGAGTCTGGGATGAGTTTAGGAGGTGAACAGTCATAAAGGCAACGGTGGCTTTCCTCCTCCGCGCAGTCGGTGCTTACTTAACATAGATTTTTTCATCAAAAAGAGCCAATGACAGCTGGGGAGGGCTTACAAATGATGGCATGTGTACTATGTGATCGGTAAAACAGGACTCTTACACACCTCGTAATTCCAGCCTTTGTCAGACTTGAAAAAAAGTAAAACTGGATGCATTAAGCAAAGATTAATGTTCCTCTGACGTACTCAGCTCGCATCTGTTGCTGGCTTGGCTGATCTGGGGCTTTCCAGTACAGTACAGCTCTGCACTGGAAGGCACTAGGACCCAAAAAGAGAGGATGATGATGCCCAAGATCTCATCCATGATAAAAAGACTAGCCCCCACCTCCATCCCATCCCCATCCCGAACACTGACAGGCCTGCAGAGCTCCTTTGGTGAAAGACTACTGCGCAAGGAGTGTGTGAAGGAGCCTTGATCCCTGCAGCAGATGTACTGGAAACCAGCCCATCTCCCAGTAGACCACAAACACACACACACTCAATAAAAGCCAGTATAATTTATTAGGGATGTCCCGATACGGATGCCAGTATCAGTACTCTCTCCGATACTGGCCTATTTTGCTGTACTTGTACTAGTCAAATACTCGCTCGTGACAGTACCCGATGCCAGACATCACGTGGCTCGCCCTGGCAGGAAAATATTCTTCAACACAAGTGGAGCTGGTGTTCGGCTTTGCCTTTGCTCCGGAGTTTACGCCTCATTTTAAATCAGAAGATGCTTTTCATAACACAAGGATAGATTAAATACATCTGACCCGTATCGTGGCCCTGGGATA
This sequence comes from Atherinomorus stipes, assembly GCA_023101725.1. Taxonomy (NCBI): domain Eukaryota; kingdom Metazoa; phylum Chordata; class Actinopteri; order Atheriniformes; family Atherinidae; genus Atherinomorus; species Atherinomorus stipes. The sequence continues at coordinate 367,133 of JALJCO010005685.1, forward strand.
CTTTTCAAAGCGTTAATGACAAAGTGAATTCAGGATTCTCTTTGTCGATGGCAAGTTTCCTGCTAATTCCATTTCGTACGCTTGTAAATGTGGCGGTAAGCTAAAAGATCAGCAACATGTCCGCATCACATCAGAGGGATGCAGAGATGCTTCTCCGTATTCAAAAACAAAACAAAAAAATGCCTCCAACTCTGAAAATGCCTCGCCCCGTCACAGATAGCGCTGCATAATATTTTGATTTTCAGTTCTACAGTTTCAGACAGCTGTCTGGTACTGAAGGTCACACGTTACTTAAAATGTGTTGCACTACATGTAGCATGTTGATTAACTAAGCATGTTTTATTTAATCTATTTTATATGATCAGCACATGAATAGATTCCCTTGGCTAAAGTTGAGATGTTAAAAGTGAAATCTGTGGCAGCAGTGTCATGTTTGTCCAGGAAACATGCTGAAAGAAAAGAAATCTTCAAACCCAGGGGGCAATTTAATTCAATTTGTTGTTATTAATCACTCGTATTGGTACTCGGCATTGACAAGTACTCAAATGTCAGTATTCGTACTTGTACTTGGTCGGCAAAAAATGATATTAGGACATCCCTGTAATTTATTACTGTACTGACTTTTTGTCCCCCCACACCTAGGAGTGAGTGTGAGCCTGAGGGAATGCTCGTCTCTGTGTTGGTCCTGTGATGGACCAGTAGTTGCTGGGATGCAAGATAATTCATTATCTCAAGATAAAAATGTTTGAAAAACTATGTGTGGCCGCTCTCTGCTTCCGTTCTTTACTGTTGTGTAAATACTGTAGCACAGCTACGTTTGTACGGGTTAACACAACGCGTTACCACCTCATCGCATTAACTCCACCAGCTGTCATGGCACAGCTTCTTTACCTGGAATCAGGTGCAGGCTTCACTTCAAAGACATGACCACACCAGACTGTGACTAAAACAAAAACTGACAAGTTGACACACTGACACTTGGGATTAATTACTCAAGCGAAGACCGATTTCCAAAACAAGTATCAATCAGGGATGTGGCAAACAAATTCAAAACTCTTAAGACTCAGCTCAAAGACTGAAGGAGTCTGAACTCTGACTAGAATTACGGGTCTGGCTTCCATGAGAGGCTGAATTACAACAGATAGGAAATATCCTTTTTATCATACACAATACTGGCTTTTACGCCCTAATCCTAACAACAGCAAGATAAAATCCAGAAATTACTTTTAACAGAAGCAGGGAAATTGATTGAATGTCTAATAAGAAAGCATCTTTTACACATAGAAAGTGGGTTCAAACACAGGTGCATCATAGTATGACTCCACAAACCCACATTAAAACACACTGCATCGTCTGTGATTCACAACAACGCTAATTCTGGCAGATGAAGTGACCACAGAAATTCCAAGCAGTGTCCAGCATATTTCTATGGCCTAGTTATTCTGGGATACTCTCTGCTCGGAAAGTGAGCACAAAAGCTGGCTTTAACTCAGATAGAAGGGTGGAAGTGGGGAGTGTGGGGAGTATCACAAAGTGGTAATTGTCAAACAAAACCCAACACTAAAACTATGAATTTTACATTTTTCCTTCTAAGACATTAATACGGCATCAGAACAGATCACAATGTGACTTTCTCAGCTATTGAAGGACTCTGGTGTCTTTTGACATTCACCACATTTATTGTGATTGCTAGCGGAGCATCGATCAGATCAGATTTGAAACCATCTCATTGGTTCAGCAGAGTAGCAGCAGATTGTGGACAACACATATTGATGTGATCAAGTGGTGTAGAGCACAATTACAGGGCAGAGAAGAGCCACTTCAAGCAGCAGCAGCAGCAGCAGCCCCATAAATAGATGGTTTCCCTGGAGAACAGTGCAGGGGAACACTACTCTCCCTTACTCCGCTCAAGTTAAATTTGCTGCCCTATATAAACTCAGCTCCAGGGTTCTGATCGGACTTGTGGTGTGCTGCTTTTCTTTGAACTCCCGGACTGAGAGGACAGTGCTCATGGGTTTGCTGGTGGCCAGACATTTGGCTCCAAGTCTGTCCTACAATTATCAAATGCCTATAAGAACATTTAGTACAGGGCCAGGGAACTACCTCATCTGGAACAGACTTCAGCCAACTGTAATCCTATAAGATATGCTAGATAGAGGAAGTGGATGGATGGTCTTCATTAAGACAACTAGTATGTCCCATCCAGACCTGAGGTTAACCTTCAAGGTCCTCCCGTGTTTTTCCTGTTTTTTTTGTTTAAATAAAAATGAAAGAACAAAAATAGAAATGCTGATAGAAACTGAAAAATTGCAATATTTTGGTGGCTTGTTTAAAAATGTATATTTTGGCCAGTGAGGAGCCAAAATATGGCGATGAGTCAAGGAGCATAACTCCTTGACTCATCGCCATAATGTTTACCTGCCAAAACGTTTACACAGATGGAATTGGTCGATAATTTTTGTACTACAATCAGACTATAGACTGAAATGACAAAGGCTTCCTGGAATAAAATCTTGCATCTTGCCTACAGGGTTCACAATCCAAGATTCCACACTTTTCCAGGCAAACATTTCCAGATTTCTTAGTCGTCTTTTTCAGGTCAAGCTTTTACCAACATGAAGCTTACTCTGATTCACCCTCACCCACACAGAGTTGGGCCAAGCTACCTGCTTCAACTCCAATGAAAGAACACACACTGTTGTAATATATAGCCATTGCCTCCAGATCTGAAAAGTGAAGCCAACACACAACAGTATTCCTGTCAGTCTTTTAAAAAAAGGTACAACTCTTTTGAAAAGTACCTTGCTCAGTTGCTGAGAAACTGATTTTTACCTTTTAAAAAAGAAAATATGAGAATAAGTTGGGAGTTTTCTGTATTCTCTTTTATTTTATCTATATATTTAGATGTGAAATACTAAAAACATATTCCAAACATCAACATTAAATAGTGATCCTGTCTACATGATTAGGTATCTGTTCAAAGAGAGTAAACTGAAAGCAAATAGACAACAAAAATTATCCATCATTCTATGAATGCTTCAAATACATTGTGCTAACAAATGCATGTTCTCAGCACTGTATATCAATCAGTGATTCTCAGCTGGTAGGTTCCGACCCAAGAATGGTTTTCAGTGGGTGACGGACTTTAACGGAACAGAATGTTGTCAGGAGCGAAGACCATCCCCAGTTCTCCCATTAATTCCTCCAGATTCCGGTGTTGGTGGTACACCTCATCTTGAAGTGATCACCACTTCATTTTCTTGAGTGGACAGTGTTTTTCAGTACGAGGTTATTAGAAGAAAATTTTATTTTGTAGAGTTGAATCGTTCTGAACTGCACTTTAATTTAACTTAATTTGAGTTTGTGGTTAAAATCTGCAATATTGGTTGTGACAGATTCAGTGAATTTCCTCAGTGGGTACTTCGCTAAAGCTTTACATGTCTAAGTTATTTTGGAACTACTCAGTTGTCGTTTAATTTTTTAATTTCATGTTCATGCATGTAAACACTGTTATTTCAGGAAATCTAAGGAGGTTTTAGAACAAAACCATCTTTCCATTAAATAAATTTGAAAAGATGGAAATTTTCCTAAATTTGGGTCACGGCTTGTCATTAAGTGTGATGTTGGGTCTTGAATCCACACCAGCTGAGAACCACTGAAATAGACCATCAGCTGTTTCTTATGACTCCATTCCAGTCAATCTTGACCTTAGGCATCATGTTTTCAGGTTGTCTAACTGTCCCACAAAATATTTCAAAACACATCCACATCAACATGCCACCTCCTGAACGCCAGCAGGAGATACTTTTGAATTCCAACTAAAGGATGAACTGATTAGATGTTGGTCAGATGATGCAGGTCTTTTGAAAAAACACATCTAAGGCTTTAACTCAGAACTCAACACTAAATACAAAAGCAAATCACACTGTTTCATATGGTTAGATATAAAATGATGAAAGTTTACACAACATATGGGCTACATACACTCACCAGCCTCTTCGATACACTTTGCTTGTACCAGGTTAGACCCTCATTTGCCTTTACAACTTTCACTTGTCCTTTGAGGCATAAATACAACAAGGTGTTGGAAACATTCCTCAGAGATTTTACTCCATATCGACATGATAGCATCACACAATTGTTGCACATCCATGATGAGAATCTCCCCTTCCACCACATCCCAAAGCTGCTCTGCTGGATTGTCCAGTCATATAACCAGTTTGAGTTTGGTGACATGATAACTTCCAACAAGATAATGCTATAATGAGACATAGCTACACTGTGGTCATGAAGGGATGGACGTGGTCAGCAAGAACACCTGTGGTGGTTAAACCATGCCACGCTGGTACCAAAGGGTGGACTAAGTATTCTCACCCCGACCTTTGCAGCCTGGACTATTGATCCAAGACCAGATGAATCCATGCTTTACATGTTTTGGCCAAATTCTGACCCTACCATCTGAATGAGGCAGTTGAAACTGAGACTCTGACGAGGCAACGTTTTTACAAACTTTTATTGTCCAGTTTTGGTTAGGGATGCACAATATAATTGGCCCCCCTATCTGTATCAGCCTTAAAACTGAGTATCGGACATCAGTCACCCCACCGATATGTAACCGATCAGGTCTGCTGTTTCTCAAGTTAAAGAAAAAAAGGATTTTTTAAAGACTTTCAACTTCTAATGACTAAGGGTGGGAAAAATATCGATACACTGAAATATTGCGATATTTTCATATGCTGATATCATATTGACATTTAAGAACACGGTATTGCTTTATTTTACTAATGAAATCCTACGATATTTCATCATTCTGTCTAGGGCTGAAACAATTAATCGAATTATTCAATTAGAAAAAAATAACTTAATATTTTACTAATCGATGCTTCGTTTAACTTTTAAAGTCCTGGTTCACGCATTGCTTCCGGTCTGTATAAACTATTTCCGGACACTCCCTACCAGTAGGTGGCAGTAATGCACCTACTCGTTGCGTGTCAACCAGTCTTTGGTGCCAATTTGTACTCATTATTACTCCTGGGAATATTACGCTTTCGTGTTTCGAACTTTGGGTTTTAAAAGATTTAGGGGTCCCTCTTGGAGTTGGTTGAATAGCCCGATTTTCCTTTTTAAATATGTGGAAAAAAAGGCAAACCGAAAAGAATTTTCGGATATTCAGGGATAAGAGAATAAGAGGGAGGAGAGGGAGGAAGGGGATCCACGGGGTTGAGGGGGAAAATGGAAAAAAAATAAAGTAAGAAGATTTGTTGGGGTCGTGGGGAGAAAAAAGCAAGATGGAAGAGGTAGTTGGAGTAAGGGGACGAGAGGAGATAAGTTTGTGTGATCTAAAAACATACATAGAAAAGTGGGGTGTGTCTTTTCCCGGGATCAGCGGGGGAAGTGGTGGGGAGAAGAAGAAGGCAGATGGAGGCGGATGAGTGGGGGATGTCGGGAGAAAGAAGGGGACGTGAAAATAATGGGAAATGTATTGGTGGTCTAAAAAGATTAATGCCACATAAACTGTTAAAATAAAGAATGGGATGAGAGGAGGGGGAGGGCAAATGTCTAAAACAAGAGGAGAAGATTTGATAAAAAAGAGGATCGGAGGGAGTGGAGGACCGAAGTGAATAAGAAAACTGTAGAATGAAGCGAGGGGGCGAAGGCTATATAGTGGGGTGAATATAAGAGTGATAGGTATAAGGAATAGGCAGGGACTAGCGGGGATGAAAATAGGCAAGAGACAGAATTAGAGATTTTGAGGGGATATCCTAAGTTGGCATTCTGGAAAGGTGGGGGGTGAAACGGGGGGGGAATTTAGAGATAGGTTTATTATAAAAATAAAAGTGTTAAGGAGGACAGGATATGCTAGGTGTGGAAGGACGAATTGGGTGAAGCGGAGGTGGGGGGGGTTCAATGGGAGGAAAACATGGGATGAATTAAGATAAATTTTATATAAGAAGGGGAGAGGAGGGGGGGGATCCGTCAATTGGATCGGATGAGATCGGGCCCGAAATGAGGGAAAATTGGATAAGATGATAATTTAAGGGGGATTGCATCTCAGTCACATCATTAAAAACATAGAAAGCGCTTATCCGATGAATCGATCAACTACAGGGGTAGATTAATCGACTATTAAAATAATCGCTAGCTGCAGCCCTAATTCTGTCACAAAACCTTGCAATACTTCACAAAAATTTCACAATATTTTCATATACTGATATCATACTGACATTCAAAAATGCTGTATTGATCTATTTTACTAACGAAATCTCATAATATTTCATCATTCTGTGATGAAATCTCGTGAGAATTCACAAAATCCTGTGAAATTCTTTAAGTAAAATACATCAATACCACGTTTTTTAATATCAATTAGATATCGGCATATGAAAATATCGCAATATTTCAGTGTATCAATATTTTTCCCACTGCTACTTTTTTTAAAGTATCCAAAACTGATAACAAAACAGCTTTTTGCAATGACTGCTTATTTTTTTTTCAGCTTTGATATCGGTGTCAATATCGGTTATCAGCTACATGAGTTTTAAAATATCGGCATATAGGATATCGACCAAAATTCCAATATCGTGCATCCCTAGTTTTGGTGAGTCTGAGCGAGTTGCAGCCTCAGTTTCCTGTTTTTATTAGCTGACAAGAGTGGCTCCTGGTGTGGTCTTCTGTAGGGCTGCCATGATTAATTAATTGTGATTAATTGTGATAATGTCAACTATTAAAATAGTCACTGACTAATTTAATAATAGACTAATTGTTTATTTTCTTTTTCCCCTCAAAATTGCCATTGTACCATTCTCTGCCTATCTGGTCAGCTTTTCTTGAATTGTATGACATAGATAAACACACACTACTGGTCAAAAGTTCAGACATATTTTTCCATTACATTGATGAGAAAGTGCCCAAACTTTTGACTGGTAAGGTAAATATGCTACAATTTATAAATATGATCTGAGTAGTTGACTGTTGTTGTGTGTCATGTTAAGTACAGCACTTTCGTCAATCCTAGTTGCTTTAAATGTGCTTTAAAAATAAATTTGATTTGCTTAAAAGGTGAGGAGAAAAAAACAAACAAAAAAACATCCCTGTATATTAGCCGTGTTTGAGCCCAAAACCCATGAAACGTTGACTTAAATCTCCTTTCTTCTCCATCCTGATGCTAAGTTTAAACTTGAGCTAGCTTTTTTAACCATGTCCACGTGTCTAACCTGCTGCCACGTGATTAGCTAGCTATTTATGCTAGCAAGCAACTGAACAGGTGCAGCTAATTAAGTGACAGGTGAATGTAAAGGTCGGGGGTGCCAAACTCCGGTCCCCAGGGGCCGCTATCCTGGTGCTTTTTTAGTGTTTCCCTGCTCAGACACACCTGATTCTAATCAAATGGACACAACAGCTTATTGGCAACGTCCTCACTATGACCCATCAATTTCAGGTGCGCTAAACCAGGGAAACAACAAAAACCTGCAGGCGAGCAGCCCCCCAGAACTGGAATTTCACACGTGACTTCTAGTTTAAAGTAGATTTTTTTCAGAATTTTTTCTTTTGACATCAATCAAGGCTACGTAATGATTAATACCTCTCAGCCGTGAACGCAGCATTAACCTAATTGTCTTTGCGGACTTAAAACCTTTACGATTTAATTAGAAAGGAAAGGAAGAATAATTGAAAAAAAACAGCCCGCCTCACTTCTAAGACACCCCCCATCATTCCCTCCACCCCAAAAGAAAAAAAAAGGGTGAAAGGGGGGCTGTTGGGAAACCTAAGGGGGCCCCCCCAAAAAGATTGTGGAGTTTTTAATGAATAATTAGAGATTGGAATAATATTTTATTTTGAATAATGGGGGGTTTGTTTGTAATATAGAGATCCATTCCTCATTCATAGTATTTTTACCGAGAAAAGGAGAACCCGGTTAATGCAGAGTTGAAAATCCTAATTCAAGTCAAGGACAATATTCCATTCATCCAAGAAAACCCGTAAAGAGCTCTCTTTCAGTGGTCTGTTTCTTACATTTGTACCGTTTTAAAAGAAACATTAAATTACGCCCTCATTACACAACTAATAATGACTTTTGAAAGAGTAAAAACTATCAAAAGTCAAGTTATTTTTATGCACACAACATCCCGTGATAAATTTAGCTCACCTCATCTTCTAGTAACGGGGGGAGATGTTCCAGTTCATAAAATCCATCTCTTTCCTCAGCTTTCCCCAAGTAAGTGACCGCCGCATCACTCCCGGAAGTCTCCATTGCAGCAACTTTGACTCGCTCATACAGCGAAGCTGCTCCCAGTCCAGACACCAGTCCTCCCAGTCGACGCAGATGGCATGCTCGAGCTTTTCAGGATACACCCAGCATCGATAGAGCTGCGCGGCGGGACCCTGGAGAGCGAAAGCTGAGAGAAACAGCAATGCGTCCGAAGCGGCAGCCTGCAGCGTGCTGCCGGTGTTTGGTGGGGGAGAGAGGGGGGCGCTGGCCAGTGCTGGAGGCTCGTCGTGGCTGCTACACCTCCGCACAAACAGGCGATATATATACTAAACCCAATCACGAACCTCAGTTGAATCTTCCCCCACAGCTTGTGCAGGAGCCAGCCGAGCGGAGAGCTGCAGCCTGCATGCCACAGTTGGCTTCACGCCCCCGCGCGCACTAGCCCACAGTTTGACTGACTCATATTCGTCACTTAGTCCTTATTATCCCCTCTTATTCCTGTGATCTGGCCTCGCCTGAGCTGTTATGTAATAGATTTACCATTCCACTGGTCGCACTCTCATCATCTTTTTATGATCTTTACAAGCTTCCTCTAAAGTTAAGTCATATCTTTTTCTTCTGGAACATACATCTACACTTTGCTAGGATAAAATCTAAAAGTAAAAAATCACTTTTATTTAGTAAAACTATAGTGATTATAATATTTCATACTGTTCCTAATATTTTGGCAAGAATACACACTGTACAGATTACTACGTTTAGTTGCTGATTTAATAAAGAGTTAAGTGATTCAAATGAAAATCAGATAAGAGGTGAAAGGCTTTTTGTTGGGTCATCTTGTGATGGGGGTTCATTTCAGGAGGGCATTGATCAGAGCTGATCTGAGAAATGAGTGACAGAATTAGGAAACATGAATGTATGTGGAAGTGGAAGTATGATTGATGCTGAATATGGATCAGGGAGGGAGAGGGATGCAAGCTATACAGGTGAACCTTTACCTGGTAAACCTTATGTAAGTGTGAGTGAATGCATCATATAATATTGTCCTCTTCATGTCCTACATCAACACTCCTTTCTTTATCATAAACTGGGGCATTAGACTGTGGATGTGGGGACGGTAATAAGAGCTCACTGCAGGAAGGGGCTCTCAGATAGACTAGATAGAATATTGAAAAGGGAGGTTTGTGTTCGCTTTTTAATTTCTAATTGATTGTCAGAATGAAACTCAGCCTGGCTAAACGAAGTGGGAAACCTGAATGTTTTCTGAACAATAATGAAGGGAGTTCCCTGAGGCTTCGGTGCCCCTGTAAAAAGGTGAAAAATGGTTTAGCCCACATCTGGACAGGTTAATTGAGTTGTGTATAGACATGCAGCAGCCAGAAGCAGGAGGATGGAAAAAGTCCTGTGTCCCCTGCAAAGAGAAACCAGGCTACCAAAAAAGAAAAGGAAGAAAACAAAGTGAGAGAAAATGAAGTAAGGAAAAGGAGCTACCTCTATTCCTTTGAGGAGAGAAGTGAGCAGCACACAGGTGTTTCAGACTGAAGGCAGCACGTTAAGCTTCATTTAGAGACTCAGATTAATTACTATCAGAAGTTCATCATCAGTTATTCACAGTTTTACTGAAGTATGTGCATTAAAAACTTGTTTTAACTTTACATCCATATTTGAGCCGTTTCCTGGTGATCTATCATGACATACACTGTAATTGCCAAAAGTATTCACTCACCTGCAAGGACGCCCCCAAGGGGTGGCCAGTGCCCCCCTGAACAAAAAGCTGGTCACCCCTGCAAAAATTATATTTTTTCATTTATATATATTTTTATGTACTATTAACATGGCGCAGCAGGCCTTACTGATATTTGAATGTTAGAATCTTTATAAGCTAATAAAAATAAAACAAATTAAAATATGACACTAGACATACCACTCTGCCATTGCTCATTTAGTCCCCGTAGGTCTGTCACTCCTAATTAACTCGCTGTTTCTTATGCAAATTCATCCAGTAAGGTGCCATCCAGAATTGCCCCAACCAGTTTCTAATGCCCCTTTCACATCAGCACCTACTTAGCCCTCACTGGACCGACACCACGCTACCCCAGTTTAGTTTTTTCACATTGCAACTGAGGCATCTTCAGCTCTGGTTTTCAGCGTGGGTAAGGTCATCGTGGTGAAGTTTTGTGAGCTCATTTGTTTGCAACACAAATGATTTGCGACACACACTGAACTGCTTATTACATACACAAAACAATCTTGGCCACTCATAAAATAAGTAAGAAAAAAAGTTTTTTTTTTTTTTTTTTGCTTGTAATATAGCCAAAAATATTCTGCCAATGGAACAAGTGAAATTTTCTTATAAGATTTCTTGAAATAATATGCATTTGTCTTAAAACAAGTTCCTATATCTCACTGAAATGTTTCTCTTTAGGTGATTTTGTCTTATTTTGAGTGTGATGAGATATTTTGACTAGAAATTAGAAAAACCTACTTGGTAAGATTTGAGTTTTTGCAGTATGTTGGTGAAATTAAGGAAGTTTGCTGCAGATATACCTTATATAGAGGCCCATTCATTCTGCCCCCTTCACTGCCATTATATGGATCTACGCGGATCTACAACTAATCTGAATCTACAGCAGCGTCCAAAGGAGTCAGAGTGATGCACAAATATTACTGGTGAGTAAATGCACATATAAATTTCAGAAATAAGGTCCAGGTTGAAAGAATCTAAAGTTATTCTTTAGTAACCCTTGGCCACCCTGATATTTTCTCTGGCCACCCCTAAAAAACATCTCTTCGGGCGCCCCTGCTCACCTGCCTTGACTCACATACGAGCTCAAGTGACTTCCCATTCCTAATCCATAGGGTTCAGTATGACGTTGGTCCACCTTTGCAGCTAGAACAGCTTCAACTCTTCTAAGAATGCCGTCTAAAAGGTTAAGGAACGTGTTTATGGGAATTTTTGACCATTCTTCCAGAAGCACATTTGTGAGGTAACACACTGATGTTGGATGAGAAGGCCTGGCTCTCAGTCTCTGCATTAGACTACTGAGACTCCCTCCGTAGGGGGCCATGAATGTTTGTAAGTTGATGTGAAAGCTCAGTTTATGCCACCATATGTTCATCTGTTTTGAAGTAATATCTGTGTTGGCTCAACATGATGCGTATTCACTGCACAGTTGTTGCTGCAGCAGGTTACCTTGCTTGTGTTTGTTGTGCTTCTCCCTAGATTATTAACTTTAATAGTCTTTTCTTTAACATGAAAAAGTAAAGAAATGTGGTCAGGAGGCAGAACTGCAGCTTACTGTATGCACATTTTAGAAAACAACTTAATCATTGCTCTGGTCTCAGTTAAGATTGGATCTTTTACAGATCTCTCAATGTGCCAGGGACAGAAATGTCTTTATTAAGCAAATGTGCAAAGTGAGCATGTGAACAAAACTACATGCAAACAAATGACCTTTTCCAGCTGCTAGAATTAAAAAGTAGAGATGCCCAATTTTATTAGCTAATATTGGCAGTAAAATGTGATATTGGAAAATATCAGTACTGTTTTTTTCAGGCCTACATTTTGCGAGATTTTGTAACGGAACAAAAAGATCTTGTGAGATTTCACATAGAAAAGTCCTGGTTATTCTGGAAGAACTTCATTTCCCAGCATTCCTTTCAGTGTCATGTGACTACGGTGCAGCTGCTGCTGCCACAGACTGACTTGCTTTGAAGCTGCTTAAAATATGTCTGGTTTTAAGTTGTTGGTTAAGTTACCAAGTTGTCAGAAACATTAGAATCAGCAACATGTTGGCTAATAACTGCTAGTATCTGATATCTGGCAGCCAGATGTCCAAAATTAACTCCTCTGGCCGAGTTAAGGAGATTTTGGGATCTTTGCTCTCGGAGAAGAATGTAGTTGTATCCCTCAAAATATGAGAAATACAATCTCACAGTTTTCTGCATATATCAGTCCATCGTATTTGCCTCCTCCATTTAAATATCATCTTGTGCAGCGTCATACATGATAGAAATGCTTTTTGGAAGTCAGCGGAACTCATGGTGGTGAATGAGATTAATGTCGATGGTGTCCCGTGGCTGCTGAGAAGCGATAGAAAGGCCTCTGACCAGGGAGGAAAGGAGAAGGGGCGCTATTAGATCTGTTGATTGCTCTGTGCTCTGGTGTGTTGCCATAATTGAAGGCAACACTTTTACTTTAGCAGCCAGACAATTAATGTGATCGTTCCTAGTCTGGCATATCCCCCTCAATGACTTATTACTTGAGAACAAAGCAGTCTGTTTGATCCTTGTTGGCGCTGTGCAGTAGCCAACTGAGAGATACATTCAGAAGGTATTTCATCTTCAAAGGGATTAGCTGCTAATCTGGAAAAACCACAGAGCTCCTTGTTGCCATGAATCATTAGAAGTGAAGCAGCACTTGGAGGTAATGAGCATGACATTACTTTTTCGTTTTTGTCCTATGCACTTTTTTCTTTCATTATTATCGAAGTTTATTTAGCAAACTTGAGAAGAATAGTTTTTGTCTTCTTTTTATTACCATGTCAAAGTTCCCTGTCCATTCTCCTTATGGAAATATGGTTTAAAATGAGAAAGAAAAATCTTTTTTTCAGATGAAGTGAGCATTGTCTCATTCAAGGTTTAGTATTGATTATCTGTGTTGATTTGATATGTGATTTTATTTTCAATTCAGGTTGTTTTAAAGTTGAATTACATTTTTTTTTTAATCAATAATTTTTTTTTTCAAGATTTGTGCACTTTAGCATTGAATATTAATTTGGCGTCCATTTAGCATGTTGTCTCTTCTGTGAGAGCTCTCCAATCACTAAAAGTCAGTCCAAGTTTGTCACTTTTTTTTCTTTTCTTCAGTTCCTCCCATAATTTCTTGCATTTCTTTGCTGAATCAGACATGGTGCATTTACAAAATGGCCTGTGAGTTGATATTCATTTTTTCTGGGATGTAATACTATCAAGCAAAGCTGTCATGTGATGCTCTGGCCAGCAAAAGTGACAGAAAAGTGACATGAAACTGATTTTGTCCAGATCTGGATAGCTCAGTACATGACAAGAAAATCCAACCTTTTTCAGAATTCAAAGTAAACTCTGGCAGGCCCCTAAGTGGCCCTAGTGTGACTGCCATCAAGTGAGTTGGTGATGATGTAACAGGCACGTTGGCGATGTTGGGGTGGCAAAAAAATAAACAAAAGGGGGCTAATTGCTACTTTCGTCTCACCGGCTTCTCTCCCTGCGCACATGAATAACGTATACGTCCCCCAAAGCTGATGTCAAGGTTGGATATCAACTACAGGTTGCATGGCTGTTTAGACTGTGTTCGCATTTGAAAAGATCAGAAACTGATCGGATTTGGACTACCTTCTGATGTGAAAAGATCAGATCTTGAGCGGTTTGGAGTGTTTACACTGGCAAGAAAATATCTGATCTGTGTCACTTGAGAGTAATAAGATCAGATATGGGCCACTTTTAATGGAGGTGCAAACAGGGCCTATAGACGGTTTCAAAGATTACAAACACTGTGAGGTCTTTTTGTGGGCGGGGCTTAGCCTGGAGGCAAAAGCAGCTCTAGACGCTACTGTATGTTAACAAGTGACAGCTAGCAGTTTTTCAGTATTTTAGTCTCAGAACTGTCAGAATATCTCCAGACACTCACTCTAAAGAACCGCGACAGCTGTTTTAGTAAATTAACGCTAGCAGATGGACACAGGCTGGCTGATCCAGACACCTCACAGGAGACGCATGAAGATCGTGGAGTGGCCAGACATCTAATCCAGATGTGTGTCCAGCAAAGAGAAGCTCAGAGCATAAAAATAGCTGGATGCTTACAGCTATGTGAGAAATGCTCATGTTCTAATTATAAAATAATCTACGTCCGGATCTTTGTGTGCTGCACACTGAAGTTTTGCTGAGCCAGGTCAAAGCAAGAAGAATGACATGAGACCTGGATCATCGTCAGTCGGTGAAACATTACCATTTTAACAGCAAACTGCACCTGCGTGGCTGGGTACGTTTAAGCTAACAGGAATACTTGCATTGCAGTAGTTGTTACGCTCGTTCTGATGTGTGATGATGATTTGTTGTATTGTTTTTAGGGAAAAATATAAAATATTTGACGTTTTCAATTTTATATTGCAGACTAGGGTCTTGTTGCAGTCTTACAGTCGTACTTAAAGGTAGAGTGTGAAGTTTCCCCCCTGAAAATGAATGCTAGACTTGTGCATGTGAAATCCGTCTCAAACCCCGCCTTTGGGCCTCTGCTCGCATGCAGTGGAGCGTTTGAGTGCAACTCTCTCTCCCTCTGTCTGTAATTCGCTCTTTCGCTTTGTTTTGTTGTGGTCGGGACGTTTCTGGGTGGAGATTTCTGTTTATACCGCCAGCCAATGACAGAGCAAAGGATATGATGCTGTGTGGGAATAAGCTCATGATTGGAGCAAATGCCAGTCACTCGATCCCTCGAAAAAAAAAAAGACAGAAAGAAAGAAAAATGGCGGATGCACCGAAGAATAGGAAAGAGCTTTAGATAGCGCACGTATGAAAACCAGGGTTGGTTTGGCTTTTACCTGCTTCTGAGCTCTGAAGGAGAGACTTGAAGCTGAATAGGCTGAAGAACGAGGCGGCCATTAGCCTGAGAGGGAGGGGCGCTCAGTTTGAATACTGCTGTTTGCAAACAGAAACAGTGGGGAGACTTCGGACTCTACCTTTAAACTGCAAATGTGAGCATTATTAATGATCATCTATGTTCAGTCTTTTCATCTTATTGCATTGAACCATAATTGTCTTCGTTTTGCCTGAGGACTAGTGTCTGCTATAGCATCCTAAAAAACTTTAATTTACTGCCACGAAAGTTGTTCCTCCTCTTCTGGCACCCAAGCACACAACAAGACTACATTTTAAAGTCATAATAACACTTAAAAAAGCTAATTTCTACAGTCTTAGTGGCACGCTTTCTTGTTTTTGCCTTCAGCTACAGCAGCATCGTCACTATAATGTAGGGTGTGAAAGTGTCGCCTAGCCAGCCTAATAGTGAGATGTTGATCTGTGGCTGCTTTGGTATGATGTGCTTAGCGGCTAATGCTGTACCTGTTATGATGTGAAAAGTAGCACGATTCAAATGGTATCTTTGCAGCAACATCTTCAATTCAGTTTATTCCAACAGGTACAAAGTCCACAACATCCAAACTTGATATCTTGTAGGTGACATGCTAACATTGTTTGGGCACATTCCGTCACAGCAGTCCAAAACCTGTACGCCCTTCTCGGTTGGACACCTGAACTCTGTTTACCCCTAGTTGAGCCTACATCACCACTTAGCGGCCAAACAGAAAACAAATCCACATATTTGGCTCTTCTAGGTCCAAAGTTGTGAGGTGCTGTTTCTCAGCCTTAGGACACTGCAGGGCGATGATGGCTCCAGGAATGTGCAAAATAAATGTCAGTGTGCCATCAAAACAAGTCAGAAGCACAGAGGTTTTAGGTTGAACGCTGTGTTGCTTTAATGGATGAAAAATAGGTTTTCGGTCCAATTGTTGCTTATCTGCCTAAAGTTTTCTGCTTATCAGTGATTGGTCGAGTTTTCAAGATCACCTCTGAAACGTGGATGCAGCGCAACTCATATGGACTGCTTTTTATCAACCAAAAAATAAGGTGGGAGCACTGAAATAAATGTTTAGATGAAGTTCTGCACGGTTGAATGGATGAAATTTCCCTGAATATTGTGCAGATCTGATCTTCTGTGGGCTGCAGGAATACATAATGCTGTTAATGAGATTCAACGGGCTCTATGCACAAATCCACTACCTCCCTGAACTTAAGGAAGCTCCTTTGTTTCCTGTCTTTCATTACTGGACGAACTGGTTCATCCAGGTGTGCCTGGTCAGTTAATGAGGTCAGGCACACCTGGATTAATCAGTTCATCCAGTAATGAAAGACGGAACAAAGGAGCTAAGTTAAGTTCAGGAAGTAGTGGAGCTGTGCATAGAGCCCATTAGTTTATGATTAACGTGTGTCTCTATTGTTTCAAGCATGATAACCTCTGACTTAGATATGATCCCATAGTGACACGTCTTTATTCCAAGGCTAAAAATCTCATTTTGACGACCCAATTCTTTGATTCCAAAGTACAGTATAAAATCTACTAATTCTACATTAAGATAAGTCAGATGATGGCATAAGTGCACCATACAGGCTCTAAACTGATCCTCTCCTTGAGATATGAAGCAGATTATTTTTGAAGATTGCTGTACCTTGTGCTTCTCCAGGGACGATTTGCTGCAGTGAGCAGTGTCTTGAAGTTTTACTTCACATCTTCCTCACCTTGTCTCCTCTTGAAAATATGTTTCATAAGCCCACAGAGAGAGTTGTAACAGACAAAAACAACTCTGACATCTGTTTTTCTAAGACTTTGGGGAGGAAAAAAGAGCCAGGTTAGCCCCTTTGGCTGGTGTTTGGGAACTACAGTACAATCCACTGTGAGTACAAACAACACACAGAAAAACATTTGTTGCAAAGCAGCTACACCCACCTTGTTATTCCTCTGCTGTTATTCAGCTTGATAAGCTTTCATGGGGTTGGACCCATGATAATATGGAGCAGGTTACATGATCAAAAGAAAATAAATGGGAATAGAGCTGATTGCTGCAGTAACATGATTATGGGAGGTATTTCCCTGGACAGGACTCAGGCCTGTAGAGGAGAGAATGGAGCAGATGGTAGAGCTGAGGACAGTGCAACAACAGAGATGCACATTTTACCCAAAATTATATGAATTTATATTACAATGTGTTTGCTCTTAAAAATCAACCTTTTTCCATCATATCTATGAGAAATTTAATGATAGGTCACAGCATAATATGCAAAATAAGGTCATTTAATTTTGCAGAGAAAAAAACGTTTTTTCACCGCACACATGGAGGCTCTTTTTCTTTCTTTTTTTTTTTTTTTAAATGGATATTATTCATAATTTCAGCAGGTACAGTGTATTTGTAAGTACACTGTGTGGTATGTTTTAAAATGTATGAATATGTCAAACTGGCTGACAACATTTTGTCTTTTGTTTTGTAAATACATTGCAGTCTAGTGTACTAGTTAACTTTAAGAATAATTTGATGTATTTCAAGAATATAAATAGTTTGCTCCAAGTCATATGCAAAGTAAACTTACAAGTATACTTAAAGTAAAGGAACAGATTAAGTAGTGAAATAGCAACAAAAAAAGAGGTAGAGTCGTGTAATGGTTACAGGTGTGGGCCATGGTCCCATAAATTAGGGACTCCAAAACAACAACTGATCAATAATGTAAAGCAGGAAGCATGGAAGGAACCAAACAGCAGGAGTGTGAAGCCGCCTCAATAGTCCTGATCAAATGTTAACTGTCCACTGGCCGAAAAAAACGATTTTATACAAGCTTCAATGACGATGACGAACAAATCGTTATATTAGAGTGACTGGTGACTTTCACAAGACATAGCTCCATAAAATAAGCAAATCAAACAAATCATAAGGAAGTGTTGTAATTCATATTATTCAAGTGAAAATCTCTGACGAGAAAAATGAGGCCAAGTCTGGGAGACCAGAACTTGCAGTTCATCCCTCATCCACTTGGGGCCGGAGCCAAAACAGAGTCAGTCCCCATAGACTTCCATATTAAAAAGGCCAACTTCACAACAGAAAAAAACATGTTTACAGCAGAAATAAACATGTTTACAACAGAAATAAACATGTTTACAGCAGAAATAAACACGTTTACAGCCCAGTTCAAAAACTTATTTTAGGTTCAATGGGTCAAGTTTACCTTCAGGTCAACTGTGAGGGGTGATTTTTTTTTTAATAACTGGGGGTGTGTCCTTTTGATTGACAGGTGGCAGACCGGCTGCTGGCTAGTGGCTAATAGCTAGCTCCCTGTTTGCTGAAGAAGGCCTCAGCCAGTAGGCCCATTTATGCTCCGTTACGTACATGAATAGTGACGTCTGTTTCATGCGTCGCCCTGCGTGGCTGCCCTTCGTCTTTGCGTTCCCATGATTTATAAATCAGTTTGTCTGCTAGGTGGCAGTGCTGCCTGTCCCTGTGCCCTGGCGATGTGATGTCATAGATATGAGTGTATTTTCAGACACACTCACAGCCTCTCCTTAAAAGCTCCAGCCATGTCTACAGATGCTCTCTGTTTGTTTGGCGTCGTCTTTCTCAGGTGCTTTTATCGGACTATTTGGCCCTAGCAGTTTTTGTGGTTTCTTGTTCCGGTTCCTGTTCTTCTTCTTTGGTTTGTTCCTGCATATCAGCTACACAGCTTAACGCTGACCCCAGAGTTTCCAATGGTTTTGCTCCGTCTTCTGCGTTGAGTGACGGACCAACATCCCCTCAAATACGCACCAAATTACGTGCGTAACCGACGCAGATGATGGACAAAACTGTCCGTCCGTCTGTGTATCCGTCTTCTGTGTCGAGCATAAATGGGCCTTGTAGCAGAGTAGCACAGTGGCTTTTAGATGGCTAACGGCAAGTCTGATTGGCCTTACCTTTAGCCCACCTATCTTTGTCAGCTCCAGGTTAGCTTGGTTAGCATTTAACTTAGAGTACGTTGGCTGTCAATTATTTGCCCCAAAGCCTCTCTTTGCCCACTTTTGTATTTTCCGGGAGTGTCAACACACGCGTTGCGCGTAAGACGGCGTTGGTGGGAACACCGAATTGGCTTTTCTTTTAGCTCTTTAGAAACCAGTGGGTGTTTTGTCCACAGTCTATGACTTTATTACATTCGCCAGAAAAACTGGGTTTAACATTGGATGGGATTTTGGAACAATATCAGCTTCTTGTACTCAGAGGTGTAATTCCTGTTGAGTTCTGTTCTCTTACCCATTTTCTCCTCCATCTTTCCCCTTTGCCACAAACCAAAACCTTACTTGGTAAAAATAGCTGTAAAAATAGGTAATTAGAGAGCATTCCTTCCATGATGGCTTCTCATGGCACAACACTTCTTTACATTCTCTGCAGTCATGCATCCTCTCTCTGTCTTGTATTGACATTAAGATTCCTTAAAACAAGCATTTGAGCTATATTTGCTAAAATAGGTTATTTTCCAGAGAGATGGTCAAACTGAAAGCCTGCATTCACTCACTGTCTCCATGGCAAAATCAGTTAGAATTCCACCCTCTTATCACTTTCCCTTTTTTCTCCTTTTATTAAAACAATATCACATTTTTTCACACTCTTGGTTTGCAGCTTTGAGCATGAGATGCTAAAGCTGTGGTTTTGATAATATTACAACCATAATTACAGTGTTTTCATCATCACAGAGTCTTTAAACTTTACTAGAACACAAAATAAATGTTTCAGCTAATGAAAACCTTCAGCAGGGTGGATTACATAGAGCATTCCGACTCTAGCGTGATGCTACAGTGAGTACTCTGCAAGCTTATCTGTATGCACATGGCATGTGAATTTGTATTGCGCACAAATATGTTGTGTGTGTGTGTGAGGATGAGGAAGCAGTCAGGCATGAAAGTCTGGGAGGGAAAGAAAATGCATATTCATTAGGCCTTGCAGACAAAACACTGGCACAAACTCTGCAGCGAGCGCAGGTTAAGTAGCTGCACTGGCACTCGATATGTTACAGCAGAACAAATACTTGTGAACTTAGCCCTCCTGAAAATGCATCACAGGAAGACAGAAAGGAAGGAAATATTCCTGTGTACATTTGCATTTGGTTTGGGGCTGGTGCTCAGTCAGGTTCCCCATTTTTCACCTCCATCTGAACACTTAATTACCAGCAGTCTGATCTCCCACTTCATAAAAATCAGTTAAATGGGGTGTCTGAGTAGAAGCGGGGCATATTTCCATGTCTTTCCTGCAGCACTTCGAGTCGTTGTAGACAGCGTGTAATTATATTTCTATACACGTGAATGCTCCAAATGGACATGCTTTGACCTCAAATGTGGTTTTATGTTTTGCATGACAGTTGGTTCATTACGCATCTCTCTTTCAGTAACTATGTAGTAAACCCTCTTAAACACAATGCAGCTCATGCATTAACCTGCCTGTTGACCTCTGTTTCATACTCACAGATTGTGCTCATAAAGTCAATTGTGTTTCTCACTAAATCAAGTGTCTGCTTTCAACCACTAGATGGCGTTCCTGCATAGCGAGCAGAAATCAGACTCTAAAGCCAGCACTGGTAAACAACCTCTCCGTTTGTGATGCTGGCCCTTGAAAACACAACTAGCTACATTACATCACCCATTAGCATTATTCAATGTCTGTATGTCTTAGGTGAACGACAATAGATCCTCTCTGGGGCTCCCCCACAGCACATCATTCATTATATAGCACAGATTTGAATTTGTGTCACACTGAGAGGAAAACCCTGAAGACTTTTCTAAACATTTCCCCATTTTAGAGCGCACAGTTGCACATTTGGCCATATGTTCAAAGCCTTTCCAAGTCAAGTGAGTATTTGCAGTCTGAGACTCCCAGGGCTCATCTGGTGAAAACAAATGAAACTGGTGACAGATTGATTTTCTGAAGCAGACAATCAGAGCTGTGAATTCCTTGGGAATGTTGAGTTTTAAATGAAAATCGGCCAAGATTTTAAAAGACTGATGACACGTGTCCCCCACAGCGTATTCCCTGCTTAAATTTAGACAATATATCATTTTTTAATACAGTAGACTTTTTGGGGGGAGGGATTCTTTGTCAGATAGTGGTTGGATGTAAGGAGAAAGATAACAGGTAAGAAAAGTTCTCGGTGGTGCGCTGAAACTATTTTGTGAGATTTCATGTCACTAAATAGCTTAAACAGCAGCATAAGCTGAAGCTGTGAAGATGATTAACATCTTCTAAGAAGTGTTTGATAAGTTTTCCTCTCAGTTCTCTACACAGCACATTATTATTGAAGTTTGAGGGTAACCGAGTTTGTGATGAGGAGAATTCAAAACATCCATATGTTCTTAAACCTGCTTAAACCAGTTCAGGGGCATGGGGGGCCCGGAGCCCACCTAGGGAGGGTTCACCATGGATGGATCACCTGTCCATCACTGAGCAAACAGAGACAAACAGACACATAGAGGGTCAACTCATGATCACCAATTAACTTACAGTTGGTACGGAAAGTATTCAGACCCCTTTAAACATTTCACTCTTTGTTTCCTTGCAGCCATTTGCCAGAATTAAAAAAGTTTGTTGTATTTCTCATTATTGTCACTCAGCACCCAATATTGACAGAAAAAAACAGATATGTAGAAATTTTTGCAAATTTGTTAAAAAAAAAGAAAAACTGAAGTATCACATGATCATATCAGACCCTTTGCTCAGTACTGAGTAGAAGCACCTTTTGAGCTGGTACAGCCATGAATCTTCATCGGAATGATGCAACAAGTTTTTCACACCTGGATTTGGGATCTTCTGCATTCTTCCTTGCAGATCCTCTCCAGTTCTGTCAGGTTGGATGGTGAACGGTGGTGTTCAGCCATTTTCAGGTCTCTCCAGAGATGCTCAGTTGGGTTTAAGTCAGGGTTCTGGCTGGGCCGGTCCAGAATGGTCCAGAGTTATTCTGAAGCCACTCCTTTGTTATTTCAGCTGTGTGCTGAGGGTCATTGTCTTGTTGGAAGGTGAACCTTTGGCCCAGTCTGAGCTCCTGAACTCTGGAAGAGCTTTTCTTCCAGGATCTCTCTGTACTTGGCTGCATTCATCTTTCCTTCAACTGCAACCAGTCGTCCTGTCCCTGTAGCTAAAAACATCCCCATAGCATGATGCTGCCACCACCATGTTTCACTGTTGGGATGGTATTGGGCAGGTGATGAGCAGTGCCTGGTTTTCTCCACACATATCGCTTAGAATTAATTCCAAAAAGTTAAATCTTGGTCTCATCAGACCAGAGAATCTTATTTCTCTCAGTCTGGGAGTCCTTTATGTGTTTTTTGGCAAACTGTATGCAGGCTTTCATATGTCTTGCTCTGATTCTGCCATAAAGCCCCGACTGGTGGAGGCTGCAGTGATAGTTGACTTTGTGGAACTTTCTCCATCTCCCTACTGCATCTCTGGAGCTCAGCCACAGTGATCTTTGGCTTCTTCTTTACTCTCACCAAGGCTCTTCTCCCACCATTGCTCAGTTTGGCTGGACGGCCGGGTCTAGGAAGAGTTCTGGTCGTCCCAAACTTCTTCCATGTAAGGACTATGGAGGCCACCGTGCTCTTAGGAACCTTTAGTGCTGCAGAAATTCTTTTGTAACCTTGTCCAGATCTGTGTCTCGCCACAATTCTGTCTCTGAGCTCCTTGGACAGTTCCTTCCACCTCATGATTCTCATTTGCTCTGACATGCACTGTGAGCTGGAAGCTCTTATATAGACAGGTGTGTGCCTTTCCTAATCAAGTCCAATCAGTTTAATTAAACACATCTGGTCTCCAATGAAGCAGTAGAACCATCTCAAGGAAGATCAGAAGAAACGGACAGCTTGTGAGTTAAATACAGTATGAGTGTCACTGCAAAGGGTCTGAATACTTGTGACCATGTAATATTTCAGTTTTTCTTTTTTAATAAATTTGCAAAAATGTCTACATTTCTGTTTTTTTCTGTCAAGATGGGGTTCTGAGTGTACAATGATGAGAAATAATAATGAACTTTTTTGATTTTAGCAAATGGCTGCAAGAGTAAAAACTTTAAAGGGGTCTGAATACTTTCTGTACCCACTGTACAGTGTCTACAATCAATGTATAAACACAAGCTCTTTTTTTATTAAGTCACCTTGCTCGTACCAGGTGGAACTGCCCTTTACTTTCTCGGTGTCATAGATTCAACCAGGTGTTTGAAACATTCCTTTAGCATCTCACAGTTGCTGCAGATTTGTCGGCTGGGCATCTATGATGAGAATCTCCCGTTCCACCACATCCCACAGCTGCTCTGTTCGACTGAGGTCTGGTGACTGTGGAGGCCAGTGGAGTACAGTGAACTTATCGTCATGTTGGAGATGATGTGAGCTTTGTGACATGGCGCATTATCCTGCTGGAAGTAGCATCAGGAGATGCTACACTGAGGTCATAAAGGGACTGACGTCGTCAGCAACAATACTCAGGTAGGCTGTGGTGTTTGAATGATGCTCAGTTACATCGAAGGGACCCAAAGTGTTCCAAGGAAATATTTTTTGTATCATTACATCACCAGCAGCCTGAACTATTGATACAAGGCAGAATAGATTCATGGTTTCATGTCGTTTCCACCAAATTCTGACCGTATCTGAATTCGGAGCTGTTATTGAGAGATTCATCACACCAGACAAGATTTTTACACTCATATTATCCAATCAATTTTGGTTAGCCTGACTGAATTATAATCTCAGTTTCCTGTTCTTAGCTGGCAGAGTGGTCTTCTGCTGCTGTAGCCCATCTGTTCAAGGTTGGATGTGTTGTGAGTTCATAGATGGTATACTGCATACCTTGGTTGGAACAGCGCTTACAGTGTTTAACCTTGCTGTCATCTCCAACCAGTTTGTCCATTGTCCTCTGACATCAACACGGCATTTTGATTCAAACAGCTGCTGCTCACTGGATATTATCTCTTATCCTCCCTTACACCCTTGAGATGGTTGTGTGTGAAAATCCCAGAAGATCAGCAGTTTTTTGAAAACTCAAACCAACAACCATGCCATGTTGGAAGTCACGTAAATATCCTTTCTTCCTCATTCTGATGCTCAGTTTCAACTCCATCAAATCGTCTTGACCATGACTACATGTCTAAATGTATTGAACAGCTACAAGTGGATAATGAGTGTTGTCCTCAAATTCATACCCTCCTTTAAATAAGGGGGGGGAAAAGTTAAATAAACTGAAATTGAATTGTTCATGGGCAAGGTGCCCTAATTTGTCCAGGACAGTTTTGTTCATTTGTTTTTTATAAACTATTCTTTGACTACAATATAACAAGCAATATTTCCTTTCACTAAATGAAAATTCAGTGATTTTTTTATTACTACTTTTTTAAAAGTTTCTTATTTGAATTACTATTGTGAATTTAACATTTTATAATTGGAAGGAATAATTTCATGAATGACTGTTATATATATATATATATATATATATATATATATATATATATATATAATTTGTTGTGTATGTAATAATTTGAACTTACATAATTTTGCCATAATATTGGTGTAGTTTTTTTAACCCCTTCACATCCTTGAATTTTAACCTAGCCTAGATTTCTTTGGAATTTGTTGGTAGAAATACTTTGTTAGCAATTTTATAACTTAAAAAAAATTCAGCAACAACCATTGAGTTGCACATAATCCTTAATCATTGGGTGGTCTCCAGTTTAAGTTTTCTGAGAATGAATAATAGTGACATTTAAACAGAACTGCAAAAATCTTTTGCTTGCAGGTCCATCCTAAAAACTCTCTTCTGTAAAAGTTAATAAACTTCAGTTCAGAGGATCAGCCATCATTTTCAGGATAAAGCTGAGGTGGTTATCAGCAGCTCTGTGGGATTTACCAACCCCATGTCAGCGTAATCTGGCTTTATTCTTCCCTCTCCATCCCCTCGGTTTTCCTCCCTGCTTTTCTGGTCCTTGGCGAACGATGCCGTCCCCAGCTGTCCTGGTCTCTCTCCACTGAAGGAAGGCAGACTATTGGAGAGGAGAGCTGGGAGCCGGCTGGCTTTGGCCCATCCTGCCTGGCTGGCTGTTGTATTCAAGCCTTGATGTCACATAGTGCAGTGACAGCCTCTTAGGCCCTCATAATCCACTGGATTGTTGCATTAAACCATCCCATGATTCTTTGCTTCCTAGCAGTTGTACTGTGTTGCATCACCGTTAGAGAAAGCTATAAATAACAAAGAGAGGCTGTGGGGGAGGGAGGGGAGAAACTGGGGAGAACTGTCAAACACAGAACAACACAGATTGGCAGCTATTGGCTCCCTCTGAGACCAGAACACAGCTTTGAGTTAGAGCACAGTAATAATCACACTTACTTGACTAAATCTTTGGCATACATCACGATTCTTGCAAGGATTTGATGCAAAGAGAAATTCAACAGCGCAGCGGGGGCCAACGGTTATGACGAGAAGACGAGTTAAAGGGAATATTCAGACATGTCACTCACTGACATGTCAAGGTCTTTCTTTCCCAAATGAGAATCTGCCTGGGATTGTCGCATCACTGAATTCAGGTGTGGATGTGTTGACAGTAAGCTGCTGCAAAGGAGAAGAATGAGGTAAAACAGGATGGGGGGGGGTCATATATTCAGAATGGGGATACAAGACTTCAGATGTTTTGTCTTGGAGGAAGCTGAAAGACTGCGTCTGGCCAGAGGGCAACCTTCACATGGGTGACCAGGAGGAGGAGAGTGAATTATGCCCTGCCCTTTGGCTGCCAGGCAAACAACAACCATACAAGTTTTTTGTGAATGGTCAAAATGGACGGAGCGACATGTTTCACAGCAAAGCATACATCCTGATAATCAATCACTATTTTCTTGTTTTTACAGTAGAGGGTGGGAATATCAGATGGAAACATAACAGCACAAACCTATCTTTGTTATTTGAGATTTAAAAATTGAAATTGTGAAAATAAGTACAAACCAGGAAGTCCACAAACTGTTCATCTTTGGCATATTTAGACAACAAAACAAGCAGATGTCAAGTCAAGTCATAGTTTATTTATAAAAAGCACATTTAACAACTTTCACTGACCAAAGTGCTGTTCAAGGAATTCTTGAAAATCTATTTTTTTTCAATTATTAAAAATAAAATCTTAAAATGTAAAATTTCAAAATGAAATATAACAACGACATAGAAAACATGTCACTAATGTGTCGAAAGCCAAATGTGACAGATGACGGTCCTGTCACTATACCTCCGAGTGATCATGCGCCCTGGCTACTTGGCAAAGAGGGTATATCTTTTTATTTTGATAGAAAATAAACAATGTTAATGGTGAACGCGTGTCTTCTGCTCTCTTTGAACCTAAAGTTTGCTCTCTGTCACAGAAAGCAAAGAAGAAAGTTATAATTTTTGCTTTAAATTTGGCCACAGACGGAATAGATCGCACCTGTAGAATATAACAGAGTTTAGGGACCACTGAAGAGACTCGGTCTCCTCTGGACACCAGCGTAAATTTAAGAACTTTCAAGAGGAGCTGACCTGCTGACCGTGGATTTCTACCTCAAGCATAAGGTTACAGCATCTCAGACAAGTGCTGTGGAGCCAGCGAGTTCAAACACTTATAGACAATCAATAGAATTTTGAACTTAATTCTCAAGGCAACTGTGGGCCATTGTAAATAAGAAAAAAAGAGTAATGGATTGCAATTACAATAGAAAAAAATAACAGTGAAAGCAAAGAGTGTACAGTTAAAATATTATTTATAAAATCAATGTTGCATTAAAATGTCAATATTTAAAGTACTTTTTAAGACAAACTCAAATCCTTATACAGGGAAGAAAAAAAAGATGCATAAATATACATGCACACTCATGCACACAAATATATACACATACATACAGTCATCCTCAAAATTATTCATACCCTCCAATTAAAGAAGGAAAAAAATCAGCTGTCAGGGAAGTAAGTTAAAATTGACAAAAATAATAAATAAAAATTTTATGAAAATCATGACATTGGTTTTGAATTGTGTTTAAACAGAAATATTAAAAACAACCACATATCACAATAACTGCAATCAAGTGTTTTTTTTTTAAAAGACCTCTGCACCTGTTGACAGGTATTTTGGTCCACTGCTCATGGGAAAGGTGTTTAAATGTGTCTGGGACAGTTCGTTTTGTTTGTTTTTTAAAAATTATTATTTGTGACCACAATCAAATAGCAATATTTTATTTCTGTAAATTATAAGTTTAAATTTTATTTATTATTAGTTTCTTTAGTTTGTAGTTATTTTAATTACTATTGTGAATTGAGCATTTTATTTAATTGGAGGGTATGAATAATTTTGAGTGCGACTGTATATGTACATATATATACATATGCATACACACACACACACATCAACACACAAACTTGCATGCACACACATATAGTGCATCTCTACATCCAAACACACACACAATCACAGAAATCAGTGTTGGCAATGCTGATTACAGATTAACCATGATTTAAGCTGTTTCTTAAAGGAGAAATATGTAGAACTCTCTCGGATGGTGACAGGTAATGTATTCCAGCTTGAGCGTTGTTTGATAGATAAAACATTTTGTGCAAAGGAGGATCTTCTGAACTGAAACAGTGGATAGCTCTCTCAAGGTCGTTTTGTGGTAGATAAGTTTTGATTTTACCCAGAAGTCTCAACTGCAAGTAACTGGTCCTAGCAACAGAATTAATCTGTTTCTCAAATGTGAAGCCTGAATCAAAGGTCACTGTGAGATTTTTGACATATGGGCTGAAATAAGAAGCCAGTGGCCCAGTGGAACTATTAAAATTCAATTTGGCCACAGAATTTGAGCCACTAAACATAAGAATTTCAGTTTTATTTTTGTTTAGGGACAGTTATTGGCAGGTAGATTTGGATGTGGTCTGCAAAACAATGAAATGAAACATTGTATTTGTTAAAAAATGACCTTAATGGCAACATGTATAAAGAAAATAGGACTGGGTCCAGAATGGATCCTTGGGGAACCCCACAAGTAAGAGTGGACATAGTAAAGGAGAACCATCCAAGATGTACTGAAAATGTTCTGGCAGCCAGGTACGAATGGAGCCACTGGAGGGTTGTGGATGTGTCCACATTTAACTGCTCCAACACAGGGAAAATGTTTTAGATGGAAAAAAAAACCTGCTAAACATAAATATTTCATGCTCAAAATGAATAAAAATGAAAAGTGATATTACACAGCCCATAATGAGAACTCTTTCACAAAACATATTGTTCAAGTACGCTTTTCTCTTTTAGCTCACTTGAGCTGATGACTTGTCTCTTTATTTTCCTACTGCTGCATTTTTACTCCTGCCTAGCAGCTTTTCCCCAGAGGTAACCACAGAGTCTTCTTATATTGTTAAACCTGTCTGTTAAAGAGTGCAGAGCAGCATTTAGTCACCCACCCACCTGTGGAAATAAGATTTAAGAGATGAAAAATCAAATAATCTGCTCTGACAGAGAGCTAACAGAGGATCGTTTTGAGGACAGATAGATGAGACAGGAAGTTTCATTAAAAACATTTTGAGTAAAACGCAGTCAGTCCGCCTCTGTTGGCTGCATGTTTTCCTATTAATTCTGTATTTTGATCATGCTGAGTTTGGGGAAGAATTAAATAAATTTGACTGGCATATCATAAAGAAGTGTTACACTGAGCCAGCACACAAAACTTTAGAATCCTGAAAGCAAAGCAGCTTAAAGCAGTTTGGCCATTTCATAATGAAGAGCTGTGATTTTTCTTAGTACGACAGTGAAAATGGTCACTACAAACTATATTCAGAAAACAGACTTGAATACTACCAAGGGGGGCAAAAGAAAAACGGGCACATGCTGTATTGTTGGAAAAGGCTTGACACAAGAAATGATCTCTAGGACCTTCAAGGATCACAACTGGGACTACTCTGGTCAAGTAGCTGCTGGATAGCGACAGCGGGCCAAAAACCCTTTTTGGGGACATTTTATTTGCAAAATTATGTAAGTCCAAATATTTAGGGTCTACAATGGCATAAACAGTCAAAAAACTATAAAGTTTGGCAGAGAGTATCTTGACCAAAGACTGTTAATAGAGAGGGATGAACCTTCCGCTATGTCATCCGTTGGTTTCTGAAGGGCTAAAAGTGAAGCCAGTTGAGCGTGTCCCACCGTCGCCATCTTGCCGTGTTGTGTGTGTCGTCACTACCAGAAAATACTAAAATGGGCAAAGGCAAGGCCGCTCCGAACGGCTTGGCAAATGATTGACAGCTGACATACTCTGGGCTAAACGCTAACCAAGCTAACCCCCAAAAAACAAGCGCTAACGAAGATTAGCCCCCTAAGCGGCGGGGTAAAGGTAAGACACGCTTAGACTTGCTTTTATCTTCCTGAAAACCACCGTTGTGCTACTCTGCTACAAACTGAGACCTTACCGAGAGCAAACAAGGAGCTAACTAGGAGCTAACATCTAAACCAGGGGCGTCAAAGTGGTTCCAGAAAGGGCCGTGTGGCTGCTGGTTTTCTTTCCAACCAAGCAGTAGCACACCAGATTCCACTCATCTCGTCAAGTCTTCAGGTTAAGACTGAACTCACTTGATGAGATGAGTGGAGTCTGGTGTGCTACTGCTTGGTTGGAAAGAAAACCAGCAGCCACACGGCCCTTTCTGGAACCACTTTGACACCCCTGATCTAAACGGATGAGTTATGAAAAAAATTCACCCCACTCACAGTTGACATGAAGGTAAATTTGACCTATTAAACCTAAAATGATTTTAGCGGATCAAGGGAGAACTACAAAAATGACTTCTTCCAGGTAGCCTCATTGTTAGCCACCGGAGGTTGCCGCTTGATCTTGGCAGGAAAAAGTTTCTGCGCCTTGCTAACATCCCCCAAAAGACCCCAAAATTTGATCTTTTCCTAATAAATTTTTGATGTCTGTACCTAACATGTATATAGAAAACTTCCTTAATTCATGAGCTTCCATTTGAGCCCAAAATTAGCTTTCTACTAGCTACAGGAAAGCTACAGGGGGCTCCAAAAAATGCGACCTCTCTTGTTAAAAACTACATGTAATACTGAGAGGATCAGTATGACCCCAAAGTGACCGTGCAGTGCACTTGTGGTATTCTAATTTAGGAGTTGTGTTTAAAATACAATGGTGCTTTGAAGTTTACATACTCTCCCACTAAAGTCACAACTGTAATTTAAATGACAAGAAAAAGGAATAATAATAATAAATAGAAATTTACTAAATTATATTTCAGTAAAATGAAAAGTTGATCTTGAATTGTTGTTTGATTTATTTTTTAAGTTTAAAAAACAAACAAACAAAAAATAGAGCACCCTCGTTATAAACAGTGGGCCAACGTACCTGTCAACAAGTGCAGAAGTTTTATTACAGAAAACACCTGACTGCAGTGATTGCCTCAAAGGGTTGCTCAACAAAATCTTTGTTCAGGAGCCCCATCATACTTGTTTACTTGTTTTATTTTTTGTTTGTTTGTTTGTTTTAAATGTTTCTATTGAACAAAAATTCAAAATCATTGTCATAATTTTTATAAATTTTAATTTGTAAATTTCACCTTATTTAACTGACAGCTGATTTTTTTTCTGCCTTTAATGGGAGAGAATGTATGCGGTCCTTTAAAAAAATATTTATCATTAAGGGTACAGAAGTAGCAATGCGATACAGTTGGAGAGAGGGAAAAAAGACAAAAAAAGAGAGGACAGAAAAAATATATATGGAAACTAACATATAAGCAGTCATTTGAGTGGTAGATTAATAACAAGCTGATCACTGAAAAAATAAATGATAAAACATTAATAGAGAGAAATGCAAAGTCCAAAAGGGGAATTGATAAATTATCATCTTAATTTACACACATTTTTTCTACTGCAGGTACATAAACTTTGAATATTTTTTTCTTCATAAGATATTGAAGAATTTACATTCATATAAGTAACAGAGGGACCATATTTGTTTGCCCTTATGCCATTTTTAGTTATTTATAGTTTTTCACAGTAAGGGTTGCATTGTTTGCCGTTGTACCTAAATATTTAGATTTACATATTTTTACCATTAAAATGTCCCCGAAAATTGTTTTTGTCCCCCTGTAGCGATCCAACAGCTACTTGACAGGGCTGTCCACACAGGTTGTGATTCTTGAAGGTCCTAGATAGTGTTTTTGATGTCAAAATTTTACAACCATCTGTGTCTGTTTTCCCCCCAAAAAAAGACCTGGGGTTTTGCTGCCTGGGTATGTATTATTTTTTTCATTCTTTAAACTTCTTATTTTTCTTTTTCTTATTCTTATTCTTGATTTTTTTGTAATACTGCTTCATTACTTCCCTCTGGAATTAATATTGTAATATTGTGTTGATTTCATTTCCTTATTAGGAGGGTCAGATCAGAATAGTATTTCATTCTTTGAGGTCACGGGTCAAACGGGGATGGTGTAGGAGTAACTATTGTAAGAAATATTAAAAAATCTGATGTGGTGACTTAATCTCCAGACTCTCCAGATACCAATATGATTGCATCTGTTTAAAGCAATCCCTGTCCCAACGACCCCACCCTACAACCAATCGGACCCCAAGGATGTTTTGCTAACATCCTGGGACCAGACACTCTGCTAAGTCCTTAGGCCATGTTCGTTTGTACTTGTTTTTTCTTCTTTTTTTTTTTTAACTATCCTGGCTGCCGTGTTGTGCCAAGAGGAGCTTTATGAATATAAGAATCCCTTTGAGACTGAAGTAGTATTTTTTATTTTGGTGTTTTGTTGAATTTACATATCAATGCTGGACCTGACAGAGGGGACAAAAGAAAGAAGAGTAAACAGAAGAGGATAGTGAAAAGTGTTGGAGACAAAGATGTAAGAGATAGAAAACAGCAATATACAAAAACAAAAAGCCAGCTGCAACACCTGTAGACAAGCGAACATCTCCAACCTCTGGAAGAAAACACAGAGGACAGTCATCAGCAGAGCCTGCAGGAAGACACTGTAAAAATCATCAACAAAAAACAACCACAACGGCAAAACATTTGTGTGTGTGCGTGAATTCACTGTAGGAGTGTTAGATATGAGGATTAAGTTGTGTTAAGGAATCATGCAAACGCAGCCACACCTGCTCCAGGTGTGAGAAGCAGGCAGAGGCCCCCAGGCTCCAGACAACCAGCAGCCCCCACAGAGCACAGAACCAGGCAGAACCTCGCAGAGAGGACCACACACCCACCCAGAAGGAGGAAGAGGAAGGCCACAAACAGAGCACCCAGTACCCCCCCACCCACATCCCTGGTGAAGTGGTTAAAATTGAAGGGCAGAAAACTCGACAGCACCAGCAACACCGCTCCACCTACTGACCTGAAAGGCCCTGCCTGCCAAACTATAAAGCCCCCCCATGCCCTGAATGTATGCTTGTGTGATCTGTTTGTATGACTAAGGCCCAGTTCCCATTCCTGTTTTCGCCCCTACCCCCCACCCTTTCCCTTGACCCTTGGACTGAATTATTCCCGAAATGGGACAACCCTTCGAAATCCTCACGCGCCGCCAACAGTTGTCTGTGGTGCAGTAAACCGACATCCCGGCTGTTTCCAGAAGAGTTCACAATGCCGTCTGCAGCAGCAATAATCTCCCTTTCCTGGACGATTGGATTATTTTTTCAGATTTTGGCTAAAAAAACGTCAAACTGAAAGGAAAAGAAGACGCCTTTGACTCAAGCTTAACGTTAACGTTATGATGCAGACATGAGCAGATGCACTTAACGTTACAAAAGAGGCAATTTTTCTCACATTTGTAATAGAACTGTCTGTAATACATTAAAGCAACCTCAAAAATTCATACTCTATAAAAAAATACCCACATTTGTGCATTTCTTTGGCTGCCGTTGCTGATTTCCTCGCCATTTTGCCCATATTTCGCATGAAATTTTGGGTAATATCATACCACTCGTTTTCTAGTATGTCCCTAGGCACCCCCGTTCCTTGGGACCCCCCAACAGGGAAGGACCCCTGGGGCTCATAAAGCCTGGAGCCCACAGAGGCCACAGTCAGAGAGCAACAGCATACTCCTAAAGGTACCTGATCACCACCGCCTGGAATAATAATAATAATAATAATAATACTTTTGGGGGGCAATATAAGAGGGAAAACTGCCTAACAAAGCATGTTTGTGTGATCATGGACTGAGATATTCCACAGAAATGTTTATATTCACAGACAAAGAGGGACATCTGGAGATAACATTTGAACTTTTCTTGCATATTTACACACAGTTGGAGACGGTAAGTTTGATGAAGTCAGTTAGTTGGATGTAATCTGCAATCTTGCCACTAGACGTCACCCAGTTTTACATATTGCTTCTTTAATCTTTAATTAATCCACGTGTAATTTCTATAATGACTCATCACATAATTTATTCTGATTCAGAACTGCTAACATTTTTTAATTTGAAAACTTACTATTTTTTAGCACTGCTGTTTTTTAATCTACAAGATTCACCTCCACTCGTAGACCTTCTGACATCATTATGACATCATGACGCCTCATTTATAAAACTCCCCCACATTCAGTAGTGTACAGCTGTTTTCTTTGGTTGAGTCCTACTGAGAAGAGTAAATGAATATGCATGTTGTAAATCAGTATGTATGCATTTTCCACTGCAAAGATAAACATTCAGTCTCACACACACACACACACACACACACACACACACACACACACACACACACACACACACACACACACACACACACACATTAGAATTGTAGCTTCCTAGAAACCAAATGATGTTATCTAATAAGAAGTTTTGCCCACCTCTTTCTGTCTTCTCTTCCTCTTTGATCTCTCCACCTTCCTCCCTCTTCTTTCATCCCTTAAGCCTCAAACTATCCACGCTGCCCCCCCTCCCTCCCACATACACACAAACACAGCCACACCACCGCCCGCCCTGCTCTTTCTGCTGCTCAGCATCTCTCTCCTACCCTGCGAATCTCCAGCATATTATTTAAGTCAAGGACAGCATTAGCATGACGATCACAGCCTTCTATCACAAGTCCTGTCTGCCAAGACTGAAGCTGGAGGAGCAGGCTGGGCGGCTGGGGGGGGGACCACTTATATATGGGACTGAAATGAGCCAAAGGCGTATGGAGCCAAGATAAAATGGTGCGTGTGAGAAATCAGGGATGAAAACAACAGTCTCTCTCCTGATCAGATGCGTCGCACCCACTCCTCGGTAACGCTCCGAGAGCGTTTTGCAGGCGCACACTTTCAGTCCGACCCCTCCTCCACCAATGTCTTCTCTGGCTCATTCCCCCCTTTATAAACTTATTACAACAGGATATTAAACACAGTTAATTGCATAATAAACACACATCCGTGTTACTAAAAATCGGATTAATTTTTAATCAAACAGATGAAATCTTCTTGCCAAACCACCGCGGACTCTCCATGATCTGGCATTCTTTTTGGGAATATTATCAGCCTACAGATATTATTGGCCGATATCAGCATTAAAATGTGATATCGGAAAACTTCATTTTGGGGTTTTTTGGACCAATATTTTTTCTACTAACAAAACCTTGTTCCGTTACGAAATCTCGCGAGATCTTGTTCCATTCCAGCATTCCAGTTGTCTCGGGATTCTGAGCAGATGCAAGTTGGTGATGTCAGTAACAGCTATTTTGTGTTCCAGTTGTACCAACTCTGAAATTGGGACAAAATAGACATCTCTAAAACAGCCTATTTCTGAGCGAGAACAGCTAGAACATAACAAATTTCCATCTAGAAAAATAACACAGATGTTATGATAATGTTACCATAATAAAAACAGCCAATTTCAGTGTGTGTGTTTAATAAACAACACATGTTCACACTGTGTTTTAAAAAAAAAAAAAGACCTTTGTGAGAAATTCAATAACAACAACTCTGTGCTGAAATTTATGAAAATATCTTATATTGAAGTTTAACAAACAACAATGGACGCAGCCATCTTTAAAACTACAATATCGGGATCCTAAGCAAACTACAAGCGCATATCTTGACGTCACTTCCTCTGAAAATTACCTCGAAAAAACGAGTTCTGAAACAACTGGAACACACTGTAGAAAAATCCCTGTTATTGTGGAAGAACTTCATTTCCCAGCATTCCTTTCAGAATCATGTGACTACGGTGCAGCTGCTGCTGCTACAGACTGACTTGGTTTGAAGCTGCTTATAAAATGTCTGGTTTTAGGTTGTTGGTTAAGTTACCAAGTTGTCAGAAACATTAGAATTAGCCACATGTTGGCTGATACCTGCTAGTATCTGATATCTGGCAGGGCTCACCAGGGCCCGTATTTATCAGTGTGTTAGAGCCATTTTAGTCCTAAGTGCTGAGAATCTGTGAATTTACCTCTACTCTTAAACTTAAGAATAAAAGTCACTATTAACTTTCTCATATCTAAGAATCACTCCTACTCCTCCAAATATTTAAAGGAGTGATGACATAGCAGTTAAAAACTAGTTTATGTTGTTGGCATTACTGCATATGTAAATACTCCAAAGAAAAAAACGGCATTTTTTACAGCGGAGTATTGTTTTGAAACGCCAGACCTCACTTCCTCAGTAATACAGTTGGGTCCGGTGATGATATGGAGCTTTACCCGGAGACCACGTTGACTTCATTTTGATTGGCTACACTTTATTTGGCTATGACCTTATTTGGAGAATCTAGGTCAAGCTGCGGCCGGAGTTTGCTAAAGGCTAACTGCTAGCAACATGGGCACTTTAGACAGTGTGAGCTACGTTTATCAGACAAGACAGCATTCAGAAAATAAATAAACTTACAGGTAATGACAAGGTTGTGGCCCCCTCCCTCAGTGTTACTGCAGAAGTTTTCTTTTAAATCCATCTGTTTGAAAATCCAGACCTGACTGCACAGAAGTTACTACTAGCTCCATACACGAAGCTGAATCAGACAGGGAGGGGAGGGGGGGAGCGGACGGTGCATAAACCGTTAGGGAGAGAGAGAGAGAGAGGGGGGGGGGGGGGGGGGGGGGGGGGGGCGCTGTTTACTTGATAGTGTGCTCTTATTGGAGCAATTAAATTACGTAGAATGATAGAACTACGTAGAATGATAGCCTGCTGTCTGATTCAACTGTTTCTGAGCAGAGAGACAAAGCTGACAGACCATAAACAGGAACTTTGATTCTCACTCTGGACATTCACATGGCCTCATCAGTGCACAATAGATCATATTATACACCCAAAACCCCAGAAAAGTGAAATTTGATGTCATGGCACCTTTAAGACATCTCCAGAGGTGTATTAAGTGGGAAGGAGTTGCCACTAGAGGACGTCATTGAGGCCAAAGAGATGTGTGCGGACATTCTGGGGACTGAAGGACATCTTGGCTTGGAAGACACACAGCTGATCAAACGGTATATTTGGAAAGAGCGGCTATAATCTATGTTATGGATTTAATAAGGGACGTAAACTCACCAGTAACCACGCGAAGCAAAACTTCATGCTGGGACTGAAAGCCATAACAATGTTTTATATCTCGTAATAGGAAATAAAACAACACCTGCATTTCTATTGCAGTTTTTTACAGTTTAACATTTGCTAACATCAGTAAGAATAAGTGGCCGCGCTTTAGTGACACGTGGCCACAATGTTATCCTGCGGCCACGCATGATTATATCATGGACATGATAACCAAGTTTTAAGCTGTGTGTTACAAATACATGGAAACAGCATAAACAACTGTTGGCCAGTCGTTACTACTGCATGAACCTACAGCATGTTCGCATGTTGTCCAAAAAGAGCTCCGCGTCCATTTTTGGATTTGTTTTTTATAGTCCTATATGGTAAAACTTCTCCAGTTGCTCCGATTCCAAAGTTAATGCTCATAAATGAGCCTAAACATCATGATTAAGAAGGATAAACGTGTCTGTTCCCCCCGCTGTGCAAATGCCCCCCCCCCAAAAAAGCATTTTCACTACACTTTTGGTGATGTACATCGACACGTCTGAAAAATGTTCTCATAAGAGAATAAGAACTTTTTAATGATACTGAGACATTTTTTTAAATTTCGGTGTTTCCAGGTGCCTTTTAGGTGTCCACCAGTTTTTATTACAATATTTAGGTTGTGTAATTCTGGGGATAACACTGATGATTTAGGGCGGGACCATCACAGCCATCAATTAACAGTTCCATTCAGCAATTGGTCAATTTAATGGACTTAGAAGTGACATCATCTAAAATTCCATTTACGGCACCTGGCACTGTTGTAACCGCTCTGAGTGACACTTAAGATTTAGTCCTACACTTCACTAAAAATGTGAGTGAGACACTTGATAAATAACTCTATGTAAATGCAGCTTTTAACTTAGATTTTTTTTGCTCATAAGTTCACTCTTAAGAGGTTCTTGGGACTAATTCTAAGAAGTTTGATGAATACGGCCCCAGATGTCCAACATGAACTCCTCTGGCTGAGTTAGGAATATTTTGGGGATCTTTTACTCTTGGAGAAGAATATGGTTGTATCACCAAGAATATGAGAGATACAACCTGCAACTGTGACAATTATGTTGTTTAAAACCTTATTTAATTTCAAACTTGGATGTTTGTGTACTTGTTCTACAGCAAGTAAATAATTAAGTATTTAAGTTCATTATAAAGCTGAAAATGGGTGAAGTGCGCTTTTATTTTGAAACACCCCAAGATACATCCTGTTGGGCTGCTCTCGAGAGACTGCTAGTATGAAGCAAGCATGTGCCTGAAAACAGGCTAGAAAGGATGCTGCAGGGTGCAAAAGTTGGTCTGGACTTTGGACATACTCAAAACTGAAATATTCTCTTGCAAGAAGGATGCAGCCAACGAGGTATTTATTTGTTAAGTCTTTTCTTTTTACTTTAGTGAAAGATAATTTACAAGCTATGCCTGTTATTTATGTAAACTAACATGGTCTGTATTGTTTGTCTTTTAAATATTTTTGTTCAGTTTTCACGGTGAAATTTGTGGAGAAATCTTCAAATAAACCAGTAGCAAGAAAACCACTTGTGTCTGCCTGTGCTTCGAGGGAATTACACAACCTCACAGTTTTCTGCAGAAATTGGTATCGGCTGATATCAAAAATCGGAGATAAAGAGTTGGAAAATATCAGATATCAGTAAAAAAGCAAATATCAAACATCCCTGATCCTTTTTCTTTATGAACTGGTGATCTGAAAGCAGCAGTGCTTTTTTTAAAAATTTAAAAAAGTTTGGTTTTCTTGGAAAGATACTGGCTTCGGTGTTTCTGACCCACCTGGGGCACTAATGTTCGGCCTGAGTCTCCGCAGAAGACCAGGGAGAAGAGATGAGGGCTGATATTAAACATGGCTTTCAGTCAAATGAATAATCTGATGATGGTGAGGCAGAGGAGAACACAGCGCGGCCTTTAAGGGGGAAAAAAAGAAAAGAAATCCAGCTGCATATTAAATGTACTCGGGCGTTTCACAGCCTGGCAAATCTGAGTGTGATTTGTGACACACAGAAGACGCACTGTCTCATTTCCTGTGTGATGTGTGCACGTGAACACCCGTGCATGTTTGTGGACAAAGTCGGCTGCAGCAATCAAGCCTGTTATCATTTGAATTCTCCCCCTGGTGTGACGCCGCAACACATCTCAATTTCCATCATGCTGTCAAAACATATAAACACAATATAGTGAGAATAAAGAGAAAGAGGCTTTTACTCTCACTGGCATTCATCGTCATGTACGCTAAACACACGCACACACACAGACACGCAAAGCCAAAGATGCTCTCACCCGTTGCATGGTGAAAAAATACATTTATTGGAATCTGTGTCAATGTAGAAAAAAGTGAAAACTGGCTTTAGGTTTTGTCACAGTACCACAGGTGAATATTCCAGCAGCTGTCTGGTGAGCTGAAACTAAGCCAGCAAGCTTGTTTAGGGCAGTACATCTGCTACTGATGACAACAGAGAAGGCGGCCTACAGCTGCCCGTGATAACAAACACATCATCTCACAGACACTGAAAAAGCTCAGGCTGCTCCTACGACACACCACCAGCAAATACACATGTTGTACAGCAAAGTTAACCTAGACCAATGTTCTCTCAGCTGAATGTGGCTTTTGCAGGAGGCTTGATTTTGTTGTGATACTATTCCAAATCTTTTTCTAGTAACTAGAAAGCCAGGTTGCCATCTGAATAAGAATCACTGGTTCAATCATACTGTATACAGTCATGGGAAAATAAAATGACAACATCTTTCAGCTCGTTGGTTATACTCATCAGGACAATAAACGAAAACACCTCTGATCCTCATCAGGTCTGAGAATATGGTTAAAAAAGCCCCATTTTTTCATGGTTCATTTCAACAAAAACCGAGCCAAGATGCAGAAGCAGTGGGTGAAAAACGAAGTGCATCCTGAATGCTTCTATAGGAATTAAGGGATTAAAGGATGCTCAACAACTGTGAGCACTTCTCTGAGAACAAATCTGTTGGCAGGTTGCTGCTTTGAAGGATGCAGGTGGTAAAACTTAACGCTCAGTAGGAGAGGCATCACCAGTTAACGCAACTGTTAATACCAATTTGCTCTCAAAAAAATAATCAAACCCAAAAGGAAAAAGGAAACGCAAAACTGTGTATGTATAGTTTTGCATTTCCTTTATTCAATCAAATTTCACTTTCTGTAATATATTCACATTAACACAATGAAAAGACATTTGGCTGAATGCAGCTGTTTGAATAAAAGGTACGTAATAATATTGGATGGAAAATTTGCATGTAATTAAATTACATAAAGTCACCCTTTTGGGTTTGATTATTTTTTGAGTGTCATGGGAGAGATAAAAGGATAAAAGGTCTTTTCCAAACTATTTGAAGTCCATTATTCTATAATGAGAAAAAAAAAAAAAATGCAAGTGGAAAATGTTCAGGACTTTTGCCAATTTTTCCAGGAGTGTAAAGGTCAAATGAGGCGCGGACGTTTTAGACATTGGTTTAGTTAACACCAGATGCGTCCCTGATGCGTCTCGCCGCGGCTCTCCGCTAAATATAGGTGTCTACATGTATTTTTGATGAAGCACACTCCCAGAACGTTTCAAGCTCTGTTCAGATAGGACCAGACAGGAAACCAGACATGGTAGCAATGTAAAGCACACAGTAAATTTCAAAATAAAAGTCCCCTGGAGATTTGCAGTCTTTCATTGGCCTCGTCCCAATACCCACCCTAAACCCTACACCCCTGTATGAAGTGTGCACTTGACAGAAGTGCACACTAAGGGTTGGAGTGTGCAGGTTGCAAGTTGGGGTAAAAGGCAGAATTGGGACAGTGATGGTTCCTACATCATCTTCCACCACAACGTCATTTGATGTCATTGCTTTCAAACTCAGCCTTATCTCTGTTCCTGGTGAAGAGACGTCATTTTCAGACCTAAACTGAATAAAAGTCATTTCATCTGTTCTGTAAAATATATGTTATGAAATCCACACATGTTTAATTAATAAATAAATGAATTACTGAACTAATTTATGTACGGTGGCTGTATAGTTTCACCAGTACAGGTTAAATAACTGTTACATTCTAAACTAAATGTATAATAATGATTAAATTGTCTGCTCTGTGACTGTTATTGTTAGCATAGAATGTCCATAAAGGTCCACATGTCCATAAAAACATGTATGTCAGGTAAACAGGTCTCCCTTGTTAAAGACACTGTGTCTCAATGGGACTTCTATGTAAATAAAGTTTAAATAAAAATTAAATATAGCTACTTTTATCAGTTAAACTGACAACTGTCATGCTTCGAATTTTAATATTCAAAGCACATTTCGAAGTAACAGGGCAAACTTCAGTAATTATTTCACCTACAGCAGTAAAAGATTAAATATTTCACTATGTACATCTGCAATGACATTTTTTCCACCACAGGCAGGAGCTTGGCCAAACATGGCCATGTTCCGCCTTTATGGTTTAAAACGTCACATGCAGCATTGAATTATGGGCAATATGCTTCAGTGAAGTGAGGATTGAGGGCGCAAAGGGGGCGTGGCAGACTTCCGCCCTGGAACAGCCCTGGAGAACTGGGACACACTACACACTTCAACCCTCAAAGGGAGCGCGCATTCTAGGTGCGCAAAGGTAGAGGTGCAGATATTGGGACAGGGCCATGATTGGACAAACTGATTAATCCAGGTGTGTCTGACCATTGTTGATGTGGTTACTGAGGTCTGGGACACCTGGATCAATCCACGTACCAGCCTTCCTTATCATGGCTGTTCTCGCGGGATCCTGCAATTCTCCTGTGATTTTGTTATCTCGCAGATCCACCTACACAGACAGAGGTGGCAGGTGCACCGTGTCTGACATGATCTGCCACACCGTGGAGGTTGGAGTAAAGCTGCACCACAGCTGGAATGTGCTGCACGAGGACTGTGTCCAAATCCAGGGGCTAGGTCCTTAGAGGGACGCGTCCTACCCGGTCTACGTAAGCTGGGTCCTCCTTAGACCGCGTAAGGTGGAAGTAAAAGGCTGTTAAATTCGGACAATCTAGCTTCTTCTGCATATCTTGTGTTGCCAAGCAACTGTGATGGCGCCAAGCTGGAGCAAAATGGAGCTCCAAAACATCGGCCTTACCATTGTTCTGTTAAGTTTAGAGGAGTTACAGCAGCTTTAAATTCATTTTGGTAAAGTTTACAAGATTTCAAGAGCCTCATGCTAACTTTCGCTAATTTCATGGACAAAAGCAAATGAAAGACTGTAATATTAACTTGTACACAATAATAAAATCACACAATAAATAAAATGAAAACGTCTCTTGAATTTAAACACCTCTGCTGTACAAAGTCCTGTTCAGCCCGAAATGCATCTTGCGATAGGATTAGCCATGAAGGATACATCGGATCGTCCTTACAATCTGGGGAAAATAAGGCCACATTCGTAGGCTGCATTTGAAGGAGCCTTCGAGTCTTGGTTGCATCGCTGTGATGTAAGCGGTCTTCAAATCCGGCCTTGGAAGGATGTAGCCCTCAACATGGACACAGCCATGGACCCAGTATGAATCCAACATAAGGAACTTCCCTGCTGCAACACAACCGGTGGCCAAGTTAGGCAATTATCTGTTGATTGAAGTCAGGTTTGTTGCCGCATTGAAGCTCTTAACCCCCGGATTTAACATAATTCATGTGCTCTCTGCTTAGGATGCCTAAATCTTATCTAGGAAATCCATTTTAATTAGTATAAGTGCATTTACATGTAGGAGTAAGCTATCACAAGAAATGTGAATATGAAGAGCATACAATGTATCAGAAGTAGCCTGAACGATCTGATGATAATTTCATTTGAAAATCTGGAAACCGTCCTTGCTCTCTTTCCTGTTTGGTATAATCTGAGCTGTGCAGCTTGGTCCGGCCGGACTCGGGCGGATCACAAAGTAGAGTTGGTCCGTATTTTTGGCTGGACAGACTGGAAGGGAGCGGATGATGTGGAACCGATGCCGGGCATTAATATGGCAACGTATTTGCTGCGGAGTTTGGTACGGAGCGCACATGC
Organism: Atherinomorus stipes; assembly: GCA_023101725.1. NCBI lineage: Eukaryota > Metazoa > Chordata > Actinopteri > Atheriniformes > Atherinidae > Atherinomorus > Atherinomorus stipes. The sequence goes on from JALJCO010005685.1 coordinate 409,487, forward strand.
ATCATGTGGAATCGGGGGGGTAATACCTGCAGGAAATGGGCCCTTGAGGACCAGAGTTGGCGATCCCTGCTTTAGACGGTGGGAGAAAGCAGGAATATCCGGAAATAACCCTTAGGCAAATGGGGAGAGCATGCAAACTCCACACAGAAAGGCCACTGTTCAAAACCCCCCTCCCCAGCCGAGGTTTGAACCGGCAACCTTTTTGCTGCAGTGCTAACCACCATGCAGCCCTCTTTTAATCATCATTAAATCACGACAGCACAGTTTGATTGGCTTGCTTGGAAGGGTTGCAGGAGAAAATTCTCTTTAAAAAGAACAAGCAATGCGCCCAAGATGTCCAAATGAGATTGAAGTGGAGAAGTTTGGCCATGATGACACAACAGCGACCTGTCTGACGGACAGATGTCCATTTCAAAGAAAACCAAGCCAAAAATCTTCCACTAGGATTTCTCTTTATCAGACAGAAAATGGTTATTTCCAATTATTGCTTCTCAAAGTGGTTGAAAGTCGTTCACACACTGCTTCCACATTCTGTTTTAATCATTAAACACTTACATTGTGTATGCTGTATGTTGTTAATCTGAGGTTGGGGTTACCTCATTTTCAAACCTAATAAGGATCCCATCTTTAGTTTATTGGCCTGATTCATAAAACCTCTGGAATGAGAGAGATTGTCATTTTCCACACAACTGGAGGCGACCAACTCTTTTCTGATGGGCCGAATGTTATGCGTGACGCATGCCTCCGTCTTATTTGACTGGATAAGTCTCACAACACATGGCAAGCCTGCATACTTTATGAAGTCAACAGAAAAAAGGCCATCTGAAAACAAAGAGGACATTTCTAAACTCAGATACTGAGCATTAACATTGAGAGGTCAGTTTTTTTCCCATACAACTTTCTTTACATATAGACTTATTTTATTCTTAAATATCTTAGATCTCATATAAAATAATTAATCAGAAACCAATTCTATATACAAAGACAAGAGTGCACAAGATGGAGTTAAGAACTGGTGTGCATGCTGATGTGGTTTGGCTAGAGCAGAGTTTGCCGTGTGGTTATATGTGCTGCTTGTTTTTTTTTAAGTGTTGGCTTTTCTGCTAAAATATATGACTAGTTTTGTCTGAAGCGTCACACTCTGTATCATCATTCATATAAGAGACAAGTGCTTCTAAATCAATACTCAGACTTCGTTGCCTTCTCTTCTGAGCAGCAATCCTTCAGAGACTATGTGGCCTTCCCGGTAACAGAACAACAATCCATACGTCAGCCTTGGCCTCTCCTGACACAAGTTAATTTACTTAAACAAGACACTGCCTTTTTTCTGGGATGGATAAAAAAGACAATTGTTACAAATATTTGCTGGGAAGGAAGATTAATCCATGAGTGAAATAAATTTGGGGGATCGAGGATATCCTTTTGTTCATGGTGAAAAAATAGAGTCAAATACAGGCGTGCAAGCTTTTGAGCTGTTATGTGACAAATCAGAAATGACTTAAACGATAAAGGGATTGCATTTGCTCTGGTTTGCATGTGTTATCTAACTTCTGCCAGTGCTGGGAGAGGTTGAAATGTCTAAGCTTGTATGAGGAGAGGAAAAGGTGGACATCACTCATCGTTTATCTATTTTTCTTTTTTTTCTTCCAATGATAAAGTTCATTCTCTTCGTTTCCTGTAATCTTTAAATGTTTTATTTTATAAATAAATAGAAGCTGAGCTGATCAGATTAAAAACTCAACCTGGCTCAGCGTGTTAGAAGTGGGCTGGATCCAACAATTCATAGACACCAACTCCCTGTTGGGAGGCAATCACCTTTCCGACATTCCTCCACTCCAACGTGGGTCCCCAATGGTCGAAAGGGCAACCCTTAAATTTCTGCCAAACGTCTCATCATTCTGACAGTTTTTCATTCTATGGAGGGAATGATGGTATCTAAAAATTAAAAACATCCCACCATTCCGTAATTCCTTTAAAAGCCCTGTCCTCCGGCGTTCAGATTTTTACGTGCTTTTACAGCAGACGGACTCCACAACCTTGTAAACCAACTTAATAATCTGTTATCAAAATCTCCTAAAACGGGAAACATAACATGCCTCCAGGTATTAATGTAACTCGGCTGGTCTGGAACATGCTAGATTCATGTCTGAATCTCAGGGATCGATGACTGGAAGCAGAAACACAGTCAGTCACTGTCACAGCAGCAGCTGGAGTGGAGTCTCCGCAGAGCCGTGTGTCTTCATGCACGCTGGCATCATATTATGCAACATTATTATCCGGCTCTTTAGAATGCTGTTGAATGCTTCGTTGACTTGAATGGGTTTTCCCAACGTTTCAGCAGCCATTATTTTAGTATAAAGACCGCTGGAACAATATAATGACTGCTGTCAATGGCAACGGATCTTTTTTTTTCTTTTTTTAACCTGTGGTCTTACGGTGTTAATATCCCTCCACATCGCTAGTAGTCCGGTCACTAAACGGCAAAAAAACAAAACAAAACAAAAAAAAATAGCAAGCGAGCACTTAGCGACACCTCGTGACCAAAAAAGGAAGACTTCCCAATTAATTTGAACGTCTTCGGGGAGTGTGAGAGATTTTGAGCTCTGGGTCCAGGCTGAGTTTAAGGATTCACCCTCTCCAAAACAAAAAAGACAAAAAAGAAGACCAGTGGTGAGATGCATACAGCTAACAGCAGAGAAGGAAATGCCCAGTTCAACTTACAGAAATAGCCGGTGCTAGGCCAAATTCCAGCTGCCATGGCTAAACTAACAAAAGTTGCTAAGCAACAGGTGCCCCGACTGTGGGGAACTATTTTTTTCTTAGCGTAAAACATCAGAACAGCAGAGGAGGAAATGTCCAGTTCAACATACAGGAATAGCCGGTGCTAGCCAAAGGCGCTAGCACAAATTCCAGCCGCCGTCACTCAACTATCAAACATTGCTAAGCAACAAGTTCCCCGACCTGGCCTTGACTATGGGGAACTATTTTAATCTGAGCGTAAAATATCAGAAAGTTATTTCACCCTAGCAAAAAGAAAAGACTTTAATTTGAATTTAATTTTTTGCAAATAGCCGTATAATAAGCGGGATAATGTATGGAACGCAGGTCATTATCGGGAAATACTGACCGACAGGGCGAATGCAGACCCCTCCGCCTGCAGTCGCCCTGTCGGTTAGTATTTCCCGATTATGACCTGCGTTCCATACATTATTTTTTACTTAATAACTGCAGTTACAGACATCTATGACGGCGCTGCAGGTGACACCTGAAGTAACTGACTAATTCCAGTGAAAACTCATATGAATGATATCTAGTCTCCTTCATGTTGTACAGCAGGGAAGGGTGTGTATTCTTGTGCGCATTTACGCACGTCGCACAAAATCACAATGAAGATTACTTTCTTTTATCTCCAGACACACCTCCGGTCGTCCAGGTTCGGTGAAATGGTTTGGAATGAAGCCGTATAAATCAAGATAAACATTGAGCTCCATCAGAACTGTTTAAAAATCTGATTTCAGAAGCTAAAAGTTTATTGAACAATTAAAGAAATCACCAGCACGCTTGCTTTCAACATAATTTAAAAAGCAACAGGAGACGATTGAAGCCCACAGTGCTATTAATTAGACCTATATCTAAATCTTGTAGCTTTTTTAAAAATTTATTTGCTTAAATTTTTTTTACATTTTAAATCAGAAATCTAACAATTTGCCGTTATTGTATCTGGTATCCTCTTGTCTGTTTATATGAAAGCACACTGCTGTTTCATATTTGGAGGGTGTGGAGGGAAAACTGTATTTCATTCCTTGGCATTTTACCAAATTGTGTTGTGGCAAGCAAATATTTATTCATTTGCAAAAGCAAAATGCCCAATCAGGTGCCGGACAGCGCAGAATCAGTGACTCTTATAACACCTTTCCTTACCTGGAAGGCCTTGTCGGAATGGTGGGACGTTTGAGTGTCGGAATAGCGGTATTTCGGAATGGTGGTATGTCTAAATGGTGGTATGTTGAAATGACAGTAAGTCGGAATGGTGGGATGTCGGAATGCCAGCATGTAACCCTCCCTGTCTGCTTCTGCGGATATGCCATCATTCCATTTTCTTCAGGAAAAGAAAACAACAGTGAAGACATCATATCGACATCACAATCAATACCAACCTTGACAAGAGGACGCTGTTTCATTTCTCTTTTTCTGCAGCTACGCATTTTCCACAACTTAACCAACAACCACACACCTCTGGCAAGCAACAGTATCTTTGTATAATATTTAGAAAATCTCTAGATGTTCACAGTTGCTTGATGTAATGGCAAAAAATACCCATATGAAGTCTAAAATTGCTGGTTTAGTCGTCTATAACATGAATGCCAAGAGTCTTTTAAAGTACTGGAGGTTCACTGTCGACGTAGACTATTGGTAGTTTCAGATTTGGAGTGTAAAAAACATCTTGCAGCTTCTTGCCTTTGAGCACTAACACACATATTCATACATACAACCATTCATTTTCTTGTATATATATAGAGAGAGATAGGTCTGTAGTAATATGGAACAGTGGAAATACCTTCAGTTACATCTGATGGTGACGTTGCGACACACGTTTCACAAACTGTTTGTGATGGAAAAGATTCTGTTCTGTCTTGCATGTTAGCAGATTTCTGTACAATAAAACAGCACACATAAAAACATGTGGACATTAAAATAAAACTTTCCCACGCTGATTGTGATGTTCAAAATGTTTTTTGTCAATACTCTTCTTTTTTCTTTTCTTTTTTTTTATCTAGAAAGGGAGGCGATGATTCGTTTTGGCAGGATGAGGCAGGAGCGCTGCATCCATCCCCTGTTTTTTCCTTCCTGCACTACACAGTAGTTTCATTTTTCCAGGGTCCGGTGCGTATATTCCCTGTGCTGTCTGAGGTGTACAGGAGTCCTTCATGCAGGCCCCCTTTTAGAATCCCGTTCTGATTGGGCGGGTTCTGGGGGTAGGATTGTCTGCGCGGGGCGTGCATCTCCAGATGGTGATGTGTTGCCATGGGGTCCTCCTCGGCTACTTTGCCGCAGCCGCAGAGGAACACGCCCGTGTCTGCTGCCTCTGCCGGGCACAGCGAGGGGAAAAGGTCTGCCTTGGCGCAGCAGATGTGCCTGTGGCAGGGGTTATGGCATACCAGAGACTCGTGCGTGGTGGCGGCAGCAGCATGACATGTGTGGTGCCCGTCATGGTGGCCCTCATGGGCCAAATGTGGACAGATGTGGGCGTGACGCTCGTGCGTGCTGTGCGGGCTGTCAGTGTGTGAGCTGTGCATGCTGCCTCCGTCCACGCTGGAGGGGATGTGATAGGCGTACTCCCTCTCCCCCCCTGCTCCACAAGCAGCAGCCCCCGCTCTGCGGCTGAAGTGGCGGCCTTTAGTCCTGGTGCTGCTCTTTAGGCAGGGGTGCAGCTGGATCCCCGGGCGGTAACCCTCGGCGTCTGCGTGCAGCAGCACGTGGGTGGCTGCCGGTTCCTCCTCCATCAGCTGCTGGCTGTGCAGGGCGGCGCAGCACGGCGTCACCGGCGCCAGACACGTCACGTGGTTTTGCGCGGATGGAAGAGCGGCATGTTTACAGTGAGCTAAGCTGCTGTGGCTGCAGCTCATCAGCGCCTTGCCCTGACACGGCGAGTCATGGTGGCAGTGGGTGTGACTGTGACCGTGCCCGGGCGTGTCTCCGTTCACGTTGACCTTCGGCCGGGTTGGAGCTGCCCCTTGCGCGCCAGAACAGGCGTTAGCTCGCTGTCCCGGGCAACAGGAACACCAGCAATGCCAGACGTCGTCACGCTTGGCACAATGATGGATGAGGATGAAGAGGCCGAGGGTGACGGAAAAGGCACCGTAAAGGCAGCTGAAGATCATGTCCAGGAAGTGGCCCTGTGACACCGCCAGTGCCCCGAAAGTCCAGGTCGCCAGGAACAGGAAAAGGGTAAAGGCCGCCGTGCGCAGCTGAGCTTTGAAGGAGTGCTCATTGGCCAGTAGTGCAGGGTTGATGGGAACACCAGGGCAGCCGGCGGGGCAGTGGCCCCCACCGGGCGCGGCTGCCAGGGCTCCGGGCTCAGCTCCCTGGTGGCAGTGGGTCGGGACGTCGCCACCAGCGAGCCGCTGCTGCTCCTCCGTCAACTGCTTCAGCTCGTACTTCTTCTCAGGGTGACGGCGAAGCTGGATGAAGGTGCAGATGAAGTAGATGCATGTCACCAGGATGATGAAAGACACGGGGCCGAAGAAGGCTCCCAAGCTGGGCTCCCACGCCATCCAGCAGCTGCAACACACACAAATACACACGTTAACGTTAATACGCTGATTTGTCTTCAACTTTAAAAAACAATAAAAATGTTTTAGAGTTTTAAAAGAAGCCAAGAGTGCCCAATATGAACACCAAGTTGCTATTTCAAGGAAACAGTTTATCATCTTTAAAACCATGATAAAACAAAAATATCTTTCTTTTTTGAGTTCAGGAAAGTCGCTGCCAAGGAGCAAACTGAGAAACACAAACATTCTTCAACTCACTGTCTCAGTTTCTGACTAATTTGCAAAAATGAAGAATTATAGTCGGTGCCGTGATTGGTAGTATATAGCCCTGGAGCATCTGGAGCATTGCCCTCACCCCTATTAACACATGTTCCATTAATAGTTCACACAGATTCGTCCAGTTTAAGATTATTCACAGATTTCACTAATCTAAGGTCATGCTTATAGTGCGTTCCAGTTGTCTCAGAACTCGTTTTTCCAAGGAAATTCTCCAAGGAAGTGACATCATGCACTTGTTTTTCTGAGATACGGGCTCGTAATTTGCGGAGGACCCCAAGATTGTAGATTTAAAGATGGCTGCGCCCAGAACCATTATTGTGTTTATCAAACTTCTATAAGATTTTATCTTTTCATAAGTTTCGAGTGTAAACAGCACTGAGTTGTTATTGAATTTTTTGTCTTTTTCTCTTTAAAACGCAGCGTGAATGTGTGTTGTTTATTAAAAACACACTGAAATTGGCTGTTGTTGTCATGGTAACATTGTTATAATGTCTGTTATTTTTCTGGCTAGTAATTTGTTCATTTCTAGCTGTTCTAGCCCACGAACAGGCTGTTTTGGAGAAGTCTATTTTTTTTTCCCCAGAGTTGGTGTAAATGGAACGCCAAAAACCCGGTAATGACGTCAGCAACTCGCGTCTGGTCGGAATCCTGAAACATCTGGAACGCACCGTTGATAAGTTTTATGAGTCTGTATCTTCATCGTAATGTAATGTAATGTAATGTAATGTAGGTTTTTATATAGAATTTTAAAGGCAGTGGCCAACAAAGTGCTTTACAGAATAAAAGACAGCAATGAATAAAGTAAATGCAACACAATAAAAACAGTAAAAATAAACAATAAAAGTAATTTTAAAAAGTATAAAAATAAAAACAGTGCTCTCTCAGCTGTAGGCAGGGTGAAAAGGGGTCTTAGGCGGATTTAAACATGGAAAGGCTGTTGGAAGACCGCACAGAGAGAGGCAATGTGTTCCACAGCCTGGGAGCCACAACTGCAAAGGCTCGTGTGAAATGTAAAAGCAGTGAAAGTACATTATTGCATTTAGATCGGGACTGTCCCCTCATTCAAAACCTCTGCTCCAGTGTTTCTTCCTTTTTTCAAATGTATACTCAATGACAGTCTACTTGGACAGAGACTTTGCTCTGTTTGGGGCATCACAAAGAGTTTCAGACTTTCCTTCACACATTCAAAATGCTATGCTTATGGGGACTGTTCTTGCCAAAAAAACTGATAATAAAAAGTGGAAATCATCCTCTGTACGCTCCTTTGAAAAATGGCTTAATGAACGTCTTTCTATGATACATCTTTAAAAGCTGCGTTATGAAAATAACTCTGTGTACAAATGGAAATTGGTCTGGGGGCTCGTTCTTACTTATCTAAACTCATCAAACTTGTAATTTATTTGATTATTTGTTAACAGGTCTATTGTAAACAATTAGGGCTGGGGAAAAAAATCGAAACACTGAAATATCGCGATATTTTCATATGCAGATTTCATACAGAGATTCAAAAATGCAATATTGATCTCTTTTACCAACAAAATCTCGCGAGATTTCGTAAGACAACGGTAAAATCTCACGAGGTTTCGTGACTGAACAACAAAATCTTGCGAGATTTCATTAGTAAAATAGATCGATACCACATTTTTACATATCAATATATCAGCCCATGAAAATTTTGCGATATTTCAGTGTATCAATTTTTTCCCCCAGCCCTATAAACAATGCAACAACTGTCAGTTGATGTAATATCCTTTGCTTGTTCAGCTTAGTGTTTTTTTTTTTCCCCATGTTTGTTTATCGTGCAGATGTGACCACATGTGATTGGGTAGGTATGATTGGTGTATGATCCAGTGTGGGTGTGCATGTGTGAGGTGGGTAAAGCAAGGGAGATGGACCACAGAGCTTTTTATTTGTATATGGAAATATTGTATGTTTCATTTATGTGAGATGGAGAAAGAAATTGGAAAAAAAAAAAATTAGCTGTTAACATTTGAACCACTTCAGGCTCATCTCGATCATCTCATGACAAACAGAATGAAGCTCGTTATTGAGTGATTAACAGTTATTGTAGGTGGTTACCTTGAGAAAACAAAGGCTAGAAAAATGAGTCCATTATATGAAAATGAACTTTGTGAACTTGAGAAAACAGAATATACTAGTGATGTTGGGGTTATGGCATTACAAATAAAGAACAAACATGGCTGCTCTTGGCTTCATCATTCAGCCATTTATAGTCAGACCTTTCACACATCATGGAAGAGGAGAAAAGCATGTCAAAGGACAGCTGTACTCTTTTGTGGGCCATTTATTAGGAGTGTGAATCACAAGTTTGATGATGGTACAATATTATACTGAGTCAGTGAATACTGAGTCAATGTTTGCCTTGATACAGTTTCAGTTCAGCGATTGGTATGACCATTAAACATAGCCACTTTTCACTACCAAACCCCCAAAAGAAGTACATTTTCATTGTATTCCTGAGCTCAACCATTAAACACAATCTTAGCCACTTTCTGCTTGCTTTGCTTTAAAATTTTCATCATGTAAAAGACAACTGAAACAATAAAAGTCTATTTGTAGAGATAAAAACCAGATGTAGTGTAAATCCGACTCTTACTTACAGTGTAAATTTGTAGAGTTTAGTAATAAAAACAAGGTAATGCAGACTGATTTTTCATATTCTTTAGGATATCATTATTTAAAAAAAGCAAATTTTGGTTATAAGAACAAAGTAAAGTTGTAAAAAATTGTCTGTGATCAGTTTTCCATTTTGGATAAACGGTACAGAAAATGACTGACTGACTGACAGTTCCCATTATTTGGTTGTCAGAATTTGTGGATGATTTCTGTATTAAATTATGAGGATTTTATATGAATTTTTTTGTCACATCTGCCGTACTGTTGCCTTTGGAAAGTCATCTTTGTAAAGGAGAAAAGGTTCTCAATTTGCCTTCCTGGTTTAATAAGGTTAAATAACAAAAAAATGGCAAAAGTAAACATCTGAACATATGTTTTGTTAATCTTTAACAGCCTCCTCAACTGTTTAGTAGAGCACTTTTTTTCAGTGTCTTCAACAACTTTTGTCAAAGATTTGTGAAAATAAACCCGCCTGAGCCGCCTGTACTTGGTTTGGGGAAATGCTAAAACATTATTAACTGCTACAGTATGTCAAACATTTAAAAACAACGACAAAAACATTCATACTTAACATTATTACAAAATAAATGACAAAATTTAATTAAACATTTTCTTTTACTTTTTAATAAAAGGTTAACCATGTTTGACAAATTATTACTGTATCGATATTTTATTATTGATCATTTAACTCATGTATTTCTGTAGATAAACGTACTGTTAAACTCCAGTTAACCATCCATAAAGCTTTATTTGTGGGAGGAAAACACAGAGGAGGCAGAATGGTGTGATCCATCAACGCAGGGTGTAATGTCACCTTCAGAGCAGAAGCAAATGCAGAACTTACTATGGTGCTTGCTCCCCGCTGCCGTAGTTGTCCATGTTGATGGCTGCTGTGACCCCACAGATGATGAGGGGCACTCCACCACTCACTAAATAAAACCTGTGGTTACAGAGGGAGAAACAGACAGAATCAGATGGGATGTAAAGGATGTTTGGTGTTATAAGACATGTAAAAATCTTACTTTTCTATTAATACATGGTCACAGATGAGGATGAGAAATATCAATTACACACGAGACAGATAATTTCATCATCTGAGGAAACAGACTAGTACTAAATAAATAAAAAACCCAGGATCACTGCTGTGAGCTCGTCGATCGTGTCGATGTGTTTGTGATCACACTCTTTGGGCGCCATCACACCTACAGTTTGTTTTCTTTGCTCCAAACCCAAGTGTAAATTTCACCTCATAAACAAATCTGCTTCCTGTCTCATAGTGAACCGGCCTGCAGTCGTTTCTGCAGTTCCCAGCATCTGCTGCTCGCTCCAGCTCAGGAGAGAGCGGACTTAAGATGAATCTATTTCCTCTTATTAAACAGACTTAGAGCCGAAGCACACGGCAGAGTCGAGCCGCATTTAAACGAAACAAGAGGATGTGTTGGTGGAGTGTGATGACTCGAGTGGCATCAGAAAGCGCTGTTGTGTTTCCATCACCCATATGGTGAAAACAGGTGGATCCACATCCTGAACTACATCATCCTGGCTGACACGGTGTTCAGATGGTTTGCAGACTCTGCTTAATGTGCACATGGCCAGCAGGGTCATCGTGTCGCTACTCATTTTATACAAGAGTTAATAAGCATTTTGCTTCATTGCGAAATCCAGAAAAAATTAAGAATAAAGCTGGAAATGGATGAATTGTGTCAGGCAGTTCAGAAGAAGTGGAGTTCGTTTCATGTGAACAAAAAGCTACACAAACACTCTGAAGGTGAAGAGAGAGAGAGAGAGAGACGGGGGGTGTTCACACTGTTTATGTGACACTTTTATGTCAACTGAATACAATCGAAAGTGCTTTATAAAGGATGAAAACACAGGATACAGTTACAGATAAGAGGCTAAAACACTGAAAACAAAGTGAGGGAATAATAGAAGTATAGAAATATGACAGTATAACAGTTTTTAAGAACAGAACAAACAGTGAAATGCTGAAAAAAATGTTAATAGGCTACAAGTAATACTATAAAACATATAAAAAGAAAATAAGGACAAAGCAGTAACATAAAGACAAAAATAACAAAAAGCCATGCTGTTTTATTTCAAACAGGAGCATGCGCTGACATGAAAAGTGCTGTTTTCTGAAATGAGAACATAATTCTACAAAAAATGTTTTGCTAGTTTTTTCTGAATAAATTAGATCAATTTAAAAAAAAGGTTATTTTTCTTAAAGGTGCACTGCGCAAGTTTAAATGTTAAAAACTATTTTCTCTCCTCCACATGCTCTTACTTCGCCTGATGTGTAGAATGAGCTGATTTCTCTCCACTGCAGGTGTCTTTATAGTACTGTTTCTGCTCTCACAATGCAAGAGTTTCAGGTACGAACCCTCAAGTGGGTGCATGTGGGGGAGACGAGCTGCGCGTACTTGTTGGTCTGGCTGCGCTGCAGCTGGTGTCCATTAGCGCGGGTCAAGACAACACTGACCACTGCTGCTAAGGCAACGTCTACACCACCTGTAAGTGGATATACGGGGACGTTAAGCCCCCCTGTCTTATCTGCATCACACGGTCGTTTATGAATCGTTTAAGGCTTGACACAAGCAAAATAATGACCGCGCATTTGCACTTACTGAGCATGCGCCACATCACAGGCAGACGCATGTGTCTGACATCAGCATGTAAACAGGAAATTCATTTCACTTTCTACTCAGATTAGCAAAGGAATGGCTGTGCAGAGAGAGAGAGGATTTTTTCGTTTGGACTGACGACGTAGAGTTGTTGCTAACAGTATCAACGGCTGAGCAAAATATCGACTGGGAGTCGTCACAAACAAAGTACGGGGACATTTAGGTTTTATTGTCGTCACTTCCTTTCATTGAACGGCAAACTTATCAATACTAGGCCGAGGGACCTAGTAACGTCCCTCGGGTGGGTGAACGAGGGACTCTTAAACGCCAGGTAAATGTGGACAAAAGGGCGTATCATGCACATCTATGCACTAACACGGCCGAGTGTAGACGTAGCCTAAAAGATGGAGAACAGATGCCTCTCAAATATGTGAAAATGATGTCTCATGCTCGTTGAACCAGTATTTCATACTTTGAGCCCGGTGTATTCTGGCATTATCATCCTGGAATATGGCCGTGTCATCAGGGAAGAAAGATCCATTGATGGAATAACCTGGTCATTCAGTATTCAGGTATCAGCTGACCTCATTCTTTGAGCACATGCTGTTGCTGAACCTAGACCTGAACCTGGACCTAAACCTAGACCTGAACTACTGCAGCAACCCCAGATCATGACACTGCCCCCACAGGCTTGTACAGTAGACACTAGGATGCTGCTGCATCACTTCATCTGCCTTTCCGACCACATTTCTTCTCTGCTTAACATCTTTTCCATGACAACGGGATTTGTGCCCCATTGGGGTGAAATAACTTGTTGCCAGCTGAAAGATAATCACCCATGCAGTAATTATCCAATCGGAGACTCCTACCTATTTGCTTTGTGAAATCCAGGTACCAACTTCTTTTTTCTTTTTTTTAGCCCGGCAGTGTATAATGAATTCAGAAAAACAGAAGAATTTGTACAACGGCTGAGTGGCACTGGCAAAAGCTTTTGTTCTGCTTTGTGAAACAGCTAAAAGAGAGAAGCCAGCCAAGTCTAGGCAGTCTGGTGCTCGACCATTTAATGTCTTATAAAGTGGTAAAAAAATAAAAGGAAATGCAAAATTAAATTTACACAAAAACAAACAGGCAAGCATGTAGAGACGTAAAGAAGGGAATAATGTCTGCTCTCCTCTTGGTTTTTGTCAGTACTCGAGCTGTCCTGTTTTAAATTAGCTGTAGCTGATTAATTGTGTTCTTTGCTCAGCCAGAGAGGAGAACAGCCTGCTTTTAATAAAAGCATTAGTCTCTGTGTTACTCAGGAGGAGGAAACGGCCTCTTTTAAATAATAAAAACCTGCTTTGACCCGTCATATATGAGCATAATGTGACCCGCTATGATATTATTTGTCCTTGCGCAGGCCTGTACATGAACAATAACACTTGCATCGGGAAGGGAAGTTTTATAAAAATCCTTGTGGACGCAAATCTCATCCCCAGCAGCTCCCGCTCTGCACTGTCCTTGTCCTCGCTCTCCTCACTGTCATCCACTTTCCTACATAACACTATGCTATTTCCTCTTTCGTCCCGTTCAATCTCAACCTCTGTCACAATCCCGTAACCTTTCGACCACTCCATCTTCCTCCATCGTCACCCTCTGTTTCCTCCCCTCTACGTCCCTTCCCTCTCCCTTTAACAATCTTTCCTCTGTCACACTGCAGCCATCCAAAAAAATTCAATTACAATCAAGATGTTTGTCTGAGCTGGTCAGAGAGAAGAAGAGGGGCGAGGGTGGCGGTAATACTGGGCTGTCACTGTCTTCGAGTGGAATGGCTCCCTCCGGGGACCCTTCTCCAGCAGAAAGCCATTTACACACCCGTCAGCTAGATAAGCATAAATGAGAAGAACTAGTGGATGTTAAAGTGCCAAGTGCTTTATTACCCTTATTCCCACATATCCCCACTCGGAATGACTGCTTCCATTTTTCCGTTCTCATGAAAAGCACATGCAGAATCTCTGTCGAGCATGTGTGAACTATTTCAGTCTACCTGCCGCCCTGGTTTTATTCAAAAAGATGCTCCATCACTTTAAAAGTCTTGCCAGTGCACTCACTGACATAAACACACACTGTTTCTCCCACTTTAACACACACATATTAATTTGTTGGCCATTCCAGTGAAGAAGGCCTTCATCCAAATGGCAGCGAATGCAGAGCTGTGCTTTTGAGTGAGTTTAGAAGCTGCAATCATCTGATATAAATAGAAACTGAAGTGGCTTTTAGACAGCAGCTACACACTGAAAACCCCTCCCACCCTTGTTCTCCTGCTCATGCACTGTCATCTGCTTTGGGACGAGGCCCCGTCCTCTCTCTGGACTTAGTCCAGGATATACATAGGACATCTGGGACAAGTGATGGTCATAGCACAGAGCAAAGACCTCTGGGTGAAGCGGGACACTACTGTCTTGTATACAGTCAGCTTAAAGTGCAGTCCTGAAGGACTGAATACCCTCTAACAGGGACAGAGAGCTGGCTTCTTGTGTTGTGTCTACAGATAACTGGCAATTTAGCAAAGATCCAACTGTAAATTGCATCTTTAAGCTCTTTGTTACACGTAGCCTGCTGTAAAGACACATCATTTGTTCTCATTTCTTTGGTTGCTCAGTGAAAAATGCCAAAGATAACAAAGTTTGACAGTAACAAGGTGATTCTCTGGAGAGCGATTAGCTGAAAACTTGGCATATCTCAGAATAGTGTGAAATGCGTCTTTAAAAAAAAAAAAAAAAAAACTTAAGGTAAGTGGACAATAGAGCAGCACAATATATAAAACATTTACCTTCATCACGATATTGGCCCATATGATGTACACATTGAATAGACGGGCTAAATGACAATATCTAGAAGCGTTTATGTTTTATATATTTTAAGGAAGTGACGTGATATCCCAGTTGCAGTTCTTGCACTCTGTGTCAACGACGACACGCTACAAACGCAGGTCTGGTCGCGCGGCAGAACCCTTCATGAGTTTCACTGCATTTCCTCACTGAAGACTTCAATCTGAAAACTGTGTTTGGAGACCGTGTCCTTCCCGGATTCACACGCCAGTGAAAACCAGCTCTTGGGTTAGAACACGTTTTAGCCTGCTGAGATTTGCGTGAAGAGCAACAGGTCTGCATCACCATGGCGACGGAGCCAACACTGTGAAAACCCTGACCTCAACAACTGGGTCAGACTCCACCCACGTTTATTAGACATCTATTAGACATCTATTAGACGTCTTTTAGACCAAAAATGCTCAGTGGGCAGTGTTCCAACCACAGGCGGCATCTCGCCATCGGTAAGTCGTTTTAGTCCCTTCCAGACCTGCGCTGGAAAGCAGTAATAGTGGGACTTTTCCTTTGTAACGTTTGCATTCAGACAAACATTCTGGTCTTTTACCTTGGAGATGCAGTGGACATGTATCGGCTGGTCTCCATGTCATAAGAACATTATTGTTGTGGCACGTTGTTTTGGCTGAACGCACAAGAAAATGTTCCGGAAAAAGTCCAACCATTTTTGTTCTGGTTTAACTGTTGCATCATGTTTCATCATGGGCCGGTTTGCCAGAAAGCACCAAAGTTCTGGGACTCAAGAACTGAGCTGTTGCCAGGATCAGATCTGTGTCTGTGTGAAAGCACTAGTAGTGAACACAGGGAGAAGTTCGGCCGAAAAGTCATCAGCAGCATATAAATAATATCTGGAAGGGATATTCTCAAAACACAGGGGAAAAAAATCCAGTCAGGTCTAAGTCAGGACCTGAGAGATGCATCTGACCCTTCAGCTGATCCCTCTACTGTTCATTTTCTCAGCAGAAATGGTCTCCGTGGAAAGATGGCTGCCAAGAAGCCATTCTTATGAGACAGGAAGAAAAGGCTGAAGAATGCCAAAAGACACAAAAACTGAAATGAAAATCCGTCCCTCCCCATGGTCGAGACCTCAACAATACTGGATCAGTGTGGGGTCATCTGGACACAGAAGAAAAACTAAAGGCATTGACCTTTAAACTCAATCTGGATTTCCCTTCATGTTCTCCGATTCCAGTGTAAAGCTGCATAAAAGTTTCTTTAAGGCAGTGGTTCTCAAAGTTTTTAGTGTGTACCGCCTGCGAAAACATCGAGCTCTCCAAGTACCACCATCATGACCAACCTGAACATACAGTAGTGAAGGCTTACCCTAGTAGTTATGGACTGTTCACAGAGGAGTCATTCATGAATCGATAACTCCTAATATGAGAATATGAGAAGACCATCTTCACAAGCGGGACCAAAAACACACACCTGCCATCTTTTATTTCAAAGGGATGATCGTATCTTTGTGCAAAATCTTTATTTTGTTTACACTGCATACATTTTCACTGCATGACACCATGCTGTTTTGTGCTATTATTACTTATAATTTCATGACATTTTATTTTTACTCTCGCATGCGTTTTTGTTTTGAAGTTGGGGCGGAGAAAAACATTCTCATACAACATAAATGGAAGGATAACTAATTTCCTTCATCAGGAGAGCTGAGGTCCACTTCAGGTCTGCTGAAAAATCATCAGCCATAACTTTCCTTCTGACCTCTGATTTTTAAAATTCCAACTGTGAGGCTTTGTTATTGTCCCAGAAGAGTGTTTGTGTGCATCTCCAGTTCACCCCCGTGAAGCAGAATCTTCTTTTCAAATTTAGCATTTTCTCTCAAAGATATGCCCAAATTCAGATTTTTTGTTTTCTCACTAGATCACCAGATCCTCCTCATTCATGATGTCTGTGATGGTGTCCAAGACTCACACATCAAATCTTCATCATCCACTTCCCACAATGAGGATTAGCACCATGACTGTGTTGCAAATCCTAATTTACTGTAAGCCAAGAGAAAGCATATCAGAAAGGATCTCCTGCATGACGGGGGTGACCCCGCTACCACTTACATTTGAACTGTGCGTTGGATTTAAGTCCTTTTTTGGCCCAGTGATACTTGAGCCCCGTTTCCAACTTCGGGTCTGGGTCGGGTAAGGTCGGGCCAGGCCGGATCGGGTGGGTTTTGGTATGGATATGTTGATTTCACGTTGGGTCCCCACAGCAAACTGTACCCTTTACCCTGGAGGTGGAGCATTAACCGGATGGCGCTGCTATGTGATCGTGTGACATCATCGCCGTGCAACACCTTTTAAGCAAAGCACCACACATGACAGAAACAAAGGAGTCACCACTGCACGCGGGAAGTGACAGATTTTTCAGCGATTCAAGGGATTGCTGTGTGTTAGCTCCACCTCTTTGGTCCAGATCGCTTAGGTCAGTACCCCTAACGAAGGGTACCAAAAAATTAGGCCGGTCGGGTTGGATATAAGGGCACCTGTCCCAGTTTTTATCTGTGGAGATGCAAAAAAACATGGACCGATCCAGCCCGACCCGACCCAGACCCGCTGGTGGAAATGGGGCATTGGTGTCATAAAGCACTGCACACTTATACACGTGCAGGACTCTGCATAAGCTCCATGGCTGTCATGGAGAATGCCTTGCTTTCCTCTGTGTACCACTAAAAGGAGTTAGAATACCACTGGTGGTACACGTACCACAGTTTGAGAGTGAAGGCTTTAAGGTGTTCTGGTGACATATAAAGTGTCACGGGTAGAGGGAGGAAGGGAGGACCCAAATGTAGGACAAGGGGGGAAGGTACAGGGACAAAAGGTTTATTGTAGGGATGATAAAACTAGTGACGTGCCTGATGAACTGAGACTCCGTAGCACGTGTCAAAAAAAAGGAGATAAAAAAAAAAAAAAAAAAAAAAAAAACGGGAGGTATTAGGAGTTTCCTTGTGGTAACACACCTTGTGACTTGTTCAGAGCTAGGCATCAAGCTCTGCACAATTACCTGTTGATTGGAGTCAGGTGTGCAGCAGGAGGGAAATTCCTAATATCTGCAGGATGCTGGCCCTCAAGGACCTGGAGTGCCCACCCCTGACATAAAGGGATGACTGATGGCTCCAGACTGTTACGAGCCGTCTTCACAAATCTAGATCTGGTTTTTCAGCCACGCTGTTCGCTGGCCAGATGAAGCCAGGCGAGCTTCTTAGGCTACGTTCACACGGCGACGATCAGAAGAGAAGACGCAAAAGTGGCATCTCGTCTTCATCTTTTCATCTGCGTTTACACGAGCATCGTCATGAAGAAATCTGCGTGCATAGGCGGACGCAAGAGTGTGTGGAATTCGATTGGATACGCAGGCCAGGCTGTTGGGTGGTGCTGTGATGGAACTCCATCATGTCCACGCGCATGCGTAAAATCCACCTTAGATCCGCTGGGTTTATGTAGTTTACGTACATTACGTACATTGTTGTTTTTCCTGTTCGTGTGTGACGTTAACGTGCATGCGACATGAGCATGGCGTGTTAAGGTCCACCATCATTTTTGCGTGTTGGACCGTGCAGACGAGAACACAACGGCGTTGCGTCTTTAGGAATTCCACTTCAGAATGAGTCTTCAGATTTTTGTGTCTTCATCCCAGAATAACGCCGTTGCCGTGTGAACGAAAGGCACTTCCGATGAAATATTTTGCCAGTCATCCTCATGTGAACGGCCCCTCAGAGCCATTTCCTATCTCTGGGCTGAGGTGAGATAATCAGCTGCTGACTGTATCATATCTAATAGACATATCTGAGTAGAATCAATCTTTCTATTCAACACCTGAGCAACAGCTACACGGAGCAGCTTATTACAGAGCTCTCAAGTTTTCCATTTCATTGGTAATGGACCATTTTGTTAAATTTTTCAAAAGATATTCTTCACTCGGCTATTTTATTTCCCCCCCTCACTTTCCTCTTGTCTAAAAGTAGCTCTTCTATATCATCTAAATCCAGTAAGCGGTGTAATGTGGTGTTATTTTACCTTTGGAGGTTATTTATATTGACTTATGGAGGGAGAAGCTGTTGGTGACATTTAACAGATGCTGGTGATTCTGCCCAGGAAGGGAAGCTGAAACTCAACGTTGGAGAAGAGATCTGTTCCCATCACATCAGATGACAGGCAGTTAATAGCATGAACAGAGGCGTTTAAGGTGTGTGGTCCAACACACTGTGGCAGATTTCTGACAAAGGTCAGCGTGCCGGTCGGCTGGACATGTCATCAAATGCCGTCAGAGAGGAAGGATGGGGAGGGAGCTGGATGAGGAGGACCAGGATGGCGGTTGGGAGGGGGAAGAAATTGATTTGTCTCCAGCTGCTAAGTCTCATTGCATGAGCCTGTCTGATGGGGAGCATTACAGTCAATCACTGTGGATCAACTCCAGCGCTGTGCCACACAATCCCCACCGCCTCCCCCCAGACAAATTATCTCATTCACAAGCAGTGCATGATGGGAGAGCCTCTGGAACGTTCCACATTAAACCCCCCTCATTCACGCAGGTGTCTGAGGATTTGCTTTGCAAGGAAGCTGTCGATTATAGGTAGAAGGGGGATCCTTATCGCTTCGAGTCCTTATCCACAGAGACTTTCAGCGTCTCTTCAGAAACATATTACTGTACAGAATTCAGTTTTAATAATGTCAGACGTGTGATACCGCTCCTTTACAGATTCTTTACAGATATTAGTGTCAGGTGGTGGAGGACAAGGACAGACACAGTGCTGAACTAAAGCAGAGCACAGCTGCATCTGCCTGCTGTGGCTAAGCTGCATCCCTGGAGGACGAGAGCAAAACAAAAACACTGCGACATTGAGGCATCTTGCTGATGCTGCGCAGTGATTCCTGGTCGTTTGCAGTTCAAAGACAATGATAGACAACAAAATGTGCAACTGGTGGATGTGGCTAAAAGCATCTCTGAAAGCAACAGGCTACATGTATGCCTGTTTTTTGTTTTTAACTTTACTTGTCCAGCATCATTACAGCAGAAAGATGATCCGGCTACTTTGTTGTGCTGAATTTATTTCACTTTTCTGAGGGGAGCTTAATAAAGACAATAACGCTGTGTTCACACCAAATGTGATTTGAGCGTCGAAAACCCACGTGACGCCCAAAGTTTGATGCTGGTTCACATAAAAACAGACAAAAACGCTCTTGACGTGCATCTATACCTGGGTTTCCATTACACCTGGAATTGCGCAAAACCTAAATATCATAATTAAAAACCATGAATGGAATTACCTACATGAAGAAAAAACACTCAAATTTCGCGAAAAAGTTTTTACGCTTTCATGAGGTGTAAATTCAGACGTTTCGATAAAACATTTTTTCGCATAAGTGTAATGAAAACACTTTTTTCGCAATTACACGCCATCAGACGTGATGTAGGGGGGTAAAAATCCAGTTATTCCTTCTTAATTAAAATGAATATGATAATTTACAAGCATTAACTGTGAAATTTGGAGTGATGGGGGAAGTTTTATCAGTCACATGAAAAATCCCCAAATCGCCGTAACTCAGCAAGCAGAGTTCATTTAGGACATTATACAGATGGTTCTTAACGACTGGCCACGAGCTGTTTATGTCGTTTCCACACATTTGTAACACCACGACTCGGTTATCTCGTTCCCACATGTTAATTATACTTCACCAGGATTTAATAAAACGTGACCATGGATAACATCGTGTGACTGCGCCTTCGTATCAACAGCTGCATCACCACATCAGTCAGGAACTGGTGCCGGATAAAAGTGGAATACAAGATCAAGAAATGACATCCACAATCCAGAAGTTGATTCCGAGGGGTTTTTAATTTGTGCTACATTTCGGGTGTCTGTCCTGGAATTCACCACGAGTGTTTTACCCTGCTGATGTGATCAAAGGCTCCGTACATACGGACTTTACCTCTGAATCATCATCCACTTTTTTCATCTCTTGATGATGAGCAGCAGCAGCTCTTAAACACAACATGTTTATATCTCCATCCTCCTCAAAGTGGAGTATCGCGGGACAGGATTTTTACGAGAATTAAGGCTTATACCATTCAATGGAAACACCTACATATCGCTATTGTACTTTTTCAAAATTGAAGACATATCGATTTCATTTTTCGAAAAAAAGTGTAATGGAAACCCAGCTGATGTGTTTGTATGATGGCAGATGAAACTGAGCAGCTGCTTGGCTTTATTTGCTCCACAAGGACATAACGATGTCGTTCAGAGAAAAAAAAGACTTTTACTAACACAGGTGTTCGGCTAGATAAGAGACATGAAACATGTCATGCTAGCATGAGGTTTTCACTGCCTTCTATCTATAATCATTGGCACTGTGATCAGGTCAATATTTCTCTTCTGGTACCAAGACAGAGCTTCATCTTATCATCGAGTACTTTTAAAATATTGACAGACATTCATGGTGCCATCTGGCCATAAATGACATGTCCTTCTGCATTCATGTAGCCAGCACTCTCCTGCATGGGTATTTCACTTCTGAGATGATGCGTTCAAAGTCTGCACAAAACTTGTTGGGTACCACCAACCAAAAAACAAATCTTATGCATTTCTACAGTTGCTTTTTATGCGAAAAGTGCATATTTTGCAGGATCAATAGAACAGTTGACACTCAGTTTGATTACTTTACAATATTATACTGAATCTATGAATAATGACTCAGTGTTAGCCGATGTGTAAGTGTAAAAAATCATCTTGTCATAAGCCCATCACATTAGGGATTACTGTACTTGATGTTTAATTTATATTTGGAATATTTGAGTTGATCAAATTAACTCAGTGATTATTGTATTAATTAATCAGTGTTCATTTATGTATTGTTTACACCTCTAATAACTAATGGTGCTGTGGAGGTTTTTGGACCTTGTGATGATTGTGTTTCCAATGGATCTTTTTTATTAAATTTTTCTTTATTTTTTTTAAAGTTTGTAGTTTAATGAATCACTGTAATTCTAAACAGCTCATTCTATTACATATTTAGTTTTACTTTAATCATTATTTACATTATTTTTAATTCTTTCCAAAAAAACCCCAAAACTTTTCAACATAGAAATACTGCCGTTAGTGAATCATGAATTTATTACAGAATTACAGAATTACAGAAATGATTGCACCATTTTCAGAAAACTAGCTTAAACCTGCTCCAGTCTAATTCCTGGACTTTGCTGGGATTACTTCAGCAAAGTCACTCTTATCATTGCTTCCATGAAAATGCAGCTGGCTGCACACTGAACTGTTCGGCTGCAGTGTGGTGTTGATGAAAGTTAATGAATCAGTATATGTGAAGTGATTAGAACTGCTGCTGGACTTAGGAAAACTTGTTTTACTTTGCTAATGCAAGTAGGAGTTAAAAGAAATTGGTGCAGACAATGGCATTCTTATTCCACTCCTATAAATCAGCTTAAGATGATTTTCTTATTTCCTCTTGAAGCAACAGCCCCTGAAAGTGTCTGCACATGTCGACTATAAACGGCCATGTGAGTGCTACATGTGTCACAATAATCTTTTAAACTACCCAATAAAAAGCAAGTCAAAGTCTTTGTATTCCTGTGGGGTTCATATCAAGTGTGAACCCTCATGTTTAAATAACTTATTGTGTTGCAATACACCATATTTTTAAAAATATTTCAAGAGTTCAAGGAAATGCGAGCAGCCCGCAATTCGAACAGCTTTGAAAAAAAAAAAAAAAAAAAAAAAGATCCTTTGAATCAGAAAGCAAGATAAAAAGAAAGGACAAACATACATTTGTTATGGAGTGCTCTCTGTTTGCCTCCCCTACCTTTGCTCTCACAGGATTTCTCAATGAAGCTCCTGCAGCCCTGCAGCACAGCTGCAAAGTGCAGAAGAGCTCACACAGCAACCTTCTCACCGCAGAGGAAAAGCACCGCATGTGTCCAAAAGCTGATCCTCTTAAACATGCCGAATGTTGGGAGTAAGCAGAAAATGAATGAAATGGGAAATGAGGAGGAATGAAATTACAAAAAAAAAAAAAAAAAAAAAAAAGCTGAAATTCAATTTAGTGTATGTGTATTCCTCTAAAAGACTAAATACATTTAGATCTGTGATAAAGCTCCTGGCTCAGCAGCCTCCTGGGTGACTGAAGTAATTAGTTACAGCACTGGGAGGATGCCGTGGTAGCAGGTTGTTAAAGTCATTTGCCTCTTCATCCTTCTTCCTCTTGACTTTCATCAGCCCTCCGTTCTGCTCACTAAACCATGCAGTGTAGCAGGAAGTGTAAAACAGAAAGGAGCCAAAAATGTGCACATGCACTTCAGTTACTCCTGATGCTTTTATATAACAGATGTTATACCTGTGGCAGACGAAGTCAACAATATTCTAAAACCACAAATAAGAATATTTTTTTCTGACAGTCCAAACAGTAAAGCTTTTACCACCTTTAACTGTTGAGCTTGTATGTACAATTATCGTCATCTCTTTTTTTTTTTTTTTTTTTTTTTTTTTTTTTTTTTTTTTTTTTTTTTTCTTTTTTCTTTCTTTTTTTTTTTTTTTACATGTCATGTCCAGCATCATGGCAGCAGATTATTATCATTTCTAATCATCAATCACATGATTTTAGCTGGTCCACAGATTCGTGGTGAGTAGCCTCTCTGCACCAGAAAACTAAATTCAGTGTAGCTGGAACCTGTTGTACACAAACTTGGATGCTTGCACTGCCATCTGATGATGTCAGAAGAGAATTTTTTTTAAATTTACTGTAGAATAGTATTTATATCTTCATCATATATTATTAAATACTGTATCTATAACAAAAAATATACATATGAATACATGTTTTAAAATTATATTCATTGGTTCATTCTAACCTCAAAATAGTAGCGATGCACGGATCCGATACCCGGATCAGATATCGGCTCCGGTACTGACAAATTAGCTGGATCAGATATCGGATGAATTTGGCTGATCCAACATTACGATCCAGTCATTTCTGTTTTAATTAATATCATAATAAATGTACACTTTGTTATTTAAATAATATAAGGTACATTTATATCTGTGTTAATTTGCTACTTTTTAAAAAAAGGATGTATGCGAAGGGCAACTCAACATAATATCTTCCAAATAAGTCAAAGTAATGCAGAAATTTTACCTGTGAGTAAATGCACGTATAAACTCCTAGAAATAAGGTCCAGGCTGAAAAAAAAAGAAAGTTATCCTTTAAAAGTACAAAATGGTAGAGTGGTGTTTAGGTCAACTGGTTGAGCAGCCGCCCCATGTTCAGAGCAAGGGGCAAAGTCTGCTGGAGAAAAGTGAAGCCCAGAAGAAACCTTAAAAAAATGTAGTTCTCTTTTCATCCACTAGGGGCTCCAAACAGAGCAAATTCCCATAGACTCTCATGTTAAAAAGTCCAACTTCACAGCAGAAATAAACATGTTTAAAGCCTGGTTCAAAAAATCATTTTAGGTTTAATAGGTCAAGTTTATCTTCATGTCAACTGTGAGGGGGGTGATTTTTTTTATTTTTTTATAGCTCATCTGTTTAGATTTTATTTAATGTTGAAATTACACATAAATAGGGGCGTGTTGATTGATAGGCGGCAGACTGGGTGCTGATTTTAGCTGTGAAGGCTAATAGTTAGCTCCCTGCTTGCTCCCAGGAAGGTCTCAGCCTTTAAGTTTGAGCGTGTTTTACCTTTAAACCACCTATCTTTGTTCATTCCTCTTCACTTCGGATTAGCTTGGTTAGCATTAGCTTGGCTGTCAATCATTTGTCCCGCAGCTTGAAGCAGCCCCGTCTTTGCCTATTTTACTATTTTCCGGGAGTGACGACACACGTGACACGGCAAGATGGCGACGAGGAAAACGCCCAACTGGCTTCACTTTCCCTTTTCAGACATAACCGGATACTACATCAGTCTTTTTTTTACAGTCTTTGGTTTAGAGGCTACACTTTCTCCGTGCGGTGGGTCTCAGTTAAATTCTTGGTCTGGGATCCTTTACTGCACATCATCCCCCCACTCTCTCTGCCATCCTGTCCTGTCAATAAACTCTGATATAAAGGCCATTAGAGCCCAAAAATCCTTAAAAAAACTAAACAAACAAAAAAACTATAAAGGATTGGGGGAGAATGAGCTCCTCGAAGTTGGCGCTCTCTGTTTTTCTAGTTACTTATGTAACACCTCAAACAAAACGTGTAAAACTGCTCAGGTTCACTTATTTAGCTTCTTTTTTTGCACCACTCCTCATCAGGTATTACTTCAGTGGAGATTACATTTAGCGATATTACACATAACTTAATTTATGGACATAAATGTTAGGATTTCTTTGTATGTGTGCATGACTTGAGTTGTTGCGGACATTTGGTGAAAATTTCATGTTACCAGCTCTACTATAAATATATATTTTCTGAGAAAAATGACATGTTCAGAACTTTTCCCCCCCGCTGTAAATCTGGATTTGGATCCTAGTTTTCACTGAAAGTAAGGAACTTTCCTTTCAGGATGATATAACCATTCAAGTTTTTGACTGTTCCAGGTAAATTTACCCTGACACAGTCACGAACGTCTTGATTCTGACACAGATCCCAGACTTCTTATGAGACCAACCGCCTTTGTCGTTGTGAAGCTATAACCCATTTATTCTGGCAATGTCATTTCAGACAGGAGGCAGAAAAAATAGGCCTCGTAGACAAGAGGTTCAGGAAAATATCAAGACATCAGCAGAGTGCAAAGTGTCACCAGCTGCATTAGTTTTCTCCGAACTAATTTACGGCAGTTGTGAGTGATCAAATTTTTCTTTACACTAAACATTTGTCCATTCTTATGGGTAATTTCAGGTGTTTCATATTACTTTAGGCTAATAGAGTAATAAAAACCGAATGTTGCCTTTGTTTGGCTCTCCTGAAAGCAACTTTTAAGTTTTAGATACCTGCATTGCTCCTAATACTGTTTTATTGAGTAACAAGCAGTTTTGTGAAGACGAAAGTATCTAAAAATGTCTCCACACTTGTTTTCGTAGTAGGCAGGTATAAAATTTGCTGACCAGTGTTGTACGTAAAAGCAACAAAAGGTCAAAAGATATCTACCTCAGTCTGAAACACACCTGAAATGACTTGTCTCCTTTGCATGGCCAGAAAATGAACCTGAAAACATGAAGTTTTACAGCTGCTTATGAAAGTAGTTTAGTCATAGTTGTTTTGCCATGTCAAGTTCAAAATGTGGTGAAATAACAATTTGTTCACAACATGTCACTGCTCAACAAAAATGTCCAAATTAGTTTATCAGCAAAGATAATTATCTTAACAACTTAACCATTGTTAGCTATTCATTTCAACAACTCATTCATTACTCACGCACAGTTCTTTTAAATGAGGAATGTGGCTAATTAGCTTAAGTGCTCATCTATTACTTTGAGTTAACTACTGTGACTTCTCTCCTTGCTTGCTAAGTAGCTTTCCTGCAGTGTAACGGTGCTAATCAGATCAGAAGCACAGCAGCTGGTAGCACTATGTGGATGCTTACTCTTCACAACCCAAGAAGCTGAATGTGTATTTTAATAAGTAAACTTTCTTTTCGGGAAAGATAACTGCATACACGTAATGGAGTATAACAGGTCTAAAGCTTACAGAGGCACAGTAAACGGTGAAGGCAATGCTAACAGCGATGACATCAAAACCAGCAGACCACCAGTCCTCTGACACCCCCAGAGGGAAATGTTCAACTTTCTTTGAACTTTGAAAAGCATCTGGAAATAACTGCATGAGCAATCAAAGTCAGATGAAGCTTTACTGGACAATACCGATGAATGACATCTAACAGTTATTTAGCCGAACAGCTTGTCAGCCTTAAATAAGCTGCGGTTTGCAACTTGAATGTCACCTCTACAGAGTCCCAGCTGAACAGGCTTCAGTTTAGGAACTCCTTTAATCTCTGACGGGCATCAGCTGAATTTTCATGTTATCAGAATAATTACCACGTGTGAGACCTTACCATGAGCAAAGGTGGGGAAAATCATAAGGAAAGCCAAAACAGGAGCCCTTAAAGCTGTGCCAGTACAGAGTGAACGAAGCAAGGGGCTTGAAAGAATGCCAACTAGCTGTGGATGTCTCTACAGATAACCGATGCAATAACTCATCTGTATGAAGCTTTAGCTGCCCTCTAAACAAAACATGAGCCGGAAAACACCTGAGAAAAAAAAAGAAACAAGCAGGATCTGATTAGGGATGGGAATTTTTATTTTTTAAATGATTTGGGTAAAATTTTGGGGTTTAATCGAACGGTATAGGTAACAAAAGGAACTTGTTTTCGGTAATTTTTTGTGTTTATATTGAAATAATAAATTTATTTCACATTCAAAATATAGAATATTTAAAGAAAATAAAAAAACAAGCTTTTGTTTTTTGTAAAAGAAGGGCATGAAGGGAAAGTTAATATATTAAAAAGAATAATTTAAGGGAGAATAAAGGAAAAATCTTAGAAAAAACCAAAAACAGTGTAAAGGGGAAAATAAATGAAAAAAAAAAGAAAAAAAAAGATATTATAAAATATTTAAATAAAAAAAAAAAAAATTTAAAAGAAAAAAAGAGGGGAAGTGAAGATTTGAATTTAGAGTAAAAAAAAAAAAATTCAAATGAGAATGAGGGTGAGAGTTAATGTTAAAGTGGGTAGGAGATGTTGTAGGAGTTAGATAAAAATAAAAAAATAATAATAATATAATAAAAATAGAAAAAGAAAATACACAGAAACTAAAAAGATATTTTGTTGAGGTTTTGGGGGGGGGTGGAGGGGGTGAGGGGGCGGTGGGGGTGAGGGGGAAATCATGTTGCGAAGAGAATTTGGGTGATGGAGAAATAAAAATAAAAAATTACTAGAAGAAGAAGAGATGTATATATGATTGGAAAATGGGGGTTGGGGGGTTTGTGGGGAAGCGGGGCCGGGAAGGACGGAGAGAAAAAGATGGAAAGAGAAAGGGAGGGGGGGGGAGGGGGTGGGCCGTGAGTAAAACAGCACGACCTCTCCCACCCGCGGGCCCTTTCCGGGGGGGGGGGGGGAAAGAAATGATCTTCCCAAAAAAATAAGACGGGAAAACCCTAAATAGGAGGAAACCGATCTGACACAAGCATGCAGAGTTCAAACATCTGCACCCGTAGTTGTGAGAAAAAGCAAATGAAGGGAAACTGCGGGCTTTTGATCGTCTTTGAAACAGTGTTTTCTGATTTATATCACAAAAACTAATTTATTAACCATAATCAAGGCCTCTGGATAGGTGATTAGTCTTTTCATGGACTGACTGATGGAACCTGCTTTATTTAAAGGAGCCCCATCATGAAAAATGGACTTTAAGCATGTTAGTGTGTTATTTCTTCATAAAAACTTCATCTAAGTCGTTCTTTTTCTACATTCCTGCATATTTGAGATATATGAATATTCAGGCCAAGCTCTTGCTCCCTGAAATGACTGACTGACCACCAGTGTACGTGTCAGGTGGCACCAATCATGGTGCCACCTAACAAATGTGCATGTGCAGCATTGTAGCAAGATGCCCTCTTTGTTCAAGAGAAACTTTAGGAAATTCTTTCCACAGTCCCCGAGGAAGAAACGAACCGCCCGCGGGAAGATTTTTTCTAAGACAAGCAGCCATCAGCTAACAGACGTTTTCACCAGAGTTCAGAAGAAAAGCTTTTTTTCTCTTTCTCTTTTTTTTTTGAGCTATAGACGATGGCAAGTTGGTAAAATGTGGTTGTGTTTGACGTGGCAGTTTATTTGTTGTACTGGACAATGAATCGACTCACCAGAAGTGGTTAGATTTTTTCTTCAGGAGCAGAAAAAACCCTTAACTTTGTGTGTGAACTTCACTCCTGAAAACTTCATGAATCTTGGGCAGTAAAATGTTTTTTCTCAGGGATTACCTCTGAAATCTGACACAGTTCCCACCATAAAAACGCCTCATGGACAGACAACAACACCAGTGAGTGAAAACATCTCCCAGCTCAATGCTAACTGTTAGCCTATGACTTGCTAGACAATTTACTTACTTGTCAAGGGTTTCCGTGGTACTGCGTGTACTTCAAACTCCATATCAGACTCTGGGTCGAGAGCATACAGCTCCATAACAGGCTGCTCCATTTTATTCTATCAATCGGAGTCCCATCATCCATCAATGTTTACAAATAATGTCCATGTGAGTGACAAAGCTGGCGCTAAAACCAAATCCATGACCCTCAGAATCTGTGTCTGTTCTAGGCATGTGCCGGTATGAAATTCTGACGATATGATAACCTTAAGCTAAAATATCACGGTATACCATGGTATCATGACTACAGTCTTAAATATTGTTTCGAAGGGCACATTCAGAAAGCATAGTCCGCGAGTCTCGGCCCGTTTGGGGACTCGGTGCGGTTGGGGGTGGTCTCGGTCCGGTGGTCGTCCGGACTGAGATCGCATTCACGTTGCACTATTGCCAAATGAGCCAAACGGGCCAAAAATGAGAATCTCAGGTGGCGCTGCTCTCAGATTCACCGAAGGCGAGGACAAGACGCACGAACAAGAAGGTTCTCACAACTTCTGTTCCCTCCACAAAGCGACATTATTTTTGTACGAGGAGCTGGATATGATTTCATCAGATCAAATATCGATTAAAGCTTTTACTTCCTCGTAACTCCACGTCTGACCACGAGCCATCTTCATAAGTACTGCCGTCCCTCGCGTGTGTTTGTTGTCATAGCGTTTACCCACGTTGTCCAACGTTTGACCCACAATGCCAATGCAACTTGTAGTCCACTTCCTGTCTTTGGTTCACTTAAATCGGACCGAGACCTGCGTTTGCAGGCGGACCGAGTCCGATTGTTTGTTTCGGATCAGAGTCCGTTTGCGCATTCACAACTCCCCTAAACAAAGCGGACTTTCCGAGCAAACGGACTCTGATTCAAATCAAAAAAGCTTTTTGAATGCGTCCTAAGTGTCTGGGTAAATACAAACAACTTATTTCTGTTGAACAATGCCATTTATTGGAACATCTTCCTTTGATGTTTAATGGTGTCGGCATTGGCAAGATGTGAATTTAACCTTTTTCACAATCTGCCACTTAAATGGAAGGAAAACATTTGCAGGTGAAAAGATGCTTTGACAAAATAAAGTATGGGTCTGTCAGAGCGAAGTTGATCATAAAAGAATAAAAGTCCATAATAAAGTTATAAGTCTGCAACCATTTGTTTGCTGTACTGGACAATAACAGTATAAAGCAGTTTGAGCTTTAATGAAGGCCACACATCAACATTATTTATCAAATTGGAACAACACGGTGTCGGATCTGAGCGGATGACATTGAAAACTCTGCCCGCCTGACTCGCTACTCAGTCACCTGGGCAGTAAATGGAGCCTACCCAGTCATAGTGCTGCCAGTAAAGCGCCTCTTCTCACTGAACTTTCTGGTCGGCTATAAGTCCCGCTGGTTTACTCTCTAGTTCACTGTTTTCTCTTCTGGAAGAAGGCTGCCTCCTGCTAACAATCTCCACTTGTTTGCGCTACTTAATCAGCCTGAGCTAGTAATAAATAGGAGTAACGTCATGGGTGGTCTTTTCGTGTCACAAGTGTGTGTTTGTGTCTGTCTGTGTACATGCGTGGTTTTCATTCAGGCAAACAGTAGAACAACACGAGGAAGAAATCCACCATTGAAATGAAGATAAACGTAACTAATTTGATAAAGAACATTTACTTGCCATGTGATGGGTAGCCCTCAGAGATTTACTCACCAA
This sequence comes from Atherinomorus stipes, assembly GCA_023101725.1. Classification (NCBI taxonomy): domain Eukaryota; kingdom Metazoa; phylum Chordata; class Actinopteri; order Atheriniformes; family Atherinidae; genus Atherinomorus; species Atherinomorus stipes. The sequence continues at coordinate 439,911 of JALJCO010005685.1, forward strand.
ACGGAAAATTTAGTCGCATTTGGCGCCTGGCGAGTGTTAATTTCAAACCCTGACTGGGAGAGTGCGTCAGGACAGGCGGCGAACACCTGACTTGTCTTCTCTCTCGCTGTGTTTTATAAAACAGAATGAAGCTCATATCGCGGTCAAGGTATGAAGGTATGACGGAAGATGTATTGCTCTTCACACCCCTACATTTTTATACCGTGGTATACCTTGAAACCGGAAACCGGCACATCCGTAGTCTGTTCCGGAGTGATGTCACACACTCAAAAATAGAGGTATGAGACAGGAACATATCTGTACCTGTAGGTACATTTTTTACAAATGTTCTCTCAAAAGTACAATATTGGTCTTTAAGAGGACAGAAGTACCTATATATATAAAAAAGGGGCAAAAAGAAAAAAAAAAAAAAAATTTACAAATTAACCAAAGGGCCGTGAAAAATGTGGTAGCTTGTACAATAACTATAAATAGCAGTACTTCTAAACAGTAGTATAATTATAGTTATTATATTATGATTTTCATAAAATCATAGCAATAATTATCATATATGTGTTTGGCCTAATATTTATATAATAATTATTCATTTATTATTAGCATCTTTGATTGTCGTCATAATCTCTTGATTACTATTTATTATTTTTAATTGTTTATTTGTTTATTTTTTCTTTATTGATTCAGATAGAGGGGGAAGGAAAATGGACCAGGACCGAAAGGTACAGAAATGTCTTTCAAAAAGGAACACCCCCAGCAGGGGGGGGGGGGGGGGGGGGGGGGGGGGGGGGGGGGGGGGGGGGGGGGGGGGGGGGGGGGGGGGGGGGGGGGGGGGGGGGGGGGGGGGGGGGGGGGGGGGGGGGGGGGGGGGGGGGGGGGGGGGGGGGGGGGGGGGGGGGACAAGCTTTGTACCCTTTTAAGTACAAATTGGTACCTCTATTTTTGAGTGTGCATGAAATGTGCGTAAGATATTTCGAGATTGGTCGAGAGCTTCAGTGGTTCAGTACAGTCAGCCATTTTACTTTTGTGTTGGAAATTAGATACTTAAAAAACTAATATCTAACACCAAATTAGTTTCTGTAGTGGCGAGGGGAACATTATTTAGCTTATATATGCCTCTAGTTGACTTTTGAAATGTTTGAAAAGCATGATACAGCTCCTTTAAACCACTGACTGGTGTTCTTTTTACTCCTGTGAAAGAATGAGGCGTCATCATGCCACAATCTCAAGAGCCTTCCAGGACCTTCAGATAAAAAGCCTGGAAAGCTTTCTGATAAAAGTAGATAAAAGGTGGACGCCTGTGCGCCTGGCAAGGGATTTAAAAATATCTTCAATTAATAAATCATTCCATTGAAAAGAAAATCATCTCCAACGATGTGCTGATGAACACAAGAAAAAAAGACAAAACAAATTTGTACATTAACCTTCAAATTTTCACAAATAAACCTTGAAGCTCTTGTTGTCAGAGTGCATCTAGTTAGACGACTGACCCGTGTGGGAGGGGTGCAAGTAAGAAGACTAAGCTGTCTAAAATGAATATCATAGGAGTCAGAAACAAACTGATTATTGGGCAAAAGAAGTATTTTTACATGTGCTGATGTGGGTTTTTTTGTGCTGATGGTTTATTTATTGATCTGACTGGTCCACAAGACTCTAGATCAGTGTTCCAACTAACACAGGGCCAGTCTGTTCAAATTTTTAAACACCTCCTCTGCTGGCTGCGTCCCTGTGCCTGACAAACTCGGCACAGAACATGAAAACATGCATCTCATTGGTTATTTTCTTTACTAACGACAAGCCAAAATCATCAAAACGATTGCCATGTTTATCACCTTCATCAGCTGACCTGGATGTTGCCTGTGATGATGGTCGACGCTGTGGTAAGCTGCACTGCTTTCTCATCAATGAGATTCTGCTGTGAGTAAATGGACCCATTATAAACCCAGTAAATCTGAGCCTATGAGACAGCTAGTGCTGAACAAATAAGATGTTTACAAAGTTACGATGAAGTGATAATAACACGTCATAAGCAGCTGTTTCAATAATACGTTAGGTAGTCTTGTTGCGTTAATACAAAGACTAGTGGTGCGTTCTTTTTAGTGTTAATGCTTGATATTTGTGAACAGTCTGACCTAGAATGCAAGGGCAGCTAAAACTGGTAGTTTATTAGGACCAGGCTCAAGACTTTATCAGTGCTTTTCTTATGAAATACATTTAATCAAAGTCAAACTCTTTATGTTCTGTTATATTTCATTCTTACTTATGTCATTATTAGTATCATCTTTAAATCTACTTTTTACTTATTTGATTATTTACTTATTTTAAACAGCTATTAAGGAAAGATCATGTTCAGGGGAGATCATATTTCTCTAGTTCTAGCTCTCTTCATTGGCTCCCTGTTAATACTAGAATAGAATTTAAAATTCTTCTTCTCACATGGAAAGCTCTCCATGACCAAGCTCCATCGTATATTATGGGCCTTTTCCACTGCACATTTTCGTAACCCTTCCACATGGCTCGGCACGTTTTATTTGTGTTTCCTCTGGGAAAAAGACCTGGGACCCGTTACGATTTTTCACACCCATTTCAGAGGTAGCTCTAACTGTGCTGAACCTACACAAAACATGATGTAACTGATGGCTGTCCACTGATTGGTCAGAGGAAATTGTCGTCATACCGGTTTCGCCTCGCCTCTTCTAAAAATATCTGAGTCTGTTTTCGATGACTACAAGCCACAGAGGAAACAGCAGCAGCAGTACCTCCATATCATCCAATGCCTCCATTGTTGTTTTACTCTGCTGACCACTGTGTGGCACGGCAGTGATGTAACGGCAGTTTCGAACATGCAGACTCCGCCCACTTCCAGGGACAGATGCGGGCATGAAAAGTTCCACCTATTTCTGCCAGAAGTGGTGCAGTAATAGTGCACCATTACTGCACTATCACTGGCTGAACGATTTGTCCCACGAATACGTCATCGCGCATGGTGTCCAAAATTGGCGTGTGGAAACGTCCTTGTTCTGAGCGTTCATTTATGCTCTGAAATCGTTTCCCCTGGGCACACAGGCGTTTCTCTGTGCGACTGAATTAACAGACAAGTCGCTGGTAAGTGGCTGATAAGTGGCTGGCAGTCGGCTGAAAGGGGAACTTTTCATGCCCGCATCTGTAGTAGACTACTACTTCTCCTGTGTTGAAACAGAAACCGTCCTGATTGTCTTTAGAGTGTGGTGCTGTACTGTGTGATACCGTGCCCTTGACATTGTAGCTGCGTGACATTGTGGCTGCGTGACATTGTGGCTGTGTGACATTGTAGCTGCATGACGTCGCTGCGTGATGTAGCTGTATGATGTTGTAGCTGTGTGGCGTAGCTGCATAATGTTTTCTATGATTCTGTTTACTCTGAATTTCTGCTACAACTCTGTACTTTGCTCTTTACCTTTTGATTGCAGGACTATGTAACTTTCTCTACTCAAACGCTTCTTTTGACTTGTTTTGATGGAACACAAACATTTTGTAGATTCCTTGAGCCATCGCTGCCCAACAGCATCCCAAGGCTGAGAAATCACATCTTTTTTCCAGGACGCTGTGTCACTTTACAGCTGGGATTCACTGTACACGACAACACACTGACAGTTTTGAATGCATACCACGGTTGAACTATCAAAGATACACAAGCAGACATTACTAGAGGACAAGAGGGGAAAAAAGAGAAGGCACAGAGCAAGCGATAAGGCGGGTATCCACATCAGACAGACTTTTACTGTGAGGAGAGAGCTCAGAGGAGAGGTGGGATGCAAGATGGACTTTAAGTATCCATCGTTGGGGGCACCTCATTGAGAAAATCTGCCAAAGCTCAGAAGTGCTACTTTAAAATGGTTTAATTCAGATATGCTGTCACAGGTTTTTTTTCCCATTACCATACAAAATGCATCGACATCGTCCAAAGGAAGAAAATAGATATTTTTCTGGTATCTAAAATAGATGCTTTTCAAACTTGTTTCTACACCAGCAGTTACAAAATGAAAATTTTCTACTGAATTTCTAATGATATCACACAATATCTGCAGTGTTTTCTTGGAGAGGTTAGAGTGCAGAAGCCTTATTATGCTTTACATTGTTTGTTGCTTCAACCAATCTCACTCACTCCTGTTACAGCAAAAAAAAAAAATAGACATGAATAGCCTTTGAATGCACACACACACACACACACAACTCACAGTCACCTCAGCACTGACAGAAATGAAATAGGAAGGCAAATGGTTGTGCAGTGAACCAATCTTTAGCCTCTGCAGCTGCACACACACACATGCAGGAATCAGCAGTGTCTGTGCAGGAAAGATCAAAAGAAATGGTCACACACGCACACACACCACACACACACGCAAGCGTGTACACATTTCACACCATGAAGCATCCAGCTTTGAGGAGGACATTTATGCTCACCTCAGCAGGGTCTGCTTAGAAGGTGGAGGCGGGTCACCGTCCTGACTCTGCGGAGGCTTCTTGGTCACCTGTTTATAAATGTTCCTGGCCATCACCCCGAGCCACAGCATCGTCGACAACGACGAGTAGTGCAGCACGAACCCGACCTGGAAATTGAGCCACAAAAGGTGCAACACATTACTTCTTTGACTTTCCTAAACTTAAACGTAATCGTACAGTGTACCTCGGGCGGAAAAAATGTCAAACTTGACTGTATTCCTCCAAGTAAAAAAAAAAAAAGTTTAAGATGAGCTGCCTCTCAGTGAGGAAGAAAAAAATCAAAAAAAGGAAAAAAAAGGAAGGGGAAAATGGATTTAAATAAAAAGAAAGGAAAAAGATTTTAAAAGAATGAAAAAAAAAAAAAAGGAGGAAAAAAAAAAAGAAAAAAAAGGAAAAAAAAAAAAAAAGAAAAAAAAGGAAAAAAAAAAAAAAAAGAAAAAGGAAAGAAAAAAGAAAAAAAAAAAAAGAGGAAAAAAGAAAAAAAAAAAAACAAAAAAAAAAAAAGAGAAGAGGAAAAAGAAAAAAAGAAAAAAAGAAAAAAAAAAGAAAAAAAAAAAAAAAAAAAAAAAAAAAAGAGGAAAAGAGGGGAAAGAGAAAGAAAAAGAGGGAGGGGGGGAGGAAAAAAGAGGAAAAAAAAAGAGAAAAGAGGAAGGAAAAAAAAAAAAAGAAAAAAAAAAAAAAAGAAAGAAAAAAAAGAAAAAAAAAGGGGGGAAAAGAAAAGAAGGGGGAAGGAGAAAAAAAAAAAAAGGGAAAAAAAAAAAAAAAGAAGAAAAGAGAAAAAGAAGAAAGGGAAAAAAAAAGGAAGAGAAGGGGAAAAAAAAAAGGGGAGGAAGAAAAAAAAAAAGAAAAAAAAGGAAAGGGGGAAGGAAAGAAATCAATGTCACCCCAAGAGTGTCTCATCAGTTGTTTTCCTTTAAGACCTGCCTGGTTTGCGTTATCCTTCACTAAAACACAACGGTATGTGAATGGAAAACAGGTTAAAAAGTGCCATTGATCTATCAAGGTTGTCTGGGATAAGAGCATTATAGTGAGGCTATACTGGTGGATACTGAGCAGCTCCTTATCAACACAGTTAGAGGACATGAGGTGTGCACTGTGAATAATAAATCTGAATATAAATTATGGTCACGTTGACAACTGTCAGTGAGTGATTGTTTTTCCAAACTACACACACAACGACACACAATGCGTACATACAATATCTCCGTTCCTCCTTGTTTTAACATTCAGGAATTATGTTTGAGTGCTGGAACAAATCTGACTTTATTTAAAGGCTTTAACAGCTCACAGAAAGAAGACACAGAAAGGAAAAGAAAGAAAGAAAGACAGTGAGGTGGCAGGAAAATTAAAATGCACTAAGCCCTTTCTCCACCCAGTCAGTTTCTGCCTGCTCATGATGAACTGGCAACCTGAGATATCCAATCAAATAGCTTCTTTTCAGCATGATAGGCCCAGGGACTGAGGATAGCGCACCGCGGACCAGACGCTAATTGGAAGTGTCCGTGAGCTGGTTACAGAAAGCAGAGAGCAGGGGGCGAGTCAATCATCGCTTTGGAGTCCGCGCACTTCAGAGCTTCATTAGAGCCACGAACAGACAAAACAGAAACGCTTTTTAAATATGATTATAAGGGAGGAGGAGGGCATCTCAAACAATCAGTATGGACAGTAACTGACTGATTCATGTCCTGAACAAATTGTTTTACCTTTTAACTGCTTGGTCAAACAAACAGCTATCTGCTACCAATTTACTTCAGTCAAGGGCAGCGACAAGGCTGTCCATCTGGGGGTTTCTGAAATACAGTTGCAACGAGCTGAGACACTCAAACATATCACAGTGCTATTAAACAATGAACCAGGTAAATTGCATTTTTTGTGCATGAAAAAGTAAAAATGATTTTCAGTGGTATCATTTCTAAAATTAAACATGTTAGAAATGCATGCGTGTTTGTCCTGTTGGGGAGTGGTAGCCTAACGGATACAGAGGTGGGCTTTGGTGCTGACATAAGCTGACTTTTGGTGCTCGAGTCCTTGAGCGAGATCCTTAACCCGCATCAACATCTCCCAAGGTGCAGTGATATGGCAGCCCGCTGTTTACCTACAGATGGGTTATATGCAGAATTGCATTTCTAATAAAGTAGAATTTAAAATAAAATAGACTCAGTTTCAGCAAGACACTCACATAAATGCATCTTTGACTTGCATAATTTTTTTTTTATGCCAACAGGTTCCACGTAATTGTAAAATGTTACTTCAAATTAAAAGAAACAAGTCAATCATACTTTGTCATTTGCAGTACTTAAATGAATTTTGTTCAACACATATATATTATGTAGGGATAACATAAAAAAAACATTTAATCCAACAAACACCTATTTTATATGTTAACTGAAAACAATTTGTTTATGTAAAGTCAACAACTGAGCTGATTCACTTTTTTCAGTGATGTATCTGTGTAAGTAAAAGCTAAAGAAATTAAATTAAATCAAATTTAATTAAATTAAATTAGTACAGGCAATAAGTTATTTAGGGATGTGAAATTATTGTCCAAGTATATTGGTATTATTTATGTGTCTGTCAGGTTTTTGTCCCTCGAAGGCACTTGTTACCTGGGAAATTAACACCTACGCTGACACAATTCCATTTCAGCTTATCAAATCAAGACGCAGAGCAGAAAGAGATCTGAAAGTCAAAGTCTGACAGGTTGCCACTGCAACGCCAACGCGAGGAAAACAACCTTTCAACTCAAACAGCTGAGCAACAAATTGGAAATCCAAGGAAAAAAAACCCAGAACAACACCAAAAAAACGACGACACCCTTTCACACAAGATGAATGGCCCACAGGGCAGGTCGGACACTGCTGTCTAGAGAAAAACACACTGGTAATTTCTTTGTTCTAAAAAAAAACAACAGCTTTTTCTTTCATTTTTTCTTGACACAAGCGTTCTTGAACATAAACTGTCCTGTTAGAAACATAAACAGAAGCCACTGGAAAGAAAATCATGCTCGTACTCATGACTGCAACGTCATGTAACGCATCATTTTGTCCCAACTTTTTATTAAAATCGCATAATAGTGAAATAATTTCAGAAATCCAAAAAGGTTACCAATTCAGGTCAGTAAATACCTCAACAACCAAGTCCTGTTATTGTTTATATTGTCTAAAAAACAGAGGGAGAGAAAAAACTACTACAATACTGAATTTCCCTTCAGGTACTATGAAAGTATTTTTCATTTCATTTCATATTCTGGTATTTTACCACTTACAGCTGCTGCGCGTGTGCTTGAGAATCTGAGTAAATACAACATTTTAGACATTGATTAGAATTAATAAGCAGCATAATCATCATGATGACCAAACCGGAGCTGGAAACAGCCCCAGAAAGTCTAATCGACGTGTCCGTATTAAAACCGTTCATAACGACGCTCTCTTCAATCTTCTGTTGACGACACAGAGACGTAAACAACTGAAATCATGACAGATAAACTGTAACGCCCTCATTCTGCAGATCAGTACACGTTTCGCTGTATCAAACGTTCTCAGCGTTTGTCATCGGTTACCTCAGAGAGAGCCGCACTGATGTTCAGAGCAAAAATGCATCCGGTCTGATTAAAACAGCCGAGGACCGTCATGTGTGACCCGGACCAGATAACTACAGGGACAAGAACTGTGGTTAGGAATCAGTTAAAAGCTTCTTTTTGCATTTCTTCTAATATTTCTTTCTTACAAATGCAGCAAAGGTACGTTTTTTTCTTTTTAATCAAATCCAACTTCTGCCCTTTTTAAAGGTGTCCTTTAACTGTCTGACTCAGATCTGAGTAGATAAAAATGGTAATACTCTCATCTGGACACCTCCAATTACTTTTTTATGGCCTGGGTCTTGCCTGAGGGCTACTTACGGGGTGCCCTCCCGTATTCATGGAGTTTGTTGGAGTCATAAGCAGTCTGAGAGCAGGGACACTCGACACATGAAAGAGACTTTGTCCTTTTTTCTTTCTTTTCCAACAGTGTTGCTACAATCAGCTCCCAGTTAACATCTTAAAAAAAGTCAACTCGTCTTGAAAAGATATAAAAGCAACATTATCTTTCATGCAGCATCTGGTCTTTGAGTTCAATCTCTTTTTTAAAGGTGCAGTCTGTAAGAGTCACAGGTATGTTGTGGTGAGCTCAGACAACAATAAAATGAGCGTCCCTCTCTATATCTTCCCCTTCAAAGTGCATCAGATTACAAAAGGCGGGCAACACAAGAGAAATGTCAACACAGTCTCAGCAGAAACATGTAATAAGGACACTGGCCCGCTACATAGTAGTGCAACAACGCATGGCTGCAAACTGAGACTCGCGACTGCCGCGACTAGCGCTGCGGGTAACTGCAGGCGGCAGGAGGAGAAATGACGGCGAGTCTGACTACAGAGAAGGAAATCGACTGAAGAAAGATATTTAACAACTGGTTGAAACACTTGAGGCGTGTTTAGCTCAACTGGTTGGGAAGCTGCTCCAGTAATCAGAGGCTGCAGTTCTTCCACGCAGCCGGTCTCGGTGCAATTCCCAGCCTGGGACCCACTGCAGCCCCCACGCTCTGCCCCCCCCTTCCCTCTTCTCCCATCCTGTGATATAAAGGCCATCAAAGATTGAAGAAACACCTGATTACAATACGACAGTGTACATTTATTATGTCGCTGATTTCAATTCTGTTTATTTACTGTATGTTTACTGAGGAATGCGCACGTATATGACATGAAAAAAGTTACTGCCAGCGACCGCAACACCCCACATGTTCTGTTAATACCTTTCTTCTGACTCGTTGTTAATAGCGTCCCTAGCAACCACCATAGCAACAATCACAAAACCTGAAAGAATGAACTATGGATTGTTTACAAGAAACGAAGGGATATTATGAAAACAAAGTGCATATTTGATGCTAGAAAAGTTATCAGAACAAAGCTGAAGCTGCAATCTATCTTAGAAAATATACATTTCTACTTAACATTGAAGGGACATCCGCCATTTTTCTTTTGGTCACACCAGGGAAGAACTTGGCAGTCACGTAACCACCACAAGGAGTCGCTTTTGAATGCTTTTTGAGTAAAAACGTAAATATAGGTCGTATTTTGGTGCATGCAAAAATGACCCTATAGTATGTATGACTTTGGAGGACAGACTGCACGGAAGAGTGCACAAACTGAAGCTATAACGTTGTTTACTACGCTGATAGTCTTTTTCTTTGTAGCGACACTTTTTAGCATCTTGCTTGAAATAAGCAAAACAATTCTGCCAATGGGACAAGCAAAATTTTTCTTGATAAGATTTCTTGAAATAAGATGCATTGCCTTAAATCAAGTCCCTATATCTTACCTTAATGTCCCCTTTAAAGGGATATTGTGTAAGTTCTCCTGTGTTTTATTCACAAAAACTGATTATTTTTTCAAAAGTGTTTTTTCATTAATCAGTAATCACTCCCATCAACAAACTGAAGTGCTCCTCTAAGTTCTAAATTTGCCGTTCGTATCATTCATTTACACATCGAGCGGGGCGGCTCGGTGGGGGCTGCCATGTCGTATCGCCATGTTTTTGCGTTCGGGAGAAGCGTGACAGCAGGAAAACACAGAAACTCACCGGACACACCGGAGTTTTCAGCTCAGTTCGAGGTAATGCCTTTGAAAAGTCACCGCGCTGCAGAGGGGAGAGACCAGCGTCTCACTGACGCTGGGTTCACGTGCAGTCGGGCAGACGGCCGTGGGTAACAAACCAGGTGTCATTTTAATCAATGAAGCCGAGCGAAAGACGGTAAAACATGGGTCAGGGAAAACAATACGACATCGCCATGACAACAAATCAGATGTGGACTGATGTCACTGTAACTGACGGACCACATCTTCACATAGAGGCCGGTGATAACTTTACATGCATCGGCTGTTGTCGGTCTGCCCGGTTTCACGCGAATGCAGCATGAAAAGTACGAGGGAGCTGCTCCCGATTACACAGTGTCCCTTTAAGTGATTTTGTCTTATTTTGAGTGTGATGAGATATTTTGACTAGAAATGAGAAAAATACTAGTGCAACTTATATTCCTGAAAATAAAGTAGTTTTCAGGCCGTAAGTCAGGGGTGTCCAAAATCTGTCCTTGAGGGAAACTGTCCTGTTTGATTTTAGATGTGTCCCTGCTCCAACATTCAAATAAAATGGATCTCCTGAACAGCTTTGTCTGCCCCCAATTTTTTTAAGAACTATTATTCTGAGTCCGGTGTGTTGAAGCAGGAAGCATCTAAAACCTGCAGGGCAGCGGCCCCCGAGGACTGGAACATGCTGATCAGATTACACAGAAGGTGTTTCTTTGTTTGGGAAAAACAGATGTTATAATTATTCAACTTTTTTCGCCTTGTTTTGGTGAAACTGGAATGTTTCAGCTTTGGACCGATGTGCCTTCTTCATGATTAGTCATGAGACAGGACATAATAACATGCATTCATTAAGTTTTGAAGGTTATTTAAAAAGAAGCCCTATCATTAGATTATTTTATTTAAGCCTTCTGTGTTACATGTTGATTTAGAAAAGCACATACTAGAGTGGGAGTGTTGGAGCGTTTTCTGCAAAGATAACACTGTCAAAGGAACTGGCTCAGTAGTTTTAGCATAAGCTAATATGCTTTATTTAAAGTTCCTCTACCATGTCCTCCATACCATATTCATTATATCAGCTTCCAACTGTTTTTTATGCATAAGTAACCAGTCCAGCAGAAGCCTTTTTTCAATGAAGAAATGAGCTCAGGAGCACTGAAATTGGACCCAATGGAAGTACAAAGGAATTCACTTGGGACTTTTTTTTTTTCTCCCAGTATTGGCGGCCGTCATAACTAATTTCACAGTGGCATGCTAATGAGAAAGTCTCCAGTATAGCATCTTTAAGCTGGCAGCTGGATGTAACCCCAGATCTAGGTCACATCCTTAGCTAAGTTCTTGGCTTAATTAATTGGCTATTAAACACCAGACACTCACCTGTGACGTGCAATCCAAATGTTTATGGTCTGAGCGGTGAATATAGGATGATGATGGGGGAGGCGGGTGAGGCTATACTGTATGTTGCTCTGCTACTTAAAGCAGGCAAACACAGATAATGTTGTTTGACAGCTCGAGTGTTGTTCAAGTCAAAGATGAAGCAAGTCTTGTTTGAAGAAAAGACAGAAACGGAGATTAGACATGACTTTGAGGCTATAAAGACAACCGGCGGCTGCATCGTCGCGACAAAGCCGAACAGGAGCGTGGCACGCAGAGAACAGGAACACCAGCACATGATGGAGGAGGAGAAGGTAGGGTGGGAGCGGATGGATGCTTCAAGTTTAGCAAAAAACTGCCAAAGCAAGTTTCCTTGAAGTCCCCTCCTCTTGGAGGGAGAGCAAGTGCTTACTCCCCCTCTGGGAGGGGAGAGGGATGATGATGTGATGCGGGGGGCATACAGAAGCAAGCAGGCACTGCTTCTGGCTGTGTGTGCATTTGATGTGTGTGTATCAGTGTATCATGTGAACACACATCTCCTCCAGCAGTTCGGTAATTATCCCAAATTGTGTCAGGTGGGGGCCTGCCTCGATCTCGCAGCCACTGCAGACATTTGGGCTCTGGCCCAAATCTGCTGACAGTTATCCCGTCAGCACTGATTGGATAAAAGGAGGAGAATTTTTTGTTTTTTTTAAAAAGTAAGGCCTCGAGACAAAGTCAGATAAGTGACAAAAATGGTCAGACAAAAAACGTGCCGCCTAAGAAAGGTTCCAGATTTATAGCTGCCTCTTTAAAAAAAGATTAACTTCATTAACGGTAATAACCAATGTGTTAATTCATCGTTAATAAATAATCACTAGTTATTAACGCTGTAAAAAATCCCTTTAGACAGTCCTTCACCTTCAATTCATCAGAACTTCAGCAAACTATCCAACCCGTTTGAAAAAGAGAAAATCCAAACCAGAAGCCATTGATTAAAGCTGCAGATGATGGATTATTTTAGTGGAAGAATCGTTTCCCAAGGTCTGCCCAACATTCATAACTGTGGGTATCTGATTGATTATGATGTAAAAGAAAAAAAAAAAACCTCATGACCTGTTACTAATGACTCATTCAATCTCTGATTTCAGACAACTTCCCTTTCAAATGGAATAAAATTGGTTTCTCATTTTCTAAAGTAATTCAGCCAAGGAGTTGTTTGCACAACAGAGAAAGATGCTCAAGTAACTCCTGCTAGAAAAACTACACTGCTGTATGTATAACCACATGAGCTTGTTTGGCTGTTAACTGTAAAACCAGATCACATTAACACATCCGGTTTCTTCTGGGCTCTTTTGGGCTTTTTTGTGTCCCTGATGAATTTTAAGAAAAATATAAATTTATATATTTATATTTATATATATATATATATATATATATATATATATATATATATTTATATTTATATTTATATTTATATATGTTATAACAACCAGTGGTGATAGTAGAACATTTCTCATGTCTGTCTAAAATTTCACATTCATTAAAGCATTTTTTCAACATTTTTAAAGCATTTTTGTGGAGCTATTTTACTGTTTCCCCTCATTCCCCATAAGTTTTAGATATAAAGTGCTTTATCTTTCCACAAAGAAATTATAAAATTGTGCATTTTGTTTGTACAAATTCCTTAAAATACAATAGAATTAGTGATTTCTTATCATATTTGACAAAAAATGTCTAATCCATTATTTATTTTTTAAGAAATATGTCTGTCCCTCAATATTGCGGTCATTACCACCATGTTAAACATTTTTAGATCAATCAAGTTTATTCTAAATCTGATTCTTTAACTGTGTCAGTTTGTGCTGCAGCTTAAGCACATGCTGGACAGAAGGAAGACAGACATTTTAAATACTTGAACGGCAAGTTTTTTTCCTAACTTATACTGACAAGTTTGTAGTTTATAGATGTTTGAAGATTTGTGTGTAAAAACTTCAGATTAATATAAAAACATTTTACAGCACTATCCAGCAAAAATATTATTTATGCTAACTCGACCATTTTAGGACAGTAAGCTAAAAGCTGTAAAATGTCAGTACCATCATGCTTGTAGTGATGTTTTTATGAGATATCTGACTGAAAGAACCATTTTTAAATAGAATTTTAAATTAATGTAGAAGGATGACTATTTAGGTAAGGTAGGTGTGGCAAGGTATTGTTACATTCAATTCTTTAGTGACATTTTATTTTTGAGAAAAAGAAAAGTCAAAAGTGCCTGAAATCAAATAAATGCCCACATGCTAATCAGATTGAATATGTTTAGTATTTTAAGAGTGGATTATTAGTTTTTGATCCACTCAGTGATATCAAACTTATATTCTTCTGCCTTGTACAGAGAAGTATTGATTTTGAATCACAGAACAACTTATAGCCAGAGTTGTCTTGGGTGACCCTTAGACATCTCTTTAGTTAGAACGCTGGGGCACAGTGGATGCAGTGAGCTCCTCTCTTCATTTCTCTCTCTACTTTTCATTCTCCATATATAAATATATGGCCTTATTACGTTCATTAACTTGTGCTTCTCTTTCTTCCTCAGCAGCTATTCTTGTTTTAGAGTAATGGTGCCTGTTGACCCCTCTGTCCTCTCCACCGCTAACGGGTCGAGGCAGATGGCCGCCCCTCCCAAGTCTGGGTCTGCTGGATGTGTGTTGTGAGAAAGGAGAACCACAGTGCTTCATATTTGTTCAAAGAGCTTTCCTGCAGAGGCTTACTAAATATTTCACTACTGCTCATAAATCTGAAACCACTGCACACCAGAACAGATCTCGGAAATCTTTAACTCTGGTTATCCTCTCCGGTTAACTCTGAACTTGGTCTACTTTCTACTTATCAAAAGAAAAAATGATAAAGACATAAAAAATGATAATTTTTTACATTTTAACATTTGAATTTAAATCTTCTTAAACATGACTAAATGTAGGTATGAATAGAGTAATATTAGAATCCATTATTAGCAGAAACATAAATTTTGATTTCTCACTCTGTTCTAGTGAACCTATTGGGACAAACTGGCATAGCAGGAAGAGCCAAACCCAAACACTACTGGTTAGATTTAGTTACTCAAAAAACTTTCCAGTTAGAAGTGAAAACAATGATTAGTTGACACCAAAAGAGAAAAAAAAAAAAAAAACTGCTTGTAAATGAACCATTGGTACAAAGATAGTGGAAAGGACGATGACTCTGAGCAACACACCATACCCTCAAATCTTTCTTTGGGGCCACTCAAAACCAAGGGCCAAACTCAAAAATAAAAAGAAGATGCCAGTGTGATTTCCTGTAAACACTCCCTTTTTGTATATTTAGCGGTCCCTCCAGGAAGTTTCAATGTTGCAACTGAAAATATTAACAGAAACTCAACCAAAGACGAATTATTCAAGCAACAAATCATGATGATATACATATTATGGTAACATAAGAAATTTGGGATGGCTTTGTATTTGTTATACAGTAGTTACAATTGCAGCATTGCAAATTTCTGGGGGGCTGATTTAGCATCAAAGACCAACTCACAGGAGCTCCTTTCCATGTACTGCCCCTTGCAAATTTCTTAAGTGCTCTTGTGAGTACTGAACACCTGTTTGATATGCAGGTAGGAGCATTGGTCTGGAAATCTCTGCCACTTGAGTACAATACAGAAGGCTGATAAGCTTCCAGTTGAGTGCGAAAACCAGGAAATGTAGGAGAGGAGACCCCCTGGAACTGATACAGTCGGGTGCTTCAGCAGTCCAGCCAAGCATGTGGGGCTCAGACCTAAAGTAGTCATCTTTAAAATGAGAATAAATTCTTTTCACTTTCTCTTGTGATAGAATTGGTGTCTGAAGATCCATCCATCCATCTGGAGTCAGGTCACAGAGACAGTGACCTAAGCAAAGTGGCCCAGACTTCCCTCTCCCCAGCCACTTCCAACAGTTCCCCCAGAGGAATCCTGAGACATTCCCACACCAGCTGAGCGACACAGTCCCTCCAGCGTGATCTGGGTCTTCTCCAGGGCCTCCCTGTGGGATGTGCCTAGAAAAGCTCCCCAGGGAGGCACCCAAAAGGCATCCGGACCAGATGTCATCTCATCTGGCTCCTCTTGATGTAGCTTATCGCCCTCTCCAGACACGCTGCAGAGGAAACTCGTTTGGGTCACTTGTATTTGTGATCTTGTTCTTTTGTTCACTACCAACAGGCAGCTCCTTCTCCACCACAGCAAACTGATGCAGTCTGCATCACTGCCAGTGCCCCACTGATAAACCCGTCCATCTCCAGCTACCTTCCTCCCACATTTGTAAACAAGACCTTGAGATACCCGAGTTCCCCCATTCAAGGCAGGACCTCATCTAAATGTCACCTCTCTGGGAAGGAGCCTGAGTTGGTGCACGAGGTCCAGAGGTTCTGGCTAAAGCTGGACCTGCCTCAACATACGGCTTGGGCTCTGGTAGCAGTCTCCTTGAGAAAGGTTTGAGTAAACAGCCTGTAAGAATAAAATCAAATCAGATTGTTTCTTCATGGTTAAATCTTTCTACACAACCAAACACGAGGGGTGCAACAATACATATATTCGTATCAAACCATGAGAACTGTGTATTGAATATCAAACAACACAGAGTTTTAAGGTTATTTAAACAACTTGTCTTCTGAAGATGAGCTCTGTGTTGAAAATGTGTGTTTAGATCTGCATTTAACTACTCATTCGACTACATACAGTTCTGGCATTTGGAACTGCTTTTGGTTTTCATGTTAGATATGCTGTAACCGCGATCAAAAACCGTTGAGGACAAAATCCCAACAGCTAAAAGAGGCATGAAATTTTTTTTGTATTACAAGAATATTGAACTGCGACCCTCAAGTATCGAACCAAACCGTGAATTTTTTGTATTGTTGCACCCCTACCAAACACACATTCCTGCTTTGACTTTGGTTTATCAGACATGCAGTGCAGGCTACGCACATTTGCTGCTCTACTTTGAGGTTTCAGGTCTATTGTACAAACTGTGCTGAATCTTGGTTAAATATATTACATTTATTTGTTCTAGTCAGGCATTTTCAAACATGAAAAAATAAGTAGTGTTATGAGACCGATCCATGGTAATTAAAGAGTTGCCCTTTTGTTTAATTATTACTTATTGATAAAACATTGAGCTTTGCTCCTTCAGATAAAGGATTACGTGTCAATTAGTGCTGCCACAAACGGTTATTTTGATGATTGAATAGTCATTATTTTAGTCGACTAGTGGAGGGGGCACGGAGGAAAAATAATTTTCCAGAACAACTCAAAATTTTCCAGGACATTTAACTTTTTTTTTCTCCTTTTCCCTGTGTTTTCCATGACTGGAAAATTTCCAGGTTTTCCAGGATGCATGGGAACCCTGTACAGTGAATCAGGTTATTAATGTGGTATTAATAGATGGGTTTCCAGTTTACAAACATTGACAGTTGCGTGCGAAACCAGGGGGCAAAAAGCCTGTTTGTACTGCAGTCTACGGCCAAACACTCATATCATTCATAAAAAAAGTAACCCGATGAAACAAACAGAGATCGTTGTGTTTTAAATTGTACTGTATAAATCTGTATTTTGATGACGAATAAAAAAATACAGATGCCATGTTGCTGTTTTATTTTCCTATGACCATTACACTAACTTGGCAAGGGAATCTTCACCCCGAAACGGCATTTTTCTTGTTAAAACATGTTTATTATTCGTGTTGGACCTCATTTGAAATTTGCCTGAAAAACTTGAGTTAGAAAGCGGCCTAAACTTTCGTTTAGACTCTTTATTAAAACCAAAACAGGCTCCATCAGTCTGCTGTCTGCAGCAGGTTCAGTTCTGCTCCGGTGTCGTCTTCACCTCCTCCATACAGGAGCAACTTTCACTAGTTTGGGATTAAATTCAATTCAACTTTATTTGTATAGCGTCCATTCATGACAGTGTCACCTCAGGGCGCTTAAACAGACAGAAAAATTCAGGTCAGATTCATAATAGCCTAGTTAAGGAAACCAACAGATTGGATCGAATCTTGACTTGACCCTTAAACCACGGAAAGACGACATCATCACTACGTTTGTAAAGGTGTTGATTCCAGCTGTTAGGGGCTCACCTGCATTGCTGTCGGTAAGTCTGGCTGCTTGTGTAACATTTTGCTTTAATGTGTATGAAATCCTGTTAGACAGCAGACAGACTAGCTAACTGCTAACAAGCTAACGGTATAATCAAGCTCCACAATCAGTTTTTTCTTCTTTTTATCTTGCGTGTGTGAGTAGGGGATGGCTGTCACACACAGCGACAGTGTTGTGATGCAGCCATGAGGCGTGAACTGATCAGGGACTGGTCACGGCCGTGATACTGGTATTGTTACAGCACCAGTCTCCCTGCAGAAGTTATCCGAGAGGGTTTCTGAAGACAGTCACTCCTACTGTCCTATTATCTCCATTTTAACTGTTTACATGCATTAACGTTTTGATTTTTGTAACCGAACAAATACCAGAACTCGAACA
This sequence comes from Atherinomorus stipes, assembly GCA_023101725.1. Taxonomy (NCBI): domain Eukaryota; kingdom Metazoa; phylum Chordata; class Actinopteri; order Atheriniformes; family Atherinidae; genus Atherinomorus; species Atherinomorus stipes. Next base: position 457,894 of record JALJCO010005685.1, read on the forward strand.
TTATATTTCCCCGACACTTTCACGTCATATCTTGACCTACATTACAATTCGAGTCTTCCGTGTAAACATACGTCTTCTCATAGTTTAATAATGCTTTTCTTGCCCCCTGGTTGTGTGCGCATCCTATCTGTGACGTTGCTCGGAAACCCATCTATTAGTAGAGAGCATGTGAGTGATTGGATTGTGCTTTCAATGACGAAGTCCTGTGACAGCGTCTGCCATGAGGGAAGACATGACAGCAGTGAGTCAGCCCAGGAGGTGCTGGCTACACGGCAGCGTGTAGAGGTGGAGGCTGTACGCTATGGAATAACAGGCCACCTAAAGTGCCTGTGACAGCAGAAGAGACAGCTGAGTCCCAAATGTGCTGCAGCTCACAAAACTCAGAGAGAACAAGCTCCACTCAAACAATGAGTGACAAAAGGCAGTGAAAACTGTGACTAAAAAAGTAAAAAAGGGTGAACATGAATTTCTCTGTGCCTACTTACGGCAAATACCCCCTATTGAGGTGATTTGACAGTGGAGGAGTTCATACTCACAGCCTGAGTCTCGCTGTCAATCAAATTACAAGGAGACCTCTTAATACCACACACAGCCTTGTTTTCCCCTCCATTAAAAAGATAAGAAACAATCTTTTTAGGTCCCCCTTGTCCTCCTATTTCCACTTCCATCTTTTCTCAACACACATTTCAGCTACTTAAAACACATCCAGCCTCATTTTCTTTCTATTTCCTCAGAGAGGTTCAGATTTTTCCACTCAAGCACGCCAAGTGTTTGCATCTCCAGTTTAATGCTACATGAATTCTTTATTTTAAAATATACACAGTGATACACTTGATGGTCTTCTTTTCCATTCCTCCTCTATTTCTTCTGTCAGAAAACCTAAAAATAGTGAATTGCTACCAGGCACAAATGCATTTTTCTGTTTCCAAATCTATTCTGGCATCCCAGATCTCCGTGTCGCTCCGTGAATCTAACTCACTCATCCGAGCCTGACGCAAGCACCGAGGATGTGATCACACACTGACAGCAAAGTTCACGACCAGCAGAGCGGATGCACAACAGAGAAAAAACAAAACAAAACAAATAATAAAATCTTGCATCACAAGATGTGAATGGATTATCAAAATCCATCATCTCACATTGTTTTATGAGTCAACAGAAAAGATCCAGACGCTTCTGCGCCTATTTTGCCTTCAGTGTTCCAAAAAAAGTTGGGAGTAAAATGTAAATAAAAATAGAAAGCAAGTATGAAAGCAGTCAGAGTCTGCTCTGTATCACATGATGGTGGTAGCCTATCAGATTCTAGCTCTGTATATCATGATAGTGGTAGCCTATCAGATTCTAGCTCTGTATATCATGATGGTGTTAGCCTATCAGATTCTAGCTTTGTGTCACATGATGGTGGTAGCCTATCAGATTCTAGCTCTGTATAACATGATGGTGTTAGCCTATCAGATTCTAGCTTTGTGTCACATGATGGTGGTAGCCTATCAGATTCTAGCTCTGTATATCATGATAGTGGTAGCCTATCAGATTCTAGCTCTGTATATCATGATGGTGTTAGCCTATCAGATTCTAGCTCTGTATAACATGATGGTGTTAGCCTATCAGATTCTAGCTTTGTGTCACATGATGGTGGTAGCCTATCAGATTCTAGCTCTGTGTCACATGATGGTGGTAGCCTATCAGATGTAATGATGCTGCTGCTACTGTTAGTGAGGATGATGATGTTTTGTTATTTTCAAGTACTTTAATGCAGGTTATTGCACATTATGTTATGGTGAATTTATAATGTTACTATTTCATTTCATTTTGAGCATTTACCATTAAATAAATGTAAATAATCTTAACCTGTACCAAAGTTTTTTGATAACTGAAAGAAGTTTTAATCTTATTTTGTTTAATTTACTCATCAATATAATTTATTATTGTTTTAAAAGTATTTCTTTCCAGTAATTCTGTTCTCAAGTTTTACTTATATCTAATACTGCTCTTGCATTCAAGGCATTAATGCAAACTGTACAATCGTGATTTTCTTTTAAGGAACAAAAGTATCAGTATCAATATCAGTATTGATTAAAAAGTACCATAAGCTGCTGGTATTACATCGACAGGAAAAGTTTTGGTATCAGACACTATCACAGATGCAAGTGTTGTAACTCTGCTTCATTTAACCAGTTTCCCCCTTTGCATCAGATAATTTAAAATCATCTTTGGTCCCGAGAAGACGGGTAAGATCATGTTCAGAAATTGTCTTTTTTTTTCATGATAGAGCTTTAACCTGCATTTGTGGATTTCATTGTGAACTGTGTTGCCAGAAAGTGATTTCTGGAGGTCTTCCTCAGCCTATGCAGCGATTTTCAGTTCAGTCATGTCTGTTTTTAATGCAGGGCAGGAACATCACCAAGATCCTGCCTTAGGTCTGTGAATCTTTTGATGATATTTCTGTAAATAGTGCGACCTTCAAAGCCGTCACGATTTTAAAAACTGAGAAACAATTTTCCAAAACTGCTCCATAACTTTTAGGTGCATTTTGTCATGTTGGTGAACCTCTCCTCATCTTTATATCTGAGAGGCTCTCCCTCTCTGATATGGTCTTTTGAAAGTCAGTCATGCTGACCTGTTGCCAGTTAACTGATTAGTTGTCAAACTCTCCTCCAGTGTTTTCTTTCTTTCTTTTTTATTTTTTTGCCAATTACATTTCTTTTGGTTGCCTCTGTTCCACTTGTTTTGAGATGTGTTGCTGCCATCAAATTCAGAAAGAGCAATTTTTTTCCCCTTGAAATGGTAAAACATCTCAGTTTTATTCAAAATGAGATGTTTTACGTAATAATTTCCATAATAAAAACAATTTATGAAATTTATGCATATGAAAATAAAACCAGCTTTCGCACATCAAAGTGTGTTTGTGTGTGTGGGCGCGTTTTTGCAACATTGTGGGGACCATGTTCTGGATTTTTACCATCACCGTGGGGACGTCTTGCCCTCGTGGGGACATTTTCCCGGTCCCCACGGGTATAAACCCCGTTTTGAGGGTCAAGATTAGTTTTTAGAGATTAAGTTACAATTAGGTTTTGGTTAGGATTAGGACAAGGGTTAGATTTAGGCAGTCAGTTATGGGCGTTAGGTTTAGGGTAAGGGGCTTTTATATATATGGATATATTATATATATATATATTTAGATATAAAAACAAACGTGTGTGTGTGTGTGTGTGTGCGTGTGTGTATGTATATATATATTTATATTGTCGTCCTCAAACTTATTCATACCCTACAATTAAAGGAAATTATAATTTCACAATAATTATTCAGTTAACAAGACACTAAAAAAAACAAATAAAAATTTAATAAATTATGATTTAGTGAAATAAAATACGGTTTTTGGATTGTAGTTGAAAAGAATAAGTAAAATAAACAAGCAAACAATAAACTGTCCCAGAAAAATGAAAGCACCTTGTTCATTAACAGAGGACCATAATACCTGTCAACAGGTGCAGAAGTCTGATTGGACGTTACAGAAAACACCTGATTGCAGTGATTGCCTCAAAGTGTTGCTCAACAAAATTTTAGCTTCGGAGCCCCATCATGCTTGTTTACTTGATTAATTTTTTGTTTGTTTGTTTTTAATATTTCTGTTGAACCACAAAATAAAATCAGTGTCATGATTTTCATAAAATCTTTATTTATTATTACTTTTGTTAATTTCAACTTATTTCAATGACAGCTGATTTTTTCTTTCTTTAATATATACAGGTATGCTATTTCTATGTATGTGTGTGTGTGTGTCTTCTCCTGGGAATACAATATGGGTGTGTGAGATTTATAAATGATTGGATTCTGTTTTTATTTACATTTTACACAGTTTCCAAACTTCTCTGGAATTGGGGATGTATTTGTAATTTCACACAATTAAAAAGGAAAGAGAAAAGATCTCAAACAAAGTGGAGCTGATTTACCAGCTCCAACTGTGTCGATATTTTTATGAACACACAGTGAGAGTAATAATGCAACCACCACCCAACATAATGAAAGACAAATGAATATACGGAAAAGCAATGATGGGAAATGTATTCATATGTGTACAGTTGTTGGAATATGTTGTACTGTAGCACAGTCCTGAGGCAGCGTGCACTTTTCATCAGCATTTCCATTTCATGCTATTTAATGCTTCTTCTTTCCACTGCAATCAGATTTGTTTAAGAGCTTTAACAAAAGATAGAAAAACAACTAAACATAGTGAGGCTTTTCAGCACCTACATAAATGTGAATAAAACTATTCCAGGGTTTTTTTCAGAGAAAGTCCCAATTTTTGTTCTTTCAGTGCTTCTAACCTTCCTCTGCTGCAGCTTTTTTGTTGTCTTTATGAGGAGCATATCCTTTATATGCTGCCATTTTTCAAAATGTCCCAAAAAATGAAGCCACTACACCCACCATTAACCCTTTGCAACAAAAGAGGACACAGAGAGATGTGACCCGAGTGCATTTATGATGGGGAAGCCTGAATCATCAGCGCTCATTGTGCCGCCACTTTAGTAAAGAAGTGTCCGGTCCATACGTGCAGCTGAAGCATGAAAGCATGAAAAGCTGGGTTACTGCGCATCCACGCACAGCACTCGCCGCCTTAGTCGCTGACACTCCAATAGACATTCACAATCAATTCTTTGAATAGCTTTGAGAGAGGGATGAATGAAAAGGAGTGTACTTACTGCTTGACAGATGATGGGGTATTTGATTCGATTGATGCCACCGGCAAACACAGCGAAGGTCAGCGCCGTGTGGAAACAGAAGTTGAGAAGCATGTGCCATCCTTTCCGACTGATCCGGATCGCGCTATAAAAACAAAGAAAAAAACGTCAGTTTACAGTTAATGACTTCAGCTAGTCTGCAACAGGGTCAGTTTATAGTCTTGTTCCCTTATTTTGTTACCTTCCTATTGCAGCATAGCCTAACAAGCACAGAAGAGTCCAGCAGTAGTGCTATAGAGATTAAGTAGTGCAACTAAGCCATCATACGCTTCACTACCCATCCATGAGGTCAAAGACTACAGATCACTGCGCTGAAAGTCTTTCTGAGGACAAAACTGTTTATAAAAGTCTACTTTTTGTCATCTTATTGAAAAAAACTTCACCCTACCCTAACTCGAGTACTGTATGTGGCAGTGAGATTTGAATAGCTTAAATCAGAAAGCATCAACCTTCAAGATCAACTGTGGCCAAATATTCACGTTCAATGAATGACTGCATTACAATAATGGATATGTGGAACAATGGAGAATGGTCTGGCAGCAGCTCCTGAGCACTGAGGGAGGGGGGCGGTAGCAGAGCTCAGGATACAGAGATGTCCTTGTAAACTGGTGTCGATTCGGCAGCGTGATTTAGTGGAACAGATGGACCAACATGCAAGAACATCCCTGCAAATGTTGCAAACTTATTCTTTGCAGATCTTTTGGGGAGCATTCTGCCAAAGACCCAAGCTGGCCTCTGCAGGATCCAAATGTTGCTCAAAATTTGCAGTTGGCAGCTCGAGGGTAGAAAATCTGAATTTTCAGTTGTGGGAATTTGAAAATGGTGACATAGAGAGCAGAGAAGCAGGGTGCTGCTAAGTAGAGCAAATCAAACTATCTTATATTTGCTGATTTAGAAAAATATTAAAGGTACAGTGTGTAAAAACGTTAGTGGCGGAAAAATGTGATATATAATTCCAAACTGTGTTTCTATTGATGTGTAATTGCTGCACTAGAATAGCTGTTATGTGTTTATTTTCTTAGAATGAGTCATTTATATCTACTTTCTGGGAGGTGCACATAGAAGCTGCCATATTTGTTCCACCATTTTTACTACGGTGTCCCTGAATGGACAAAACAATGTGTGTGAAATGAGAACCCTCTGAACTTTAAAACTGCTGTACCAGCTTTGTTTAATAGGAGTAAGAGCAGTGTTTGGCATACCGTAAATCCTCTAATAGTGACCTCTATTCCATTACAAGCCACCCCTCCATTAATTTCCGGGGTAGCGTTGAGAACAGTAAAAAATTTCCGTCCCTCTAATACAAGCCCCTTTTTTTTCCCAATGAGAGGCTGCTGTTTGCTATGCCCGCCCCAGAGCGCTACTGTGCACGAAGTCACGAACACGGTACTTCCTCTCCCTGCAGATCATGTGCGAGGCATCAAAACAAAACACAGCAGCAACATGGGAACTAACGTCACAGATAAACAGAGAAGAAAGTAAGTGTGAAATTAAAGAAACCGTTCTGGAGTATGCATACGAACATTCTACAGCAAAAGCTGCAAAACTCTTCAATGGTGACCCAAGACTAATCAGGTGCAACAGAATAAACTGTCCGGAGCTGAGAAAATCTGAGTGCGTCTAAGCAAAGGAGGGAGAAAAAAGTCAGCCAGGACTTGGAGATGGCGCTTATTGATTGGATACATGACTGCTACACTACTGTATTTTGCACCGCACTCTTTAAGTTTTTCATGCAGCAATTTTTTAAATAAATGAGCCCAGTACATTTTATTGGGTTAAAACTGACACGAAATGTTGATTTATTCATTGTGAGCCGTTTGAAAAGTAGAAATATAAGCCCCTCTTCTGATAAAAGCACGGTCCTCGGTGCCCTGAAACAAACAACTTTTAGAGGATTTACGGTAAGTTAAATAGTTACTCATAGTAGGGTTGCAACGATACAAAAAGTCACGGTTTGGTTCGGTTCAAGACTTAAGTGTCATGGTTCCATATTTTTTTTAACCATTCTACTTAACATGAAGACCAAAGTAGTTCCAATTGCCAGATCCGAATGTAGTCAAACAAGTAGGGGGGGGGGTTTAATACAGATCAACACAGAGCTCATCATCAGAAGACAAGTTGATGAAATAAATAAAAAGTTCTGTATTGTTCGATATTTGATACATGGGGGTCACGGTTCGATACACCTGTATTGAACGGTTTGATACAAATACATATATTGTTGCACCCCGAACTCATAGTACAGTCACAGCTACACCTGAGACCACTGGATCCACTCACAGATGAAAACATCTTTATGTCTGAGTGAATTTTGGCAACAGCCACCGTACATTCACAACAGTGCTTGAAATCTTCGAAAGAAAACATCTTTTCTTTCAAATACCGATGCTAGATGCCAGTAATTCTTACATACTGTACCTTTAACTGAATGAATCTCACTGATATATTCTCTGAATAAATCCTGAAGGTCAAAGAATCCATCCAAGACGATTAAGAAGACACTATCAAACAATATTGTTTTTCTCTGTGTTCTTTTTCTTTTTAAACTGCTACAATGTGGATAGGCTGATTGTTCAAAGGAACAACGGTTTGTCAGGTTCCCTTTGAAAAGGCTAAAAATCAAAATAGTCAAAGATCTGCACTACTCAGTGACAGAGATGGGCTGCTTTTAAGTTCATTCTGACTGAACTTTCAGAAGAATGGTGCGCACGGGAAAGCTGCTTGAAATCTCCTCACAAAAAAAAAAGGAGAGCGTTTGAAAAAAAAATCCAAAGCATCGGTGTTAAGAGATGTGCTTTTCAGCAGGTCAGATGTTGCACAAACACTGCTGAAGCATAAAAAGACAGAATTAATTTAACTTCTTGCCAAAACCCATAAATTACTTCAGGCATGAAAAAAAGACTATTTGCAGATAATTTTCCAAAATTCGGTGCATGATTGTGCGTACAAGCTTCCCACACAGCTTTTCACCCACCCTCACACATACAGTACATGTACTGATATATTCACACAAACAGTCGTTCTGGTGGTTTGATGATGAAATAAAAAGCGATTGCTTCCGGTTGGCTGAGCCAGTTGAAGTTTTCACAATGTAAATCTATGCACTCATATCCACTTTGTGAAGCATGCCGTCAACCACAATCCATGCAGCCTTGAGCGGAGCACTCAACCCACATTATTGCTTTCCATCCAGTTGTTAGAAAACAGGCTAAATAGGTCAGAGAATATCAACATATTTGTTGGACTACATGAATTACCAGAGCATCTAATCTTTTAATTACTTTCCTGTGTCAGCTCCCTCCTTTTCCGTCCATTCAGTCACTGTCCCCATTTGGAATTATATAACCCTGCGCTGGAAACCTTCGCTCCCCAAAATGGAGGAGCAGAGTCCCGGCTGCACGTGAGCCAACTGTAGATGAAGCATCAGCTCAGCACTGAGCCACGAGGCGTGTCCAGGACCAGGCTTCACTGCTCTGCGCAAAGGGAGGGAGAATTAAAGCTGCTGTTTTCGAGGCCTCTGCCGTGGTCCAGGTACTGTACTCCATCCAGCAAAGCAGGCCATAAATCAGGATGGCTTCCGGCCTCCCTGGAAGGGGTTTTCACGGGTTCGGCTGCAGGCTTTCACTGGGTCAAGTACATTAACCTGGCAGCCCTCCATATCTCCATCTCCCAGAGGGTTAGGAGGATAAAACGGTCCTGATTCTGCATCTGCTCTCTCACCCCCACATCAATTGCTCGGATGAATGTAAGGGACAATAAAGTGATGGACAGTGTAATATAACACATTACACAATAAGCATTTTCAGCCAAGCCAAACCTGCTGCTGATGTCCTATAAAGCAGAGGGTGCAGCACATTACAAGCCTAGATAGAAGTGGTTACATGGAAATGTTAGTTAATTATGATGGCAATCAGGGGAGTAAGAGGTTATATGGCGAAAAATTAACACATAATGAGAGAAACCTCTCAGTGTGTCATTGTCATGTTAAATGGAACTGGTCTCACAAAAATACAGAACATCTACATGAACAGCCAGTCAAGTTGAGTATGTTAGTAAAAACATGGCTGTTATCACATCAATCCAACACTGATTTTTCGCATAATTGAGTTACAAACAAATCCATCACAAAAAAGGCCAATATTGAAAGCCTTATTATTGTTTCCATTAAAGGATAACTGTCTTTTTTTTCAACCTGACCTTATTTCTAGGAGTATATACATACATTTACTCACCGGGAGAGTTTCTGCATCACTTTGAGTCCTTCTGAAAATATTACATTGAGTCGCCCTTCGGTGGACATCCTGTAAAATGGCGGAGACGGGGCAGCCACTAAGACATTATCTGCAGTAAAATTCCTTGATTTCATCAATGCTTTAAGTAGAATGAACGAACGAATGAGTCCTATTGTCCTGTGAGTTCAGAGTTACACAAATTGTGTTTTTGTTGTTGTCTGGGTAGCTACGGAAGCGTGCATCGTGAACGTGCGGCTCCGAAAAGTGCGTAGAACACCCTGATAACTAACGGAAAGCTAAATCTGAACTTACAGGACAATAGTACTCGTTCGTTCAGTCATTCTACTTAAAGTATTGGTGAAAATCTGGAGTTTTACTGCAGATAATATAGAAGCTGCCCCATCTTCGCCATTATTACTGGATGTACCCTGAAGGGCGACTCAACACAATATCTTCCGAAGGACTCAAAGTGATGCAGAAACTTTACCAGTGAGTAAATGCACTCCTAGAAATAAGGTCCAGGTTGGAAAAAAGACAAAGTTATCCTTTAACTTTGGAGAGAAAAAAAATTATTTTTGTTAGTTTCTGAATGCTTATATAGCTTTACTCAATGTTCTCATCCATTGTTTCTTATTTGACAATAAGAGGCTATTTTACAGCAACAAGCTACTGGAGCTTTTGCCTGGTTGGGTCTATGGTCTTCCATTGTGATTAGACAGCACAACTGAAAGTCTCACTGTAACAGCTGCAAGTACAACGAAAAGCATCCAGAAAGTATTGACATTTATACTGTGTGAATCAGGTGGAATGTAAACTAAACTGTACTGGACAGCAGCATATGTGTGGTGTTAGGGTCTTCTGATTTTCACTGAGTCATGGCTGTGAACATATTTGATGCAAATTGCGTCAATTGGCTTCAAAGGATTTGGGGTTCAAAGAAATGATACCCACCACTGTGGATTTTTCTTGGCTCATACATCATACATTACTACAGAGCCCATAATCATGGATTCTGTCTTGGATTATCTTGTTGGCAGAGACAGAACCAGCAGCACATGCTGTATGCATTCATTCATGCTTGTGTACACACTGCACTCCGTGCCTACCGCTGGACATTCTTGTCTTGCATGCTCCCCATTTAACACTCAGTCCCAGTGCTTCACGGTTTGGATACCGTCAGTCAGCTGGAGTGATACTACACAGCCGGAGTGTTACTAAACTGAGATGTGTTTTAGTGCTGGGGAGTGCCTGGCAGGAGGTGTGGAGGAGGTGTAAGAGTTTGTTAATGTGAGCACTGTTGAAAGAAAACCCCCTAACCCTGAAAAAGAGACAGAAAAAGCTCCGCTGGACTTTTTCTTCTTCTCAGAATAGAATTAATGTCCTCTTGTTATAAAAAGGATTTTGTAGTGATAATGGTCTATTCATTTAATTCCGGTTGGTGTATTTAAGTTATGCATTAGCAGTGCAAACAGCAGAACCTGAACCTAAAAGCTCGATGTTTGAGCATGTCAGCATAATGTTTGTGCTATAATTACTCTTAATAACTCTTTGTCATGCTTAAGGGACTAATACTTACCCATATACACAAAGAAGATACACTGTTTGAGTGAGTGTCTTTAAAGTAGACTGCCATTGTGATGTTTTAAAGTTTGTGATTTGGAAGATATGGATATTACATCCATCCCAGTGGTGAATGTAGAGGAGACCAAGGTCAGGTTTATCCATACAGTACTGTATATGGAAAATAAAAAAACATACTATGAACAAAAGAAACGGACAGAAATTTAGATGAAGACCAACAAAAAATTTTTTCCTTCTCTATCAATTTGGAGGGGGGGAGCTAGGGGGGGGGAAAAAAGAGAAAAGAAAAAAAATAAAAATAGAAAAAAAAAAAAAGAAAAGAGAAAAATAAAATATAAAGAAGTTTAAATAGGAAAATTATATAAAGAAAAAAAAAAGAGAGCAAAACATTAAAAAAAAAAGCACCAAATCACCTTGAACAATAATTTTCTTTTCCTTTTTTTTTGTATTACTTTACATTTTTTTTCCTCGTGCCCCCCCTTGGAATCTCTTCTTCTCTCATCTTGTGACCTTCGTGGTCATTACAGATTGTGTATATAGTATATTACATATATGATGTTACATAGTTTATTAAGTATAGTCTTGTATGCTGATCTATTGTTCTTCAAAGTCGCCTGCTGAGTCAATTTCAGAGCCACAAGAAGCATTTGAAATCATTCAGCTTAATAATTCCTCAGGGAAAGTTCTCTCTGAGTAGACAATAAGACTGCATTCACATTGTGGCTGTTTGGTCCGCTTCCACGGATCGTCTGCTTCATTTGGCGCAGTGTGAACAACAACCGCATCCTGGTGCGTACCAAAGAGGTGAGAGGAATCAAAGTGACGTTTGCTGACTGCAAATAAAGCATCAAGAAGAAGAAGTAGATGGAAGTGGGATAGATTTGTGGTCCACCCCACTTCCCCACTTCCTTTTGTGGTTGTCAGACGCCGATGAGGCTGCTGAGCAGGTGTTTTAACACGATGACTAAAAAAATCCAGGCTGATCGCTGGTGTTTCTTCACGGGAAACCAGTAAAAACTTATTCCCCATCTAGGAGAGTTCTTCCCTCATCTATTATAGTAGTCAGGAATGAAAAAAGAGTCCGGCATCGTTGGGATTAACCCCCTAAAGAGCCACTCTCTATTCTATTTCAATGGGCCTCCAAAGCTTTCTAACCTTCAGCGGCAGTTGTGAGCATGTGCGAGTGACGTATGCAAAAAAACATCGATAGGAGCAAAAAAAAATTCTGTTAAATAAGCGAAAAGCACAAGTTCTGTACAGAAATAAAAAAGGAGTGTTTTATTTTTCCTATGATCTAATTAGCAGAGGATATAACATAGTTAACTGCAACATTATTTGTCTAATCAACTAGCTTAACATGATAACTAGTTATCAAATAGCTAACATTATCTGGATGCAACAGCATTATTTAACTTTTGCTTGGAAAAAAGACCTGCATGTTTGTGGGTCTGTGTGTGGGAAACCCTGACTTAAATCATCATGATGGAGATAAAATCCAGATCTGTTACAAATGCTTAAAGAATCAGAAAAAAACAAAAGTCATTGTTTTTATTATTTCATCTGTTTATCTAGTAAGATGTTCTGGGCATGTCCAACCAGGAGGCGGCCTTGGGGAAGATCCAGGGCACACTGGGGAGACTATCTCTTGCCATTTCCTGGGAATGCCTCAGGATCCCTTTGAACAAGCTGGAAGAAATGTCAGGGCAAAGGAAAGTTGGGGCTTCCCTGCTTAATATCAATGCCCCTGTAACTCGATCTTGTACAAGTGGTGGGAAAAAAATGATAAATGGAAGTAATTTTGGTTATTATGAACCAGGGGTGTCACACTCCAGTTCTGGAGGGCCACTGTCCTGCAGGTTTTTGTCGATGTGCTGTTCCAAGTTTCATAAAATAAAGAAAACCTTGCAACTTTCGCTGCAACTCTCCATGAAAGCTGCTATAAAACCAGGCACTTTGGTTGCAGCAATCACAACAATGCTGGAACATCATCGAGGGACAGATGGATTTAATCCTAACTGAAAGAAATCAGGATTAGGTAATGCAATTGTTAAGAATTTAGTGATTATTTTTTCCATTATCGATATCACTTTTCGATTCGGTTCCTTATCAGTTCTCTTGTTGAGTTGTATGAACAACTTTGGTTGTTACTCTTTCATTTCAAGTACACATCAACATTTTGCCTTCATATCCAATTTGAAGATAACTTCTGTTAAAAAATGACTTGTTCAGTTGAACATTGTGACATAAAATACATTTGTAATGATAAAATTTTGTTGCTTTCCTTTTCACCAAGTTTAAAATAAACTAAAGACTTAAGGTAAATATAACATAGAGTTTATTCATAAAATATTGCTTTAACATTATTACAATCATCGGGAGTTTTATGTTAGCTGGGATCTTTCAGACAGAAGACATGCTGAAGCTCCCCACTGAGCGTATGACAGGCTTTATATTCTGACAAACTATCTAATGTGTGGAGAAATGTTGGAGATATTTCCTTCCTTTGATGTGATCACTGTTCCGTACATGTAACTCGCGCTTATATCATATTTCTTCATGAAATACAACCAAACTTTGGAACGTGTTGGATACGTTCTGAGCTAAAATACAAAGCGTGTGCATGACGTCATCGTGCAAATGCATCAGACATTCCTGTAACCGATAAGAGGAACCGTTAGGCAGGCAGATGAACAATTACAAGAACCGTTCTCGATTCCCATCCCCAGACAGGATGTTACATAAGAATAAATACTTTCATTCATTGTATATTTACGAGAATCAACACTTGCACAAGCATTTTCTTTGCAAGTTTACAGGTTATCATCCTACTTGAGTGTTTTTTAAGGGAGGGGCGGCTTCATCTCTTCCTCATCAGCATCTTCAAACTTTAAATGTTACAGGATCAAGTGAAGTAAATAAAGCAAAACCGTAACCTTTCGGTTTTGCCTTTAAACAACACTGCAGTGCTGTTTGGAGCTCCAGATGCTGTCATCACTGTCTGACTGCAGAGGGACGCACCCCGTCTCTGTCTCAGGTGTCACAGATTGATGCAAAACTGCAACTGCTGCTTCCTCTTTCATCAAGCTTGCACTCGAGTCACACTAATGACAGAAAACATAAATAAACCAAAAATGTCTGCGTGTGAATATCAAGTAACTGTGTTATTCTGGCTAAAACAATATTCCCTGAGAATTTGACATTTGAGATTACGAGCTCTTTTGTATTAAAACAGATGGAGACTATCATAATAATACCGCATTAATGCCACAGATAAAATGCGACAGATGATGAACTGGCGTGCTGAAACAATATGCCAGTCGGGCTCCATCCTGCTTTAATGGCAGCCACAGCAGATGAACCAAAGACGAACAGACAGATGCCACAGAGCAAAACCACAAGAGCCACACGCTACATTCTCTGTCCTCGTCTCCAAAGGGATAACAAGGAGCGGCCTCGGCCTATGCACTTATTAGAAATCCACCAGAAGTGCACATTTCTGTTGTGACTGCCTGGTGCACACACTGACACACAAACGTGTATGCACTTTATATCCTCTTAGTCAGACAGGTTGCATGCTTTACAAGCATCTGCATCACACCAAGTCAGCTCAGGATCTGAGACAAGAGGCGAAAGCAGCCACGAAGGTGGAAAAAACAAGAAGCTGAGAGATTACATAAGCGTCTGCCTTCGTGTCCAGATGTTCAGGTGAAGTTAATGGCTGTTATTTTAAATGAAGGTGTGGCAGACAGAGGATTAAAGCGGAAATTGCTCCTTCAGTAGAATCAATTTGTGATTTCCTCTTACCTGTGGTGCACTATGTATGTGATGATGGAGGCGAAGAGGCAGAGCAACATGACCGCCGTGCAGGCATACACGACCGGGTGCAAAAACTCCCCAGGATACGGGGGGAAAGACAGCACCTTCTTCAGATCCTGAGACACACAAAAAGAGAGAGGATCAGACAAAAAAAAAAATGTCATCATGAATACAAGATCACAGAAAAATAAGCAGAGAAAGGGGAAAAAAATTAGCCTGTGTGGTGAAAGCATTTTCTGACAATCAGCCCAAAAGTCGGAGGTAATGAGCTCTCCATATGCAAAGCCACATTACGCTGCACCGATGAGATATTCAGCCTAAATACAAATGAATGTCGGGGAAATGTCTCGGAGTTGGAATGCTGTCCGAATCCCCATGAAAGCGTAACAACCCTGTCGGCTGAATATTCTTCCCCCAGCATTTACATTTTGCATTTCAGGCATTTAGCTGACGATGTTAGTAACTGAATGCAAGAGTAAGCCTCCAAGTCTGTCAGCACAAAAAAGCAAACCAAAGAAAAACTAAAAAGTTGCTTTCTCTGCCACCAAATTCAATTTTGCCGACATTAGGCTAACATCAGAGTGGATTTGCTTTATAGCTTATAAGAGACTCTTCAGCTTCTGCGGCAGAGCAACCACAACATAAGTTTTATTGCTTCCGTTTATCACAGAGCAGTATGCTGAGATAAAAACAGATCTTTCCAAAAATCAGAAGGTTCGCTCCCCTTGCTGGATTGAGCTCTGTAGCGCAGGCAGGTGCAGAGCCGACAGTGATGCCACGATTTAGGCTCCATCACGTTGATGTTGCTAAATAAAGCGCACCTTATCTCCATAACCCCGCCAGCTCAGCGTGAGCTTGTGTCTGTGAGAGTGATCCGCATACACGCTGTCTGGCTCCATCATTGTTTCAGAGAGTAGCCTGCTGGGATATTCTCACCGCTGTGTTTATCTGAAGCCTGATGAGCCTGTCTGGACCTGTGAGAGGTCGCGACCTGAAACGGAGCCTTTAGAGGCGCAGTTGTAAACTCGCCGTGTGAGCTGGAATAGATGGTTCGGGAGACAAGACACTAGAGGGATGTGGAGAGTGTGGCACAGTCAAATCCTCATCACTGAGTCTAACAGAGGATCTGCTGGGAGCATCCGTCATCACAGCCTTCACTAATATTCAAACAAACATGAAAATAAAAATGTTAATGTAACCTATTCAAGCTGAAAGGAAAACCAATTGCAACTGACACATATTTGATTTTGTATTGTACTCATCCTTAACTGAAAGTTATCGACCGACATTTTAAGGAAGTCCTGGATTTCATGTATGAGTCAGTGTGGGTCAGGCTTGAACCAAAACATCAAAGTTATGTGCTTCAGTAAATAAGTTTAATGATTTGACTCGCTGGTGTGTACAAGCATAAAACCATCTCAGCCTCGTCTACAATTATATGGTTTTAAAATGTGCTTTTCAGCACAGATGTAGAGCCGACCTCCGTTCATTAAGCCTGAAAAAGAAAATCCCTTTCTCACTCTTGAACTCCGGGGGTGATCATGTCAGGCTGCTCAATTATGGAGAAAAAAAATCATTATCACAGTTATTTAGGTCAATATTGAAATTACGATTATCTATTTAGTTACATGTTGCATTTATTTAGCATTTCTCTCTCATTGTTATTGATTAGTCATGAAAAAAAAACATACTAGGCTGCAACTATGTACAGGTACCTTACAGCTGTTTTGTAATGTGTAAAATATTAAATGAATCAAATAAATACACTTTGAACATTAAGTATGGCATAAAAAACAAATGTATCCAGTTGTTCTACAATTTCTCTATTTTTTTCATTAATTTTCTGTACCGCTTATCCAGTTCAGGGGTGGTGGGGGTTGCAGTAGCCTATCCCAGCTATTATCAGGCGGAAGGCAGGGTTCACCCTGGACAGGTCCCCGGTCTGTCGCAGGGCCAACACAGACAGACAGACAATCATTCACACTCACAATCATTCCTAGGGGCAATTTAGAGTGATCAGTTAACCTAACACGCATGTCTTTGGACGGTGGGAGGAAGCCGGAGGACCTGGAGAGAACCCACACATACACGGGGAGAACATTAAAACTCCAGACAAGACCACTTTTGGAATTGTTTGAATCCCTCCCCAGCCAGGACTCAAACTAGCAACCCTTTAACTGTGAGTCTGCAGTACTAACCACCACACAGCCCCTTTTCTCTATATTTGTGGAATAAAATAAATAAATATACTTATTTGCATGAAAAAATATCAAAAAATAAACTTTGTTAAAGAGACTTGAGGCAAGATTAAGAAACGAAATTCGTGACTGCCGCGACTGGCGCTTCAGGTAACTGCAGCCACGAGCCAAGCTGTCACGGGAGCGTGCACAAACTGAAGCTATAATGTTGTTTACTAAGCTTTTTCTTCGTAGTTGCACTTTTTAGTGTCTTTCAGTTGATCTGGATCGTTTGCTGACGGCTGAAGAATCCATAACTATCGCTTACAGTATTTGAATTTACCGCGACTGGCTTCGTCCTATATCAAAACTGTGGATGCAGCGTCATTTGATGTCACTTCTGCAGGGCAGCACGGGAAATTCAGACACCGAATTGCAGCGCATTTTGCAGCACACAGCCTGTTCAAGGCAACGGAGAGAAACGTGGGTGGAAACGTTATTTTTGGTATTTAGCGCTTCATCACCCATTAGTATTAAAAAAATGGACATTCATGTTTGATTTTTTTTAAATTTCTGCCTCTAGTCACTTTAAGCTTTAGTGAAATGCTAGGACATTCCATATCTAAAACTTTTGGTAATGACACCCCGCAAATTTCATGGTGAGAAGTGCCTGAATCTTTAACTTTAGAATAACTTTCAGGAATTTTGAAATAAACAGTTTAAACTCAATTATGAGAGTTTGGAGATTGTTTGACGCAAAAGTTTAAATCATGATCAAATTTGGATTGATTGCACAGCCCTGGTGTGTGCACTTTGTAAAAGTTGGCTGGGCTGACAATAAGGATGCTGGATGTTTCTGAAACAGTACAATACAGGAGGATAATGGTGAGAGAAAGCCAACCTGGCAGTTTTTACAAAGTAAATGCAGTGACATACAGGAGCAGCGCTGAAGGAGGCCACAGAGAAGGAAGCAGTACCAGGAGGATAAAAACCACAAGAATGAAGACTTAGTGTTGTTTTTGGTTTAAGCAGTTTAAATAAAAAGGCACACAGATGTCTCCATCATAGTTATAGGACAGCTATAGTTCCTACTAATCACAATAACACACAGCATCGGAGATGTGAAACTGTCTCCTCAAACAGCAGAGATGTGCAAAATTAGCTCGAGTTATGTTCTCTGCAGGACTGAACTGTCAATGTTTATGTGTGCTCAAATAAACTGCAACTGTTAGCAAGAATAATTAGCTTTCTGGATTTTACAGCTCTTTTTGTTAAATAAAGAAGTTTCAAACATGCAGTAATGAAGTTATTGTCTGTAACTGTGATTAGCTAGACGACCATGGCTATTAAAATCTGCTAATTTCCACTCTAAAAATGAAGGCAGGATTTGTCGAACTAACTAAATAAAAGGATCTTTTGTAGCAAATTAAATTTAGAATGATTATTTTAGGAGAGTTTTTTTTTTTTTTTTTTTTGGTTGTAGGTTTTAAAAGTGGGGCATCGACTGCTGATCCAGAAGAAATCAGCCTTCAGACACAGATGGGGGAGACAGGAAGGAACAAAAGGCACGGACAAGGTCTCTGCCAGGTTGTAAAACTTGCAACGACCATTATGGGAGACCACTGTTGAATCAGTCAGAAAGAAATATCTTCAGCTGCTAAATCCTTCACAATGTTCACTAGCTAAGAGCTAACTTGGCCCATCTGTTGTTTGGTGCTAAAATGGTGAATTGACTGCACTTAAAAAGCACATTTCTGCTCTTGTTGAACACTGAAACAGCTTTTACACTCAAGGCTTCATTCACTCCCTCAGACGTTTATAAAATACCTCTCAGTACATGGATTTTTAAGGTATATAATGCCTTTTTCTCGATCATACACACATTTACAAACCAATCTACATATCAGAGGAAAAGTGGCGTTCAGCATGTTGCCAGTGGATACTTCAACAACTTCGCTATGAAGCCAGGAATCAAACCATTGAGCCTGGGAGATAACAGCCAGACTCCTGAGCAATCCACCTGATCTCACAAAAATACGTGAAATGAGCCTGAACAACCGCAAGGCCCCACCACTCATTTACGTGTGCCCAACATGTAACTGCTTCAAATTATGCTGACACGTAAATGTTAAGTCAACAAGTCCTCCGAAGAATTACGCCCACATATAGTTTCTGCATGCACAAAAATACAGACTGTATTTACCTTTTTGATATCCATTCAGTTTATGTATATGATCCATAGTTTTTTGTTTGTTTGTTTGCGTTCTTTCAGGTTTTTTGGTTGTCAGCATGTTACCTGGGGAAACCTGGAATCGATCAACCAACCCTCTGGATGATGGACAACTGCTCTGTGGCCAAGTCCAGTCCTTGAGGGCCACGATCCTGCAACTTGGCTCGTTAACAGGCCTCTGCAGAGCTTAATGACAGGTGCATGAGGTAATTTAGGTGATGTTGGGGAAGAAATGCATCTACCTGTTGCAGGATAGCGGCTCTTGAGGACTTGGCCACAGAGCAGTTGTTCATCATGCAGAAGGTCGGTCGAATCCAGGTGTCCCCAAGCAACATGCTGACAACCAAAAACCCTGGAAGACTGTGGGGCTACGTTGACAAAAACAAACAAAAAAACCCTATGGATTCTATACTTAAACTGAATGGATATTAAAAATGTAAATATAGTCTGTATTTTTCCCAGATATCAATATGGCCTATTCTGTTTCAAATCACGTTGACTCCTGACACGTAAATTGTGAATTGTTAAGTCAGACAAGTCCTCAAAAGAATTACGCCCATATATCATTTCTACAGGGAGGATCAGCAAAAACGGTTCACAGACTATATTTAAAAAAAATACACCCACCTGAAACCACGCCTCCAGAGCACAAGAACATGTGCCCCGATGGTTGTCAGCTAAGATAACCGAGAACAGCTGAGTGGCTAGCTTGTTAGCTTCCCACTGAACAGCAGAGGAACCATGTTTCCTAAAAGTGATAATTATCTCACTTCCAACTTTTTCTGTGGCGTAAAATATCTGCACTGCAAACACCAACACCTCCATGACTTAATCCACATCTGTTTTTCTTTCTTTTCGGTGGATTTTAAGAGCAAACAGCTCCATAGATAAGAGCAGCGAGCAGCCACGTGCATGTGCACTGCAAGACGCTCACCACGAGTTGTGAGCAATGTTGCTAACTCTTCAGGGACAGAAGTCACCAGATATTGCTAAATGACATCACCAAACAGAACAATCAATTCTGTACATGCGCAGTACCATTTAACACCCTCACTGTGCTAATTTACAAGGGTACTGAAGGGGTGACATACACATTTGAGTCATGGTGCAAAGAAGAACCAGTTGTGCCACAAGGCATCATGGTAAATAATCTGGAAAAGGGGGCGCGGACATCTCACAGCAGCTCGGAAGGGGTGCTGTCTGCAAAAGGACAGCATGTACAGTGAGTAAGTGCTGGGAAATGGGGAGGGAGGGGCCGACGGCATGCAGCACCCGATGACTGGACGGAGAGCGATATGAACTTTATCTATCTCCATGAACACCAGAGAAGGTCGCTAGATCTTTCGCAAGTCGCTTTCTTGAAAATTAGTCGCTAGAGGGGTCTGGAAAGTTGCTAAATATAGCGACAAAGTCGCTAAGTTGGTAATAATGGTTGTGAGTGGGTATGGTGGGAGGGCAACAAACCGCAGTTGAGTTTGGTGGACATGGTGGGCCATTACAATTTCATGGGTGGGGTTTTTTCAGTCCTGTCCATTCCACTGGTGATTTTTCTTAAAATTTTTCTTCAGAACATTTAATTAATTAGCTGAAATCGGGGTGTAAAGAAGACTTTAAGCAATATAGCAAAAAATGCTCCTCGAAAACTAAAAATTATGTGCCAGCAGCACATAATTTGAAGCAGTTACATTTCGGGGACACGTACATGTGTAGGAAGGCTTCATAGTTACTCATTTGACTAATTTTTGTGAGATCAGGTTGGAGCAACTGCTGCCTCAGGCTGTATAGCTAGTAGTATGCACTAGATTGATCAGAAAGAGAAAACGACTTCCACCTATCAGTCATGTGAATGGGGGTTTGTGAAATAGTAAAACATAAAGCCTGAGGACATAAAGCAGCTGGCATCAGCTCTGTATGGTGATCTGATGATCTCTGATCATAATCCTTCTTGGATTATGATATAGTTGGATTTCACAGACAACCATCTGGTCAGTCACTGATATTGAAATAATAACTGGAGTAATTTAAATCTTTGAGGAACCATGGTTGCTTAGAGCCAGAGTTGGTAATCCTGTTCAGAAACACTTTTTCTTATACTGGGTGAAATGGTCCATCAATCCTGACAGTAGTCAATATATCATGTATTCATAAAAAGGACGGAAAAAAGTCATTGTCCATGGGCCAGACCAGATTTTGGTACCACTCATGGTGGCAAAATCTGTTAACAATTTTTGAAAAGGTGCATGTCCATAGAAGATATTTTGGTATGATAACTCAATGGTTATCAAACCAAATGGTTATCATCACATTAAGTTAGTCAACCCCTAAGAAATTGATGATCGACTCTAGGTGCTGGTGCATGTTCTACGGCTCATTTTTCAGACCTTTCCTCATCTTATGTGGACATGTTTGGTATCATTTTAAAGGGGAGATTCAGATCTTTCATTTAAAACCAGTTTTGCACCTCTTTAATAAAATAGAGGTCACAGGGACTCCTCAAACTGTCAACAACAATTATTTTTTCACACTTTTCGCATAAACTGTTGTCTTTCTTCAAGTATTGTGAGGAGCAGGAACAACCCTGACACAAAAAACAAACACTGAAATACTCACAGGACTGTAACATTTCAGGAAATGTATAATCTTCCCATATCATCCCAATATTAGGGATGAAAGTAGAACATGGCCCAGGCAAGAATTTTCACCTGCATCACCCAAGGTGGCAAATTCTAGTTTGCTATTTTTAGAAATCATTCATTTTTAGATAATTCAACTTGATAAACCTTCCAAAGGGGTAACTTAGTTAAAGATAACCTCTTAGTAACATTCTGATATGGTTTCCAATTTGTATTTATTATTTTTTTCACTGCTAATCATCATCATTATCATCATGGTCTTCTATGGTCTCAGAAACTTCAGCATCCTCCTCCTCTTCCTGCTGATTGGTGCTAGCCTGGCACACCAACCTGACTATCGTCATGTATGACATACACGTCAAGTCAGTCTGGGCTCGCTCCATTGGAGACTGATTTCCAACTAAAGCCGCCAAAAAAGATGTGTCGTAAAGTCCCGCCCGATGGAAAGTGGATGATGCATCTTGCAGCAATTAGAGCCATTATTTCATGGTGTTTTGCCTATGATAAGCTGAACTCCGCCAGATATCTGACATACGACTAATAGGGATGGGTATGTTCACATTTGAATCGATACGGTACCAACTTCCATACCTGCACAAACATCGACGCACACATCCCTGCGTTCTGAAGGCGGTGTGTTTTTTTTTAAATGCAGCTTGCTCGAGCCGTTTTTCCACCATTGCCAACTTTAACTCTACAAAGTAGTTAAGCTAAACGAACATGGTCACCTTTTTTTGAAACTAAAAATACATGACTTCAGCTTGGGCTTAAATTGGAGAGAAGTCTAATTTTAACTGAGCAGTGACATGAACAATCACTGTGACGACACTGAGACTTAGAAGGGGTGAAAAAAGCACAAAAAAGAGAAAAGAGGAATTAGTCCTTCTGGGTAAAAACACAATATGCTGAATACATGCAAATAATAAGCAGCTATAAAGAACTCGGTGACTGATTTACAGGGAATTATTTAGTAGGATTTTCTTCCTCAGAGTGAAGTCATGGAAGAACAATGGAAACAGATTTTAATTAGAGATAAATAGATTTGTGTTGCATAAAATATTACAATCTGTCCCATCAGATATCCTGCTGGATTCAAGCTTTCAAGCCAGTATGAAAATTTACTTTATACGCTTGAACAGCAAATGATATTTCACAGGAGTTCACACCATAAAATATAACCCACACAGATATTGACTTCAGTAAAGGGTAAAGAAGAAAAGCTTTTCTTGGAAATCAGTCACTGCATTGGTAGAAACAAACATGAGCCCAAAAACATCCAGCAGTTACATTTGATGCAAACATAACACGGTGAGTGACGGCAGCTCTGGTTAAATGGCTTTACGTGTGAGGGGGGAGGAAGTCAAACAGACTCCTGGGACACATTTTTTATCATCACAGGGCTTATAGTGCTAGTTGAGAATGTCAATGTCTCACCTCATGGATTTTAAACTGTTTCTGGAGGGAACAAATAAAGCTCAGCATCCCACAGCTGTGAGCAAAACGGATTTTCTAAAGAAGCATCTTGTTGTAGTCCTGATGTTTTACTTCTAAAAGTATAAAGGAAACACTGAAAGTGTACTGAAATGGCACTAAACAATTTTAAAAGCAACAGAATTTAGAAATTGCAATTTAAAAAATCTATTTCATTTAACTTTTCACAGATTGAATTAAGACGCTGACATCTTTGTGACACGGTTTTGTCCATTAACAAAGTCGAAAATCAAGCAATTTTAGTGCATGTGCCGGCATAATCTGTAACAGTTTCCCACTGATAAATAACTGAAGAACATTTAGAATTACTATAATGCAAATAGGATAGTGATTTAAAGCCTAAAAGCCTCAATAAGAGCAGAATGTAATGTTCCCTGCTGAACAAAGACAGACTACCATCACCATCCCCGACTAAGCTGTTCACAGAGGAGCTTAAATCAGGTGTTACACAAGGTGATAAAACCAGGACAGTTGTTCTGAAACACTAACACACTGTGCTGACATGTTGAGTTACTGATGCAGGAGATATTCTGAATGAGTGATATTCTAAAAATAAAGTCAGAAGACTAAAAGTTTTTAATATTCACATAAGTTAAGACTTGCATAATTACTTTCATCATGAACCGATTGTCTACAGAAAACAGAAGTGAAGCACTGTGATCAGTACTTAATGACGATTAGCTAATTTACCTGCTGTGTTCATTTCCCCCGTCGGTCACCCAGAATAAACAATGCAAATTAATTATCTGCTCATATGGGGGAAAAAAAAGCTCTATACCCTTATATATTGGATAAAGCTAATGCTTAATTGGTTATGTGGAGAAAAACAAACAGATGAGTGAAAAGTAAATGAAAATGAGCATTTATGTGCAACTCCAAAAAACACCCAATAAAACCAATTAAACCAATACACTGTGTGTATATCCAGTGTACTGTACATACTGTATATTATAATAGTGAAATTGAATTTCCCTTCAGGATTAAGTATTTTCCATTTCATTATATACACTAGTCACAAAAATTTAGGGATATTTGGCTTTTTGTATGATGTCAGAATGAACCTAAAATCCACCACAAACTTTCCAGGTGAACTGAATTAGACTTTCTCTTAACTGTTCAATGCACATGTACATTGTTCAATGGTTAAATACTCATGCTGTTCTAAAAAGGATGACTGACCACAAAAAATACAAAGGTAGTGTCTAGACTGTGACTTGACCTCTAAATGTTCTGGTCTGATGACATCTTGTTTCTAAACAAGCCTTTTATCCGCCTGTTATTTAGATATCATCAGATCAAGATGACACTGAGCACGTGACAAGGTCTTGAGACGTTGTCATTTTTATGTTGTGGTCCACCAATAGCTTTTCTTTCAATTAATGGTTTGAGACGTTTATTGACGGTTTGAATTATAACTGAAAGTTAAATATCGCTAACTCATATATAATATATATATATATATATATATATATATATATATATATATATATATATATATACATACATACACATATTTTAGGGCTGGGCGATATATCGATACGAAAAAAATATATATTTAAATGAGATATGGAATTGGACCATATCGCATTTATCGATATACAGTACGTTGTTCAATGTTTGTTTTGTCTTACGGAAATGCTGCTCTTGATGATTAATTCTTTTATATTGAGCCTTATTTGTCTCTGTGAGCTTCTTGTACAGTTAAACAGTATTTATGTTTACATTTTATTATTCTTTGAACAGCTAAGCATTATTGCATCTGGCATTATTTCATATATATATATATATATATATATATATATATACATATATATTCATATATATTCATAAGGAGGATGAGGTGAATGATATTTAGATGGTTGCAATCTACAACTTTACCACTAGATGGCAGTATCCTTTAAGCTTTTCTTTGAATGGCGGTATAACATCAGCAACTTAAAAAACTGCCATTATTGATCCAGATATGACAATGCAACTAAATGTGGTTAGAATTTGGGACAGTAGACCCAGATATGAGGCCCCAACACAGCACTAAGTTGAACCACTATGGCCCCTTGAGTAAAGTCCTTTACCCCCACCCCCACCAAATGCTCCCCAGGCACTGTAATTGGCAGCCCACTGCTCTGAGGTTAAACTTGAGATAGGCGAAATGCGGAAAACAAATTTCCTAAATTGGAATTATATATGATATATATATATATATATATATATATATATATATATATATATATATATATATGTAGAGAGAGAGAGAGAGAGAGAGACCCTGAGAGCTATTGAGTAGAAGCCCTTTTTCAGCAGCTACAGTACAGGTACAATGAACCCTTGAACAGCAGCTCACAGTCCAGCAGTAGAAGAACTGCCATTTTACAGAGCAGCATGCAGTAGTATAGTGTGAAAGTTTAAAAGGGCAAAACTGAAACAGAACATGCATCCTCAGCAGAACCTTCTCCTGGACTGATATAAGTTGAAAAAGACCTCACAGCAGGAAGAGCTGCAGGAGATAAAATGGTGCAGACGAAAGGAGGAGGGATGAAGGGAGGCTGTCCCTTTCAGCAGATGGATCAGCCCAGAGGTAAACGTCGAGGCAGACAACAGCCTGCCATGAACAAATTGTTAATATGGCTCTTAGAAACAGTGTTTATGCTCATGGGGTGTTGTGGGGCAAACTGCAGAGGCACACTCAAACAAGGTTTGAATAAAATAAATGTACAGAAATATGATAGTTTGCAACCTCTGCTCACTTTTCTGCACAAGTGCCCTGTGTTTTACATGGACTATATTGAAGTTATGTATAGATTTTTCTGTGCTGTGCAACAGATACATTCTGTGAAGTTGCATTTCCCTTGTTGACCTGGCTGTCATGATGACTGATAGGCTATTGGCGTAGCCTGCAGCGTGCTCCGAACATCTCCTGCCTGCTCTATTCTCTCTTGCAGAAACCACGGGTAGATTGTCGGCTAGGCACAGAAGCAGCCAGCTTCAAATGTATCTCCTCCACTCCAGTTATTACCATTATTGCCATCATATTGCATCCCAGCACTGTGGCCACTTTATTACTGTGAGTGACAGGTTAATGTAACTGGTTCCCTCACACGGCAATTCATTACAGCCGGGCGACTACATTATCACACGGCAGTTTAGCTTAGCTGGTTCTGCATTAATGTTGGCATGTTACATCTAAACATGCCTCCATTGTCCCCCAAGCCTCTGTAGCTAAACCGGCCCCTGATCCCCTGTTTGTGTTGTAGTTACAACTTTAATCCCGGATACTCCATCCCTACTGAATGCCAAAATCAGATTACCAGTGTCAGTTAAACTTGATCCATAATCTCGCACAGGGCGAGCAATGTTATTGGGCCTGCAAAATAAAATGGGACAAGCACGACGCCCATCACTGTGCACTTATAGGCCAAGTCTCTTATTTTTAATCTGGTGATTGATCATAATGATGAAGTAATTCCCAGATTTTTGCAAGTTAAATGATTTTGTTTGTAATTGATGCTGTTGAAATTGCAGAATCTGTTTGCCAATCTGTGATATATCCTTGAAAATGTTCCCCTTTCATTGCTGTAATCACACTGGGGCACGCAAGAATGCACAAACAGAGTGGGAAAGAGTGGAGGAGAAGGGGAGTGGGAGAAAAACAAAATTAAAATTCTCTAGTGAACAGCCCGTGGGCTCCCGGTTCTGAGCTCCCATCCAGCAGAGTATTTTATCATCCCTGAGTGGCCGTGCCAACGCTGGAACAGGACCGGAGTGAGCGTGCAAATCAAACCTACTCTGGCTTGTCCATACATACTGGCTAACAGAGGGAGACAGGACGGCGGCGGGACAGAATAATGTCTGGACATTACAACAGTAAAAAAAAGGAGACGAAAAAAACAACGGTCACGCACCATTACTGCAGGTCATCAGACTGCCTTGTGGCTGTCGCTTCGCTTGTACTTTTGACATACGGCCGCGCTCCTAATCAGCACCTCAGCCGGCGATTGTTCAGTGGCGGAGGTAAACAAGACCCAAACGAATAATCAAATCACGTGCAATCAAGTACACATCCATCAAATCAACAAGCATTATGAGCTGATGAGAAACTCAAGCTCAGAATAAAAGATGAAGCCCCTCTGGATGAGAACTGTAATTTGATTCAGAGACATATCAGCCGGGCTGTATTTATCTCTTCAAACATCAGGGGGGCATTGTTTCATTAGCATTAATTTCTCTAGAGCCGCAGATCAGAAGTGTTGGATTTAGCTTAAGGCTATTCAAATTCCTATAGAGAAGTTATTGTAATCGCTGTTCTGTGCAGATATTTAAAGCATGACTATCAAAGGAATGAGTCTTTTGCACTGCTCAACCTTGCAAACAGAGGACAAGCTCATAATTCACTGTAGGCAACCCCCCACCCCCCAGCAGTCAGAGCAAAGCATCACGAATAGACAAGTCTACATACAAAGCGGATCGATATGAACAAATGTGAAAGAGGAAGACTGCTATATAACATACTGCAGACAGTGTGGGACAATCTCTTTTCCCCCTTGTGTAGTTCCTTTTCCTTCTACCCATGAAGGATTCCCTTATCATGACACCCAGTTCGCTCTCCTACAGTTAAACACGGCAGCAGGAGCGACCCAATCTGACCACAGGCTGCCTGGTGCTTACGGAGCTGGGGAGCCACAACATCTGGGGATTTGGGTACTTTTCTCAGAAGCCTCTACACTCATATGAGATATCAAACTACTTCAAGCAGGCTGGACCTTAAACATCTGTAAGTTGGCTCAGATCATGAGCATCCTGGATATTCATTCTAAGCAAATTTGTGCTACTGTGTGAAAAATCTTGTGGTTTCTTGAAACACTAGGGTGCAACACGTAAAGTTCTTTTTCAACTCAATACAAAGTTACAAAACAAAAAAACAAACAACAACAACTAAGTTAGTTAGTTGTACAATCTAGAGCAGGGGCAGGACCACAGACTGTTAGAGGGATTTTATGTTTCCCTGCTAAAACTCAAACTGAAATGGATGTCAAGTTCTGCACAAAATGACTAATTCATTTGAACTGGATGTGTTGAAGCAGGAAAACATCTAAAACCTGCAGGACAGTGACCCTCGTGGAACGATTAATGGTCATCCCTGTTGTTGAGTGTGCAATTAGAGGTTTTTAATCTTTTGTGCTAAAGTCAGTGAAGCACATATAAACAGTTAATGTCTCAGCTGCAGAGAATTGGGGGGGGGGGGGGGGGGGGGGGGTTCTGAGAGCTAAGCACAACACAACCCAAAAAAAGAGCACAATTTGCCACTAAAAGCAACTCAGACTTTAAAAATTACAGAGCATTTGCCAGTGCTATATATAATAAATTTTCCAGCCACACCAGTTTTGGATCAGATTGATTGGCTTGATTTTGGTAAATTAAAACATTACAATACCAGAAACTAAAACAGAACATAAGCCATTCACTGACTCAGCAGTCTACAAAACAAAACGAAAACAAAAC
The DNA here is from genome assembly GCA_023101725.1 of Atherinomorus stipes. Taxonomy (NCBI): domain Eukaryota; kingdom Metazoa; phylum Chordata; class Actinopteri; order Atheriniformes; family Atherinidae; genus Atherinomorus; species Atherinomorus stipes. The sequence goes on from JALJCO010005685.1 coordinate 486,295, forward strand.
AAAAATTTTCTATCTATTTACAAAGATAGATACACATTTATATTTAAATTTCCCCACATATTTGCATGGTTACACAATATAACGGAATAATCTTTTTATGATTTTACATTTTAAGGCACTTTCAAAGTTCACCAAAAATGCACATAATTTGAGTTCATCATTAATTTCATCACAGTTTCACACTGATACTAGAAACACATCTAGATTTAACTTTATTTTTTTCTTCAGCATTTTCAAATACTAACAAACCTCATAAATTATATTAACAGTTGTGTCAAAAAGTGTTTGCACCCTTCCTGATTTCTAACTTTTTTGCATATTTGTCACACTTAAATGTTTCAGATCATCAAACAAATTTAAATGTGAGACAAAGATAAAACAAGTAAACAGAAAATGCAGTTTTTAAACAGATTTTTTTTTATTTTTATTTTCAGCATGAACCGCCTTTTTAAGGTCATGTCACAGCATCACAATCAGATTCAGGTGGGGACTTTGACTAGGCCACTTCAAAGTCTTTTCTTAAGCCATTCAGAGGTGGACTTGCTGGTGTGTTCTGGATCATTGTTCTGCTGCAGAACCCAAGTGTGCTTCAGCTTGAGGTCACCAATAGATGGCCGGACATTCTCCTTCAGCATTTTTTGGTAGACAGCAGAATTCTGGTTCCATTTACCACAGCAAGTGCTAAATGGAAGTGGCAATCACTTTTTCACACAAGGGCATATAGGTTTGGCTCCCCCCCCAATAAAAAGCTTTATTCAAAAACTGCATTGTCTGTTTACTTGTGTTATCTTTGTCTCACATTTAAATTTGTTTGATGATCTGAAACATTTAAGTGTGACAAACATGCAAAAAAGTAAGAAATTAGGAAGGGGACAAACACTTTTACACAACTGTACATCAACTCTGATAAAACAGGAAATGGTCTTTGGTTCACCCACCTCCAGTCTGAAACAAATCTCCATCAAGGCAACACAATAGAACAGGTGACCACATTTAAGTACCTCAGACTCACCCTACAATAACCGAATATTTGAACACCACATCACAGACCTTCATAAACGTTCACAACAGACTTTATGTTCTCCATACACTCGGTGCTCCTCATCTCGCTCCCCATCTTCTGCTGCTGCTGCTGTACCAAAGTATCATTCAGTCCATTCTGCTGTATTTTTCACCCTGTTTTTTCACCATGCTGTCAGTTGCCAATAGAAACAAGCTTCTCAAAATCACTCACATTGCATCCAAAGTCATCTGCTCTCCCACACCAAACATCTCACAGCTAAATGACAAACCAACAACCCGACTTGCCACATCAATACTTGTAGACACTGAGCACCCTCTCCATGATTTTTTCCAGCTCCTCCCCTCTGGATGCAGATACCGGCACTTAGATATAGAAGGGCCCGTTTAAAAGGAGTTTTGTACCATCAGTCATTACCACTCTCAATGAGCCTCACTGATTTGTTTGTTTGTCACTGTTACATTTGTCTACTTTGTTGTTCTTTTGTGATACTGTAGTTAAGGGGGGTGGGAGACTAAAACTGTACAGTATGTATTATATGTAAAGGTTTATACCAAACTGACATGACAGCCTGTGGAGACAGATCTCCTGTCATGGGACATGAAGAATCTATCTATATTTACTCTCTTAACGTAAATAATTTCTGATTGCCAGAAGACTTTTGTTCATTACTTTATATATTACATCTATTATACAATTTAAAGTATTGCTCTCAATAAAAAAGTTTATTGATCAGACAGTTTTGTCACTATTTTCTCAGTCATTAGGTGCATTTGGACAGAGAGGTCCTAAGAACGCAGTTCCCATAACTACGCCTCCCAAGTTTAGTTTTAAGTACCCTTCGCTTTCAGTGTGCGCTCGCAAAAAAAAAAAAAAAACATGAGGGAGGACCTCGTTAGGAACCATGTGTGACGCAATTGTTGCAATAGTGACAAATTTATGCCCCAGCAGATCTGATACAAAACTGACGTTTCTCATTGTCTTTTATTCAAAGCTTTTATAAAAGCTAACTTACCAGCTTTCCCTTCCTTTCCCTTGTTTACTGATTCTATACTTTGCAGCTGTATTTGTTCATTAATATGGAAATAATTGCTTTTGGACGTTTCAAAATAGTTATCCATTCGGGATGTGAACCATTGTGATCGATTTAATAATGAATTGGTACACTCCTATTGTAATAGTTCTTGTTGCTATTAAAATATCGGTAAACAGGTAAACAGCCGGCTGGAAGAAGAGGAGCTCACGCAAGGGGCGCGGCTTGCCAGTTCTACCAATCACCAAACACCTACGTATATCAGTTCCTATGGAACTCCAAAAAGACCCTGCCTCAGAGTAGGAGCTAAAAAGGTTATAGGAACTGAGGTCCGAGGTCCCTCGTTCCTATATGTCCGAATGCGCAAAAAAACGGCCCAGTTCCTGAAAAGGTTATAGGAACTCAAAAAGGCTCCTACAGTCCAAAAGCACCTGTTGTTAGTCCACATCATGCCCAAGACATACAACTGCTGATCAGGCATTTTTAATCCTGCTGGTCTAATCCCCAACAGCCAACTAAAAGACAGTAAATGGCACAGCGTTCTCATTCTGACAACAGTTTCAGAAATGTACATAACAATGCCACTGTACCCTAAAAATGATCTTTTTTGCTAAAAAAAAAAATAAATGAATAAATTAGGATATAATGTGAACCACCTACAAAAAAATACACGTCCACTAAAAATGGTAAATCAGCAAAATAAGAAAAACAATAAAAAGAAAAAAGGAACAAAATGAACCACAATATCAAACAATTTAACAATACATAACTAAAATAAATCCTATTAATAATAACTAACTAACTAAATAAATAAATAAATTGCTGGACAGAAAACAGTTTGTTGCAAATTTGTGACAAAAGAGCTGATGACGGTTGGGGGCGGGGGGTTAAAAGACATACTAAAAGAATGCAGATGTTCTGCCGCTGAAACTGGCAAAGGCCATTCAAATGTAGTTTCATGAGGAGATTCTTCATTCCCAGTATTAGATTTAAGCCACAACCCTGCCCTTTCATCCTTTTGGAAAAAAACGTTCTATCACCTGAGAACATGAATCAATAAAAATAAATCTGAGAGAAGATTGCTTTAAAATCTGAAGCTGGAAGGGAGAAGGCAACGAGACTAACCTCCCCTCATCATTTTTGTGGATGTGAATGTGAGTGAGAAGGAGGGCAGGTAGGTGTTGTCTCAGAGGGTGACTCATCTCTTCTAGCTGTTACACACTACTGAACGGATGGGGGCTGTGTTAGCTTACATGCGTGCACCTGCACATGCACTCAGAGCCACGGGCACAGATTTAGCTCACACTAGAGCACCACACACACATGCCAGAAATGCCTCGGCCCTTCTTGCACACACTGCTCACACCCTGCTCTCGGCTCCCTGAGATGGCACGCCGCTGAGCACACAGTGTGGGAGCAGGCGTTACACAAGTATGCACCTCGTTCCGTCGCCAGGTCGATTCGCTGACTGGAAACACACTGTTTTCCTCTGTTAACAAGAGATGGGAGCAGGGCAGAGCTCTGCAGGTTGCGCTCTGTTACTTAAAGATGCACTGGAAACCTGACCTTGCCATGCAGTACAATGCAAATAAAGCGCACCACTCTGTGCCCATGGAGCATGAATTAGCTCAGGTTTGCTTCTGCATAGCCACCACATTTACAAAGATCTCAACACTATATTGCCAAAAGTATTTGCTCACTCATCCAAATTATGGGAATCAGGTGTTCTAATCATTTCTATGGCTGCAAATGTATAAAATGAAGCAGCTAGGCATGCAGACTGTTTTTTGCAAAAGCATGGGTCGCTTTCAGGAGCTCAGTGAATTCCAGTGTGGAACTGTGATAGGATGCCACCTGTGCAACAAATCCAGTCGTGAAATTTCCTCACTCCTAAATATTCCACAGTCAAATGTCAGCTGTATTATAAGAAAATGGAAGTGTTTGTGGCTGCTTTGTGGTCATTTTCAAAGTGGTCAGGACATAAACTGACAGAGTGGGGTCAGCGGTTTCTGAAGTGCATAGTGGGAGAGGTCACCAACTTTCTGCAGAGTCAATCACTACAGACTTCCAAACTTCATGGGATGCAGTGGTGTGAAGCAGCCGCCACTGGACTCTAGAGCAGTAGAGACGTTCTCTGGAGTGACAAATCGCGCTTCTCCATCTGGGAATCTGATGGACGAGTCTGGGTTTGGCCGTTGCCAGGAGAATAGTACTTGACTGACGGCATTGTGCCAAGTGTAAAGTTTGTTGGAGGGGGGATTATGGTGTGGGGTTGTTTTTCAGGAGCTGGGCTTGGCCCCTTAGTTCCAGTAAAAGAAACTCTGAATGCTTCAGCATACCAAGACATTTTAGACATTCCATGCTCCTGTGCTTGTGGGAACAGTTTGGAGCTGGCCCCTTCCTCTTCCAACATGACTGTGCACCAGTGCACAAAGCAGATCCATAAAGACCTGGACGCAGAGTCTGGTGTGGAGGAACTGGACTGACCTGCCTCAGTCCTGACCTCAACCCGACAGAACACCTTTGGGGTGAATTAGTGAGGAGACTGAGAGCCAGGCCTTCTCGTCCAACATCAGTGTGACCTCACAAATGTGCTTCTGGAAGAATGGTCAAAGATTCCCATAAACACTCCTAAACCTTGTGGACAGCCTTCCCAGAAGAGTTGAAGCTGTTCTAGCTGCAAAGGGTGGACCAACGTCATATTGAATCCTATGGA